>CM076969.1:33216159-33231159 GCA_039105355.1 Benthosema pterotum
TGGTGATTGAACCCCATCGCAGAAAACGCTTTCAGACTCATAAACACATCAAAGCGTGTCACCGCTAATGACTTTTTTCCAGATTCATATTCATACATGGGAGTCATATGGAAATGTGCGTTCGTTCGTTCCTTACCCTCATTAACTGCTCATTTCCCTTATCGCTTCGCCATTAGCCCATTAACCATGACAAAGCCTGTCACCGTTCAAATCCACTGTCAGTGACGGATTATGACATTAGAGTTGTTAAATGTCATTAAAGTTATTAGATAACACGTGACACATGACATTTATCAGTGCGCGGGACTGATGAACAGGAGCACACTCCAATAGACCATTCATGCTTTGTTGCATAATGGAGACAGTAGCAGACCACAGTGCACTGTGAACAGCTTGTAGCTCTTCTATTTTCTGAGCATAAATTGCACATGAGACAGCAATGTGTTCCTGACATTAAGGCTACAAGGATAACACCATAAAGTCTGGGTTTATGAGCTAAGAAAACAGGAGCAGGGCTAGTATAGAGCCCAAAAGGATTCCGGTGAACAAAGTACAGTATAGTCTTTAAGTGCTATACTGTATACTTTATACCATAACATCTTTGAAAAGGTGCATACAGTACCAGCCGAGTTCCCTATGACTATTGTACCAATCAAAAAAGAACCACTTTTAGGATAACAACTTGTGCTTTTATCATAACGAATATCAAGAATATTAAGACTTTTGCACACATGCACACACACGCGCGCACACACACACATCTGATCTATAACATGCCATGATGATGTGATGTTAAACAAAACCTCTTAAAAATAAAGTATGGGATCGCAATTCACTTTAAGATGCTCCAAGACACTTCGATTTACTGACAGGCAGGCAGAGTACTCTCTGCCAGCCTGTCGCTAAATAAGTGTCTGGAGTGCATTAAAGTGAGTTGCGAGGCCCGACTTTCTTTTTTATGTTTACAGTTTCTATAGTTTTGGCTCAGCACCAAAGGAGGATGTGCATTAATCACTTCACCATACATAAACTATTCACCATGACATTAACGTCTATAGTTAGGGCTGTATATATGTGGTCATCCTGTATGTATCTCCAGCCTTCTGTTGAACATTCCATAGTTCATACTTCATCTACTTGATGCATCATCAAAAGTGCTCCCCTTGCACGTTGTTATCACATCGCTATGTCTGAACATTGATAACGATACACACACATGGATGCACGCACGCACACACACACACATAAACTGCACTCAATTATTTGAGTGAAAAATAATAGATAGTTACAGCCCCGATGCCTACTAGCCCTATTAATATGACGTATGGGTGTTGCAAAAACAAAACGGAACAAAAAACAACAACCAGGTTTTCATCCGCCAATGATAATAGGTTGCCATATATAGCAGAGTATCTTCACATCCATAGCTTGTTAGAGGTTATGTGTCGGTCAGGAACATTTTGACACCTATACTGTATACTGGGCGTCCCAGAGGATGAACACGGGTTACACTGATTTAACTGTAACCACACAAATCTTTGTTTTTTCCTCTCATGTTTTATGTGTGTGTTTGTGTGTGTGTGTGTGTGTGTGTGTGTGTGTGTGTGTGTGTGTGTGTGTGTGTGCGCGCGCGTGTGCGCGTGCATGGCATGCATGCGTGCGTGCGTGGAAGTAATGTTGCCAAACTGCCAAAGTTATTCCATTCAAAAATATTCTATATTATGTAGCCCTTCACAGAACCCTGAATACATCTTCTCTTGAATGGGTTTTACAACCCTTTTAGCCCAGACTACTTATACTGCTTACCGGTATATGGAAGGAAATGTCCCCTCCAACCTTCCCTTTCTGGCATTTAAACTGTTATGCATCATTGGAATATAGAAAAATCCATTTTTCTGTGCCTCAGTTTCTATATTATCTGGCAGCCATTGCATTGCTGATTTAAGTAGAGGAAATAGCATTAGCCACCCCATACCCCCTACAGCCCCTCCCTACACGTCCGCATACACCCCATCCCCTTCCTACAAATGTACATGACAGCCACATATTACCCGCTAAACCCCAATCTTTCAACCCCCATTACACTTTAAAGTAGTAATGCACCGAATTTTCGGCTGCAGAAACTATTTGGCAGAAATGGGTTTTCCGACCTATTAATATATTACGGATTGTGTATGCAATTTATATATGTAATAAAGGTTTTGTGGATAATCATGTATTTCAGCCAACTGTTTCCTATATTCAGTATTCAGTTTAGGCCAATAATTCCCTTTCGTTTCATCCCTACTTGGTTTTGTCCATCCATACGAAGCTGAATTGTAGACAACATGGTACATTGTGGATTTACTTTTCACCTTTCACAATTTCATGTCACATACATTTTCAAGGTACCAGCACATTGGGAGCAATTGAGTGTCTTGCCCAAGGACAGGAGGAGCCAGGATTCGAACCGCCAATCCACGGACAACCTGCTCTACCTCCGGAGCCACTGTCGCCTCTTTGTATGCTACAAACACTTTCATGGACACAGCGGTGTCCATGAAATGAACAAGTGGGAGAGGAAGTGGTGTCAGTACTTGTGTGGGGGAGACGGCTTAATCTCGGGTCAGACATGGAAGTGTTCCAGCAGGGTTTCCCACAGCACTGTCTTGCTAGGGCAGCCGCCTTGACCAAACCCGGCCCCCGCCTTGACTATGTTGCAAAAATAATAATAATAATAATAATCCGACACGGCCACGGGGTAACACGTTGTTTTGATTGCCAATACATGCCATCCGCCGACTCGTTTAATTATTTGTTTGCCAAGGGTAGACTACGTGCCTGCTGCTGCTGGCCAGTTAACCATCAAACCAACCAAAGTCAGTGCGCAGCTTTATAGAGTACAGACGGAGTTGCGAAAACTCTGTTCACACAGCCTTACTTGCTGCTATACTGAGAGCACTTTTGAGAGAACTTTACCTCAGTTTTTGTAAATAGTTTTGATATTTCATGTGAATAAATACATATTTTATAGTTCTACACAGCTTTGTTATTACTCAACCGCCCAACCCCCCGGAACACTATTCGTGCCGCATGTGACACCAACCCCCCCTCCTGTGACACCTTGCCGCGTGTGCCGCCACCGCCACGCACCACCTTGAATAACCAATTTTCTGTGGGAAACACTGTACAGAATGCAGTTTTAATTAAAGATCAAGTCAATCAATAAATAAAGCTCTCAATCCCCGCCTGAACTCTCTCACATCTCTTTGTTGTTGTTCCTTTTTTCTATTATTTTCTCTATTTGAAAAGAAGCAAAGTGACAAAAAACAAAAGAACAAACGAAACAAAACCAAACAACCAAAAAAAAAAAAAAAAAATCCAGAAGAAGTGCAGCAGTACTGTGGTAAATGTTACTGTGCACCACAGTGGCGTTGTGTGACCCTGGCCGGCCCCTCTTTGGACGCCCCCAGAGCCACGATCCTCCCAGGACCCCCTGGTCCTCCCAGGACCCCTGGGCTCATCAGTATGCTCCAGAGAGCACGCACATCAATAAGAGGAAGAACCGTAATTAAGCATAATTAAAGGAGGGGGCGGGGTCATCTGTATCGAGGCGGTCCTCTCAGCGGATGTTCAGTGGAATGGAGATAAAATCACGAGCAAAGCCACTTTGAAGTCATTTGTCACGGTCGACCCCTCACCCTCCCGACCCCCAATAAACTAAAAATGCAACTCCACACACGCGTTGGTGGAGTTTTCAGTTTTAGTTGTGCACACATACAGTACACATCACAGTGTTTGTTGTAGCATGGAATGCCATGATTTGTCTGGCTGATGAATGAGGACATTTTTCATGATTGCACATCATGATCTTAATAAAATGCACTGCTCACTTCAAATGGACGAGATTTTATATACAGGATGTTTACAAAGTGTAACTAGAACTGCACTCTATTTTTTTGTATTTTTGAGAGTATTATCTCCTGGAAGTGTCTGGGGTACTTGCTCTCTGCTTGCTCGCTCCGCTCACGCACGCACATGTAGGCCATGGCCTACATGTACTCAAATTCTCACGCGCAAGTACTCACATTTTCTCATGTGCAAGTACCCATATTTTCTCAGAGTGCTGGCACCTAAACGGATTCCAATCAATAATAACAATATTGATTGGAATCAACAATCATAACTTATAAGGCTGGAAGCAACTTTGCTTCCACCCTAAGTTATTGGTATGCATGGAATCCACATGCAAGGAAATTAATTGGAAAATAGTTTTTAGTGACATCACTAAATAGGAATATCCGAGAGTGCCCATTCGTGTGCCCCCATCCAGACACACACAGAAAATCACAAATACAGTAACTTAATATACTGTAGGTCTGTCTGTTTAAAAAACAACTTTTTGGGGTGTAAAAATACACCAGGGATGGTAGAAACACCAGAAATCTTGAAAAATGTAAAATCGAAGCCCCTTAAATTACATCATCATTACATCATAAACTAAAGCAGCCCAGCTGAAAGCCCTGAAACCCTCAGATGGGGGTGGAACAGTCTGAAGCTGTGCTCCTGTCCTAGGTGACAGCTGGCAGAGGTGCACACGCAGGGGGAGATGAAAACAATTGAGCGGCGGCTCTAACAGGGTCTTACAGCGTCTCTATGGGGACCCGCCAGTGATTACTGTATTGATTGAGCGCTAACTGACTTGCACGGACTTCTCAGGCCTCTCCGACACATGCACACACCCATACCGTACATATATGCAATGTGCCACGTGCACGCGCACACAGTGTTGCCAACTTGCCGCATTTGTCGTTATATTTTTTAGCTTTTTATCAGACCCCCCCAGCACCAAAATTAGTGAAAAGCTCCTGGCGGAAAATTTAGTGCTTTTTGGCTGGTGAGGTGGGGCGAAATTGGTTGACAGGTGCCAGAGGTAAAACCTTCATTTTTCACCATTTTTCCTCCTATGACAGTGGTTTTCAAACAGTGGTCCCTAGGCTAAATCATTGACAGTTGGTTAACCACATGTAACTCTTTGAGAGCGTAAAAATGAAACCAAATGGACCCGTTTAATTTTTACACTCTCAAGAGTTAACATATGCATCATGTGAATTAGCCCAAGTCGACACAACTAGAGAATTAATAGTCATTTTGATCATCTAGCGCAGGGGTCGGCAACCCAAGATGTTGAAAGAGCCATTTTCAACCCAAAATTAAATTCAAAATCTGTCTGGAGCCGCATTGTATTATTATTTTTTTCCTGAGAGTGTGCAAATGTGAACCAAATGGACCCTGGCGGGTCCATTTGTGTTCCATTTGCACACTCTCAGAAAAAAAGGTCCTCAAAGAAAAATCATTAACATGGTGAAACACAACCTTTCTTCAGAAATGTTCCTAAAAAAAATAAAAATAAAGGAGTTTTACAGAACTCCATTTCTAGTCCACACAACATCTCTAAGGTATATTAATGACATAGTAAACTGAGTAAACCTTTGAAAATGGGTGGTTCAGATTGACCTTCACCTCACCTCTGGTAACTGCTGGGCTTTTTTGATATGGCCAAGAGCTACTTTAACTGGTAACGGTCAGACAGCGCAAGCGTTTTGGGTGACTGAAATGTTTATATTATTTTGGTGCAGATCACAACAGTGTGTGTATGTAATAATGCTACAACCACTGAGCCACTAGGGCTGTGTTCTGGAGCCGCATGTGGCTCCTGAGCCGCAGGTTGCTGACCCCTGATCTAGCGCATTCTAGTGCATTTTGAATTTTGGCAGGTGGCAACACTGCGCACACACTCACAAACATGCACACACACACGCACACACTTCGGCCTGGATCTGTCTATTATCGATTATCGCTGACCTGACGCCTTCATCTCAACTCAGTGGCAGCAGATGAGAGAGCGAGGGGAAAGGGGGAGAGAGAGAAGATGGAGGAATGGAGGGAGGGAGGTAAACATCATGAAGGTCAGAGGAGAGAGTGGGGGGGGTGGGACCACGCTGTAAAAACCCTGAGGCTTCATTTAAACCCACAGAGACTCCCGCTTTGCTTCCATTTGGAGTTCCATTAACCCCCGAGGATTCCACTGTGCAGAGAGACCGCTGCATGGGCGGAAAAAAGGAAAAACATTACCTTTGCAGGTGCATTTCATTGTACCCTCTCAGCGTACAGCGTATAGAACGAAACCTAAGGTGCCTACTGTGCCTTCCGAGAGAATGCAGCTGACAACTTTAAAGGGCAATACTATTAATTTTCAACATTGGTCTATATGCTAATAATCTAGCTTAGAGTTGTTTCATGGAAATATTAAAAAAGTCGCTCCATTCTCTATTACCGAGAGCTGGAGGTCTATTACTCGGGGTCATTTGATCAGTCACAGGGTGAGGGAAGGTACAGTATGTGCTCAGGAAAAGGGTTGAGGAAGCTACTTTTTAAAAGTAACTTCCCCGACCCTTTTCCTGAACTCAAGGGAGTTATAGTTATAGTAGCCTCGACACCCGGCTTTCATTTGCGTCCGCGTTGCGAGAAAGCGGAAAGCCTGGACTAGTTTGTTGCTGCTGTGGCCTAGTAGTGGGAGTCAAGCTTTCAGGGTTGGCGCCGCTCCAAATGATGTGACGTAACACTGCAGTGAAGGGGCGTAGGAGGGGCCGGGGATGACGACACGTTGGTGAGATCAAATCAGATCAGCTCATCTTGCGTCCAAAAACACAAGGGACCCCCCCCCCCCCAACATCATTTCAGGTTAGGCCAGGCTAACTCAATTTTAACCACAATAGAATGAAAAACAACCCGTCATTTTTCTGGTGACTGATATTGTCCTCCTAATATGTGAGGGGGTCGTGGAATTTCATTTATTGTTTTAATTTATTTTTCAAATGAAGTTTACTTCTTTCTCGCTGTACTGCATGGTGTGGAGCTGTGGCGGCTACCTATTTATTTATATTATAAAAATAAATGAAATCAGTAAATTAAATTCCATGCCCCTTCATGCATTAGGAGGACAATTTCTAATCAATATCTAATCTATCATGGTTAAAAGTTATATTGGGTTGGTATAAGGAGAGGGCGGGGCGGGGCTGCTAAAATATCTCAATACTGAATCGAGCAACTCATAACCTCTCTGGGTGTTCACATGAAGCCTGAGTATACTCATTCATTTTCTTAAGTGAAATATCGCTTTAAATCTTTTGCTGCCAATGACATGTTTCACGTTTTTCCCCTCACTGCACGTGTTTCACGTGGTCGTTGCATAACAGTGATAGCTGTGCTTCATACGGAGCCATGCAGACAGTAATTGTCGGCGGTGCATTGAGCGAGAGCTGTCAGGGCCTCACTATTAGCTCCTCTAAGCAGCTGGCCGGGACAAGTAGAACACTGCTGCTGAGGAGGCTCACGCTGCCTGTGAGTGACATTTAAAGGGAGGCAGAGAGAGAGGGAGGGATAATCGCTGACACAGGGGAACTCATTAAGGAGAGGACCAGGGTGTTACTCTTAACCACTTAAGCCTAAATTTGAAACTCGGTTGCACCGCGGTGTCACTCTGTGAAAATAGCTGCACGACGGCCTGCACTGTAGATATTTATTTATTACCACACACAGACTGCACCACTGGGCAGAATTTCCCTTTAGGCCTAACCTAAGGTTTTTGAAAAACTTCAAATATTTCTATAGCAGCATCAAACAAAATTGAATCTTTGAATACTGTACATACTGTACAGAATCCAAAAATGAATTCCCAGACTGAAAGGGTTAAACACTAACGGGTCACAATTAAATTTGACCTTCAATGGATTTGCCCACGACTGAACTCTTGTCTGTATAGTCCACATTGGCACACTTGAAGCATTACTCTGTTTAAATTATAAAATGTCCCACATACGTTCAGAATCTTTGGAAATGACCTTTTCCTCCTTAATAATACCAATTGGTACTATATCTTAGATCAGTTTAATCATCAATCATTCACTTTTAGAACAAGGTATGGCTTGTATTGATCAGACATTCCTGAAATGTGGGTTGCACCGCTAAAAACTATTGCTATTTTAGCAACCTTTGTGAAGATATAAACCGCATAGATGAGGTCAAGAAAGTGACAGGACCCATGCTTATCTGTCTGCATGGCACACACCTGTGATGGAGCAGACAAATGGACAGATGGACGGATGGACAGACAGATGCATGAGAGGCATGAGAGGAGATATGAGATGATTCCCGCAGGCATGAAGTGATGAGCTGCTGTCACTTTACCAAATGAGTACAACATGTAGAGCGAGTGCAAAACCCGACGTCGGCGGGCGCCTCGGCTGCGCCGGGACTTGCCTCCTTAGTCGCTTCCTTAATGAGTGGCGGACCGGCAGCGCGGCGTTTTTATGAGCTCTGGCGGCAGTGCTGCCGCTGCCGTTGCATTCTGGATGGTTCTGCCAGTTCGTGCGGCAGTTCTGCCGGTTCGTGCGACAGTGTAGCGGCAGAAGGCTCCCCATGCCGCCCCAGACCGGCGCTTTTGCCTCTGCTTTTGCACTGCCTGCTGCTGCTGTCAGTCCAATTAATGCATGCTTGCAGAACGATTATGAATGTATGTATGCAAACAAATATGAACTAAATATTTATTGAATTTATTATATTATTAATTGTTTTTTTTATCATTACTATAAGCTCTATCATTAATATAAGCTTTTTGGGCGGCTATGCCGGTTCGCCGCCGGGCCCTCCGCCTCGCCGCCGTGCACTCCGCCGGCGCCGCTGCTCATGGACCGGCGGTTCCCCCGCCGCCGGGCGCTCAACCGGCGCCGTCGGCGCCGGTGCTCGTGGACCGGCGGTTCCTCGCCGCCGCCGGCGCCGCTGCTCGTGGACCGGCGGTTCCCCGCCGCCGGTGGCGGCCAACGCCGCTTCTATCGACGCTTCACCGACCCTCGCCTGTTGACTGATTCTCTTCATGCTCTCTCTCTCTCTCTCTCTCTCTCTCTCTCTCTCTCTCTCTCTCTCTCTCTCTCTCTCTCTCTAATAAAGATGTTCGTCTGCCTCCACCCCCCCCCCCAACTGGGGTCTGTCTAGGGCTAATCCATATCATTGAGGTTATAGGCTATTCGCGCGCGCGCGTGCGTGTGTGTGTGTGCGCGCGCGCGCGCGGGACACCTCCGTCCCTCTCGTTCTGCGTGTTGTATATCTGCAGGCCTAGGTTTATTGTAGGCCTACGTGAGCGTAATAGACTATATGTAATTATCACTTAGGCAAGTTAGGCTATATGCAATATCATATTCAGTCCAGCTTGGGACAGTACATTTCAAATAGAGACACGGTCACACATTGTGACTATCAGGAATCAGTGAGGCTTTCTGTTGTAAAGCTCTATCATTGAATGAATTACTATAGAGCCATAATATAAAATCTTATCGGTCTGGCATATTCCGGGGTCCGTTTCGTGGGCTTATTCGTGTCAATTGAAGTTGAAAATGCATGTAGAGTAGAGCCATCTCTACATACGCGAGACCAGGCGCATGGCCATGGACAGAGGCACACAGCGCTGCGCTGCGTCTCCCTGTTTGATTTGTTTCCAATCCAAAAACTAAAGGCAAGTATCGACTACAATTAGGCTACTTTTGTAATTCAGTTCTTGGTCGTCTTCTGCATGCATGCGCGCGAAACAAGGTTAGGTTTCGTTCAATCTACAAGCTCACAACTAGTTGTGCTGCGACAGGCGGTGAGTTTGTATATCGATCACATGTATAATGCAGCACAGCGGTCAATTGAGTATAATCAAGCTTTACTGCATGCGTACGCGGCCTGGATTTAGACTGAGCTGGCATGGAGGCTCTACATAGACTTCTATTGGTAATGGGGACAGCAAATAGGGACAAGGCCTGGACCAGAAGTACACATTCATGCGTTGAATTCAGGCAACAGCCCAGCTTGAATGGATGGATGGATGGATGGATGGATGGATGGATGCGTTAATCCATTCATTCACTGTAAACAAGTTGTTTCAAATCATGTCAGTTTGTTTGTCCCAATGTCCCTCATCAGGCTGTATCAATAGCGCTCGTGGGCTCAGTTTCTGACCCTTCAATATCGCAACTCTTCTAGTAGATGGCAATGGACAATGGGTGGGATTTCCTTATATATACTCAATGATATGGCCTACAAACCCCAGTTTGGAGGGGGGGTAAAACAGTCGAGGCAGACGAACATCTTTATTAGAGAGAGAGAGAGAGAGAGAGAGAGAGAGAGAGAGAGAGAGAGAGAGAGAGAGAGAGAGAGAGAGAGAGAGAGAGAGAGAGAGAGAGAGAGAGCGAGCATGAAGAGAATCAGTCAACAGGCGAGGGTCGGTGAAGCGTCGATAGAAGCGGCGTTGGCCGCCACCGGCGGCGGGGAACCGCCGGTCCACGAGCAGCGGCGCCGGCGGCGGCGAGGAACCGCCGGTCCACGAGCACCGGCGCCGGTTGAGCGCCCGGCGGCGGGGGAACCGCCGGTCCATGAGCAGCGGCGCCGGCGGAGTGCACGGCGGCGAACCGGCATAGCCGCCCAAAAAGCTTATATTAATGATAGAGCTTATAGTAATGATAAAACAATTAATAATATAATGAATTCAATAAATATTTAGTTCATATTTGTTTGCAATAGCCTATTTATAATCGTTCTGCAAGCATGCATTAATTGGACTGACAGCAGCAGCAGGCAGTGCAAAAGCAGAGGCAGTTGCCAAAATCATCGGCAAAAGCGCCGGTCTGGGGCGGCATGGGGAGGCTTCTGCCGCTACACTGTCGCACGAACCGGCAGAACTGCCGCACGAACCGGCAGAACCATCCAGAATGCAACGGCAGCGGCAGCACTGCCGCCAGAGCTCATAAAAACGCCGCGCTGCCGGTCCGCCACTCATTAAGGAAGCGACTAAGGAGGCAAGTCCCGGCGCAGCCGAGGCGCCCGCCGACGTCGGGTTTTGCACTCGCTGTCACTTTACCAAATGAGTACAGCATGTACAGTGCAGAACGGAAATTGAGTCAGTGCTGTTGAGGACTAAATTGTGTGTGTGCATGTGTGCGTGTGTTTGGGTGTGGGGCCCTTAACCGCATAAGTATTCTACCACAGTGGTTCCCAAATGGTGTGTGTATATATTCTGTGCATTTTCATATAGTGACAAAATACCACAGTTTTAGCTGATAAGGCAATGTCCCGAAAACTACATGCATGCCCGCACGCAAATTGATAAACACACACAAACAGCCTTTAGATATAGTTTTTGGCTACACACACCACTTGTAGCTGCATTGTCATAACAACGTTCTCTATTGGATGGACGGATAGATAGAGAACTATCTATCCGTCCATCTGTCTGTCCGTTCGTCCGTCCATCCGTCCGTCCGTCCATCTATCCATCCAAAACAGTAGCAATAGCTGCTACTCTTTACCTCTTACTATAACAGCTACTATAACAGCGACACTATGTTTCAATGGCCATCTTAATATCGGCTGCGCATCATGGCTAAACTCCACAGAATGGATGTAATGGAGAAACGGAGCGCTGAAATGATTGCTTTTAAGGAGCCAATGTGGAGGATTAATACTAAATAAACTGTCACAGGAGACCAGCAGAGTGACGAGCGACCAGAGGAATGCTACAAGTTAAACAAAGCGTCGGTGCGATGATTAATATAACAAATGTTTAAGTATGCATCCGCGCGTAGGTTACAGTAACTTGCAGCACAAGGATCTATAGATTTGCGATAGCTTAGCTACGTTTATAATTGTAGAAAGCAGCACCATTTATGTGGAATGTAATTAATGGCTTTGGAGTCCAGCTGTACACTCACACCTTCAGGGTGTGACAGGACTGTTTTCCAAGGCCTGTGGGTGTAGATCAGTGATATTGGCTGTTCTTAGCCCCAATGACCTGCCACTCTCCAGAGATGTCTGGTCAGCACAGAACTCTGACTGTCTGCTGTCTTAACACTACAAGTTACCTGGTGTCAGTCTAGTTTAAATCTGCAATTGTCAAGTATTTTCTTGCAAATAGAACATTAGAATGACCAACCTGTATGGTAGTGCAGATCCCCCCCACCCCTAATATTTGTTATTTGTGTAGACGATTATTTGCAGTGTTGGTCAATATTACTATCGATACTACTATTCTATATTTACTTTACTTATGACCCCTTAGAAAAAGTAACAATATTATATTACTTATTACTTGAATCAAAGAGTAATATGTTACATATTACATTATTACTTTATTAAGTTCCCCCTCTCACCTGCAAAAGAGTAGAGATGTAAAACACACTGCTTAGAGACAACTTGCCACAACTTATAGTGTACATCATGTGTGCAGAATGCTGCGCTGGATTAGGATCTACAAACTAGTGCGCATCTTCATTATCTGTGGATAGCTTGTAAATCTGTTCTATTTTCAATTATCGTGCAACAAGCTCATTTGAAAAAAGTAAAAGTAATCTTCATATCATGCGTTTGTGTTCTTGTGCATCAAAGTGTTTGTATCTGGCCAACTTGTACAAAAACAACAACAACAACATAGGAGTTACAGTAATTTATAGATTTGTAACTCCACAAGTGTACACATGTTACCGACTGGACGCCTACGGCTCCACATCTGTACACTCTCAGAGTTAAATAAATGAGTGTACACAGTGGATGTGGGCGTGTGTGAGGCTATTTGTAGTTGTGTAGCCATCTAGTTCAGCTGGGGGGTGGAGGGAGTACTGGAGAGAGAGAGAGAGAGAGAGAGAGAGAGAGAGATGGGGCTGTTCTTAACTTGCTAACAATGAATTATGCATGTGGATCGATCGCGCGGCAGGCAAACGCCAAGGTTCCCCAAAGTGCCAGTGAAAGATGGATTCTACCTTGAAGAAATGAAGCAGACTTAGGTACAGGAGCCCTGAATGGAGGGAAGAAAGAGAGAGGGAGGGAGTGACTGAGAGAGAGAGAGAGAGATTTTCCCACAGAAATTGGGCAATTTATAGAGGGACTAGGAGGACCAAAGATAGGTGAACAGAGACAGGCAAAGTAAAAGAGAGAAAAAGAGAAAAGAAAAAATAAGATGAGAGTCCCTTAACAGAGGGAGAAGGAAGAGGGGAAGACAGGATCAGAGCAAGAGAGAGAGAGCCTGTGCTTAACTGGTAACTTAACCCAGTGGGTGCCAAAGTTGTTTTTTTTGGCAGGTTGACAGTTTATCATCAGTTAATCATATAGTGAACAAAACTAGGCCCAATAGTGCCCCCCCAACCCCACCCATATTACTATTGTTAGACCTATTTCATTTAGCATGCAGCTGTAATTGACGAGCACCATAGCCTGTTTATTTCCACAAAAATACCGGGTGGGTGGTGGTGCTGGTTGGCCCACAAGTCACTGTCCCACTTCACTTGCTCACATGTCCTGTAGAGTGTAGACTATCATTCACAACAGCCGCTGCAGGTGGTGGTGGCGAGGACAAAGGGTTGAGCAGAGTAACTGCAGATTGCTCATCATTTCTGTGCTGCTAATTGAAAATATTTCTTTGTCGCAGACATTTTGTGTGCAGGTCCTGGCTAGTAAGCTACTACTTCACAAACACACTGCAATATCGATCGGGGGTTTATTTTAGTTTTTGTTGTTCTCGCACGTTTCCCCAATTACGGCCGGATCACAGCAAAAATGATCTGACCTGCCATGAAAAACATACACTGGTGCATTTTGGGGTAGCAGAGTCCCCTCTGTGGGCAGGGGAGCTCCACTGACAGCTACCAGAGGCTTGCTGGAGCACTGCTCTGCCATGCTCCGGCACAAATTAAGCCCAGGAGAGAGTACCTGGACAGTGGCACCCTGTACGACAAGAGACGTGTCTGTAAAGCATCGCAAAGAGCCTGAAAGACACACCACACTGGACCACACCCCTGGCACACATCCTACAGATTGAAAAACTCACCTATACACCCATACACGCAGAAGACACCGAGCAGGACCCAGAGGACAATCAGCCCAATCTCACAACAAGTCATATCAACAGCACTGACTGCCACACAGCCATATCCTCACTGAACTTCACAGTGCCCAGCAACACGGCAATTCACTCGGTGAGCGCCTCGCTTAGTGATGCTTCGAAGATCAAGTTGTCGGTGTTATATGAACTTATTTCAGTATACTATGAACAGAATTTTGGCTCCATTTGTAAGATACCTACGGAAAGTGGCTCCGTGCTATTCATGACTTGGGGTAAGACTGTGTTGGGACACCACTCTACAGCCAAGCCCCCCATCCCGCCACATACAAATTGTTTGAAAATAGCAGCTGTACTTTATTTATACTTAGTTACTTCTCCTCCAGTGCCGTAGCTATGTATATGTGCAATATGCACTGCGAGTAGGGCAACAGGCCAAGGTGGGGCAACAAAATGTGTCCAAAAGTGCCAAGCCAAGTTTCAAAATAACCGTGCAATAATGAACGGCTGTGTTCCTACAAGGGGTGAAAATAACCAATCTGCATGAGGAAGCATAGCACTCTTGTCGGTAGGGGGCAGGGCAACAAAATTATCATAGGAGTAGGGCAACTAAATGCTCAGTTACGTGCCTGTTTCCATCAGTGCTCAGTAGCAGTGCTGGCCTGCAGCGTTGCTGAAGAACGGTGCAGCTCTCCAGCTACAGTACAGTAGATTCAGCAGGTCTGTTCAGATGAATCATGAAGCAGTGTCTGATCAATGCCTCTCTGTCTCTCTCTCTCTCTCGCACACAGGCAGAGTCCAACTCCATATTTAAAGATAATGTAAGCATTTGCAAGACAGAACATTGTTGGCCCTGGAGTTGCACTGCCAGCTCCACACACCGTAGGTGGAAGAGGAAAGACCTCATGGGCGTCTGCTAAATGCCTACAATGTACAAATTGTGTTATCACGCCTCACAACATTAGACCTCCTGACATCATATCTCCATATATGGCCTTATCCATATATGAAGATCATGTCACTGACCTCATCAAACCTAGCCATACATGGAGAAGGATAGATCAATCCCTACTCTACATCTGACCTCAAACCCT
>CM076969.1:33236159-33238659 GCA_039105355.1 Benthosema pterotum
CATTTCCATAAAGTCAGCTTTACTGTTTTTTTCCTTCAATGAGATAAACAACCTTTCTGTCAAACTGAGTCACACTCTTTTTTAAGGCAAGATTATTTTTTTAGACATTTCTGCCGAGCACAGTAGAGAAAGAGGAGAGAGGCGATGGCTCTTGACACAATGCCTGTGCACACTCATGCGCTGACGTTGCAAGAGCTTACATTTTTACAAAGAAAACTCCATTTTGTGCAGTTTTATTCTATCCCAGGGCAAGGGCACAGGTTTGGTTTTAAAAGTTGGTAGGAGGTGGAGGAATACATTATAAGTATAAAAGGCTACGTTTTGTCCTGTTTTGTTCCCTACGGCAATGCCAAAACGTTTTTATGTAACATAATATTGAAATGTAACAATATTCAGGTCAGCAAGGCCAATAGAGACCAATAGAGACTTTAGTCCGATTGTGAAAACACCATTCTGAGGGGAAAATAAATAAATAAATGATTAATTCAAAAATTATAAAAGGAAAAAGAAAATCTGTCAGCAAGAGCAAGCTAATCACAAACACGAACTGATGCATGCTCACTCGAGCCCTCGTGCACGCGCGCATGCGTGCGCACACAAACACACACACACACACACACACACACACACACACACACACACACACACACACACACACACACACACACACACACACACACACACACACACACACACACACACACACACACACACAGGTTTATTTATTTAAAGGAAGCAACACCCTTCAGCTGAACTGAGGCTGTATAATTGATGTCAAAGTGCCAGGAGCTACAGTTAGCTAGCAGAGGTTTGGTTTCAGAGAAAACGCTGACGCCGACTCCCTGTCACATTTGTATATTGAATAAATGGAGCGTGCTACAGCGCCCAAGGGACGTACAGTACGTGACTAAACCAAATCAATCGTGTCCGTTTTAGGACTTTGGATTACCCATTTAAATGGTGGTTGGGGAGCTGGGACAATGGGTCACGTCCACCTCTAATTCCAAAACGTGTCCTGGCATCAAATAACCCTTGATTTATATGCTTTGTAAATATATAGTACATACATGCAGCAGCTATAGGCTTTCTTGTTAAAAATGCAAGTTCCTATTAAGCAACGGCATCAAACGAGAGGTTGCTATAAGGCCCTCTTTTTAAATTCCCCAACAGTCGATTCCTCCTCCCTGAAGTAATCTGCAGGCTCACCCCTTTCCCCTGTGTTTCCTCCATACCCCTTCAACTTTACGCATCTCTTTTCCTTCGCATAATCTCTTCTGCCCCTTTCCCCTTCCCTATAGATGCGCGCACATGTGTAAGTGTGCATACACGTGTGTGTGCATGCGTGCATGTGCGCGGGTGAGGGTGCAAAGCGTGTTGACTTGGTTGCTGAGTAGAATGACTAGCTCTCATCTATCTGACACATACTTGAGCCCTGGGCTTTGCCACTAGATCTGAGCAGACTTACTGCAGGCCACTAGCTCCCACACACTCACTGGCTAGGAGGCATTTGTGGGTCACAATTGAGTACATGGGTCACAAGTTGGGTCAATGGGTCACAAGTTGAGTACATATCCCATTATTCCTATATTTAAAAGAAGATTTTGATCAGATTTGATATGATCATGCACCATGGCCATGACCAGATACTAGATATAGAGATCTCTTAAAGAAATGCAGTCAACGGTCGCTGGTCGACAGTTAAAATATTCATCATCTGAATTAGCCCAAGTCTACACAACTAGAGAATGTACAAGATTAATATGTTGACTGTATGACTGTTTTGTTTCCCAAATCCTGCCTAGAATTGTGGACAAAAGCGAAATAAATCTTTAGTTTTGGGATCTGTGGGGCTAAAATGTCATCAAATGGTAGTCCGTGGCTCAAATGTTGAATAAACAGTGGTCCCTGGTATCAAAAAGGTTGAAAACCACTGCTCTAATGAGTGCTGACGTAGTATTGCTAAGGAATCCCTTGCTGTAAATCCTGCTGAAATGCTGGCGAATATCGCAAGCCTACAGTATATGTCACAATTGATATGCGTGTGTGACACTATATATGTGCCACACCGGGTAGAAAAATTCTCTGATGTAGGGGAGATGTAGGGAAGCTTTGACTGGCGGTGGCCCAGGGGCCCATAATGTCTATAGATCCGCCTATGTGTCTTGGGTGGCGTACAGTATATCTGCTCCCATCTATACCACTTATTTGTAGATTGGAATATTTCCATAGGACCATTATGTAATGTAATGTCTCTCTCTCTGTCTCTGTCTCTACAGTGGTCACCTGGGGAATCTCATTTGGGTGGCCTGTGTGACTTGGTTTGTTCAAAGTGCATGTCGTCCACCTCACAGCCCGGTAATAGGCCTCGTGGGAGGCCGACTGCACAGCCAGTAACACGTAAACATTTTTTTTTTCTTAAACATGGAATAAAATGGCCCAGCAAACAATGGAGGAGGAATAAATAACCAAATCCACGGAGACCAGTTTAATGAATAAAACA
>CM076969.1:33243659-33251159 GCA_039105355.1 Benthosema pterotum
GGTCAGGAGTAAGTCACTACTACACAGATGAATAAATAATGTGAGGTTGTCTCCACTCGACACAGCCACAGGTCATTAAAAGTTATCACATCAGACGAGTTCCACCACCAAAGTAATCTATGACTGATAGGGAATCTTTTTGTAAGCATTTTAAACACAACATCCTTAAACTCTTCAGAAAGATATGAAAGCATGTATGAAGATATGAAAGGTCTTCTTTTCCTTGTTTAAAGTCTTGTAGATCACACAAAAAATCAGGACTGGCTGATCCATGTAAAGAAGGTCACCCAGTCCTACTTTTTTCACTTTCGTAATATCTCTAAAATTAAATTAATTCTCACTTTCCAAAATTGAGAAAAGATCATGTATTCTTCCATGTCTTCCTGCCTTGACTATTGCTCTACACCACCCTCAGCTCTTTCTCAATCCATAAACTTCAACTAGTACAGAACACTGCTGCCAGGATTCTCACCAACATAACCCACATTACACTGGTTGTCAGTCTAATCCAGATCTGAGTTTAAAATACTTTTTAATAACATACAATGCATTACATGGACTGGCTCCTGTTTATATTTCTGAACTCTTACATGCTAAGCCAAACACCACCAGATCCCTCTGATCCCTCCTTTGACAAAAGTATTCTGGCCATGCTTGTGCTCGGTTATGAGTGTTTAATTGTTTTTTATCTAGCACTTTGTAACATTGCTTTTAAACGTGCTTTAGAAATACAATTTACTTACTTGCAAAGAAATAGAGACGGACAGAGTGAGACGGACAGAGAAGGGCAGATTCAGAGAGAGAGAGAGAGAGACAGAGAGAGAGAGAGAAGAGAGGAGAAAGTGTGAATGAGCATTAACGATATAATAATGTGTTATCAGCTAGCCTGCAGTGGCATCCCTCCCGTAACACTCACACGCTCTTTCACGATCCAAATTATGCACCACCAGCGCAGTTTAAGCTCATAGCCCAGATAGACCAGGGACCGCCGTGCCATCATTCATCTCTTTTATGAGCACAATCAATGTCACGATTCACGCTGGGTAATGGATTCACCCTCGGCGATGTGGTATCATTGTGACATCAGTATCCATGGCCCCCCTTCTTCCACCCAGTCACAGTGCCTTTGATCGCCAATAGCTTAGTCTGTGAGTCTTGTTCATCCTGGGAATACTGGCCTGAGTTCTGATGGACTACAATTTACAAGTTAGGCATTTAGCAGACACTCTTAAACCAGAGTGATTTAGACTACAGTAAAGCAAGGACACCACAAGGTAATACAACAAATGCAAAGAAAAGAAAAATGTATACAACTGCTGTTTGTGATTTTTTGTTTTTGAGATAATCAATCAATTACTTAATGCATATAAATGGCACTCTGGACCTCAAGGGGGCACTACAGGCTGGCAAAATGGCACTCATAGAGTTAAGTAAACAAAGCACATCATGAATCTGACAGCATAATCAATAATTATGCTGTTATTATTTAAAATCAATAATTTGTACATTGAAACTTAAACTATTTAGGATGGCAGTACATCTTTAGTCTTTGCGTAACCGTCCAGGGTCGCCGAGACTAAGACAAGTGGCAAGTGCTATGAGTGAGTTTTCAGATTACGTAGGAACAAAGATGTCAAACTCAATAGACAAATCGGTACAAGTCGAGGACTGTAGCTGCAGGACCGTTTCAAACACACAGCCACCGCCCCAGGCAAGCAGCAAAAAAAATATTTTTCCTTAAAAAAATCAATGTCCCTTAATAGCAATTTAAATGCAAAGATGAACCTGCATCCATTTATCCATTAAAAACTGAAAATGCATCATTAAAGCTGAGTTTGCTGTTCTATGATCCTCACCAAGCACTGCTTTTATAGTAATGAGAAAGCAAATCAATTGATTTGAGAAAGTAAAACAATTAGTTACATTAATTTCTTATCATGGCACAGGCAATATATCAGAGGGTTAGCTCTAATAGTAATTAAAAATCAAACCGCAGGCCGAAAATTAATTAATATTCTGATTTTGTCCCTGGGCCTTGAGTTTGACATTATGCGGTGGGAGTTTGGGAGTCTGCAGTTTATTCCATAGCTTTGGGAGCCAGAAGGAGTACCTGATCACTATTTCTACTTGCATACAGTAGATCAATGTCATTCTGTTGTTCACTACAGTTTCAAAATGTATTTATTTTTTAAACCAACTTTCTCTTATAGTGCATTTGCCAGAATGTGAACCCAGGCATGTTGAGCACACAAAGGTTTTATGTTTTAAGTGAGTATGGGTCCCCAGAGTGTAGACTGCTGGGTGCCAACTTGCATTACGTAATGTTGAGTAATTTCCATAAGTGGCATAATGTGTGATCATATCATGAAGAACCTACTGTATAGAGAAAAAAGTCAAAATACCATCATGCTTTATGTAGCATATATACAGGTAGCATGTACACCGTTATGTCTAACTGGGGGCTTTTCAAGATGTTGAATCCATTCCAAGCATTAGTTTTTCTGTAACACAGTCATTGGGGTTAAAACAGAAATAACAGTCATCAAAAATGTGCCTAGACAACACATTTGGGCAAATGTTGTGGCCGTTTTCAGCCCAAATATTGTTGCTATTTAAAGCATGATGACATGGTGGTGGTGGTGGTGGTGGTACCTCATGCCTCTGGTGGAGCGGTTGTGCAGGTTCTGCAGCAGCTGTGGCAGGCCCAGCATGGCCTCGAACAGGACGGCCAGCGATCCCAGCGCCTCCACAAACAGAGCAGAGTCCAGCAGCAGCATGGTGAGCAGAGCCACCGCCACCGTGAAGCCCAGGCAGAACAGCACGTAGTCCTCGAACGCACTCCATTTCCAGAAGTACCGCGGGTCCAGCTCTGTGGAGGGGGCGACCAGAACAATATTAGAAGCATATAGAGGAGACGACAAAATCCACCATCAACTATTGCAGAGGCTTTCAACCAGTGGTCCTTCAGAGGGTTCCAGGTGGTCCCCAGGCTAAATGAAGGACAGTTGGGTAAACTCTTGAGAAAATGAAACCAAATGGAACCTTGCGGGTCCATCTGGTTCTATGTTTACGCTCTCAAGAGTTAAAATATTCATCTGAATTAGCACCAATTAATTAAGAAGTCGACGAATGCAGAAGAATGCTCATTTTTATGTTTGCCTGTTTTGTTTGCGAAATCCAGCCTGGAAATAAATTAACGGACCAATATTGGACACGACTACTTTACTGGTCATGGTCGTGGCTTGTGCAAATCAGACTCCATCTCAAACACAACAACTTAGAAATAGACAACCTAGACTAGGCCTGGGCCCAAAGCGCAAATTTTAAAAGCCTGTTATTTGTCCTATATGGATTTAGAACCTCATGTCGCACTCAAGGCTTGTGAGGCCTTGGTTATTGATCAGAGCAGTGCTACTCAGCCTTTCTTATGGCTAAAGTAGGGTTTGCAGCCCAACCATCTGACTCTCACCAGTGGGTTCCAGGATGCTTGTGATGACATGTATGGTCAAGAGGGCATTCCTAGCAGCAGTGCCTCGGCTAGGCATAAACGCCACAACATCTCTTGCTGGACTCTGTGGCAGCAAGATATTTCTTTCTGTCTTTCTTTTTTCATTATGTCCAAAGTGGAAATAGAAATTCCCTCAGGCAGGGGGGGGGCACAAGTACAGCCCCTGAACATGATAATACGAGAACACCCGCTGGACGCGACACAAATGGCAACTCTTCAGTGTTGCGTTACATTTCTATATGAACTAGTTCATTAACAAATTCTGAAAATTAACAATAGTGTTATAATAGTAGTTTTTATGTTTATTTTAAATATGTGCCCAGTGCCCACAATCTTTAGGTGGCCACTCGTCCTGCATGCTTTTACAATGTGAAATGCCACTGCAGCACACAGAGTACAGTACATGTCTCAGTACTCTTAGTACTCTCTCAAAACAGTCTCTCATAGCATTTTAGCAAGCTGTTTAAAAAGAACTGACAACCTCCGGGCAGGTTCATAATCATTCAGGCAAAACACTACAAAACAGAGAGGACATTCTTTTTTGTTGTTGTTGTTGTTGTTTTTGGCATCCAGCCAAGTGATCAAAGCCCAATCTCAACAATCATATGACACATGAGATGTGTTGTAGTCAGGAAAGATAAATAAAATAAGAGTTTTCACATTACATTTGACACACATTGTCGCTCCAGTGCAGTCCTGGGACACTATACACAAACTTACACGCACAATTGCACACACACACACACACACACACACACACACACACACACACACACACACACACACACACACACACACACGTCGCACACACATTAGTGAGTGCATGTGTGGTGGACTAGTGTGTGTGTGTATGTGTGTCTGTGTGTGTGCGCACGCGTATCTCTGTGTGTAGTTCTGACACAGTTAATGGAAAACTGTGCATATATGTGTATGTGTGTGTGTTGATTGGGGGGTGATAAAGCGCAGGGGTGAGAGAGAGACACAGAGACAGACATAAAGGCCGACAAAGAGAGACACACAGTGAGTGTTTCATTAGAAAATGCATTGAATTTGTGCAAGCACAGCACTCTTAAATCAATACAGAGCACATGCATTAGTGACCAGTACGAAGAGCAATGGATGGAATGGAAGCCAAGGTGTTTTGCATTTACATTACCTGATGCAACCCTGCTGAAACAGTAAGCAGGGCTGTACAGGCTGTTTGTGCATTGCAATTACAATTACAAGCTCAATTATTACTATTTTTGAAGTGCTGCCAGGCACTTCCCTTAGACGATTTACAAGATGTGTGTGTCCGTGTGTGTGTGTGTCCGTGTGTGTGTCTGTCTGTCTGTCTGTCCCTGCCTGCATGCGTGGAGTCATGTTGATGTTGCCATGTTCAGAGAAACAAGCACAATGGGACGAAGTGTGTATTGTTGATGTTGCCATGTTCAGAGAAACAAGCACAATGGGACGAAGTGTGTTTTAGTATACTGTAGCCACACATGCAGCACTTCATTTCACATGGGTGTGATTTTTTAAAACCTTCATTAACATTTAAATTACAGAAAACGGACAGCAGGTTGAATGTGCCTGTGCAGTGGTGTTTCTAAGCAATTTGGAGCCCCAGGCAAAGGGGGCTCCAGGGAAAATCCAGGGAAAATCTGGACGGTCTCCAGGACGAAGCAAGTGTCTATCTGCAGGAAAACAGGCGCAGCATCACAGTAGAAGCGACGTAGAGGGGAAAAAGGAAAAATCGAACTATAAGATACATTGTCAATGCTTGCATTTTCAGTTGAGTGCTATAATGCCACCATTTGGCCAATGGCCACAGACTTCATCATCAACTTTTGGCATGGCCCTCTACCAGATTACAGAGTTTTGTGAAAACCGACCGGATGGTTCAGCCAGAACAGCTATTTTTGGCGAAAAAGGAATAGGGAAAAGGAGAAGAAACAAAATTGACAAAAACAAGAAGGGACCACTCTGTGGACTGCTTGGTCTCTTAATAATAAATGCCACTGAAATTCACAGTATATTGTTAAAAACAACGCCACTGAAATGGCACTAAACGGCCACTAGACATGGAATACCAGCTGCTCGCACTAGTAGTACGGTACGTCCCCTGCCTGAAGGAATTTCTATTTCCACTTTGGACATAATGAAAAAAGAAAGACAGAAAGAAAGAAAAGGAAAGGAGGGAAACCATCCATCCATCGCTGCCACTGTACACTCACTCCACCCAGGGAAACAAAAAGCCCATCTCGCTGCTCGACTGTAATCCTGCATGATGGATGGCCTCCCATTCGTTATGTATGACCACAGAGCTGTGGCCATGCAGGAGACTACCAGCTGGAGGCCATTGATAGCTAAATGAGAGCCCATTAGTCAGCGCGGGACTGGACTGTGACGATGCATATTATATAGGCAAGTCCTGGTCCTCCGTTCCATATACTGCTGGCAGGTACACAGTACAGTGTGCTGTTCCAACTAACCGTCAGCGTGGAAACAGTGCTCAAATGTTTTATCAATACCGCGTTAGAGTTACAAGTAAATGGTGCCTTTATTCAAGACACTTTTAACTTGTACTGAAGAACACACACTTCGTAATTTTACACCACTGCTAAATATGTGATTTACTGATTTATATACTTGGTCATACAACAGAGTCAGAGATATGGGCCTGCAGATTGTCTATTATCTATCGACTATGTTTTGCTTGCATATTGCTACTTGATTGATAGCTTTTTTATCTACTATTTATTGCTTTGGAGATATCTACTATTGAGTGTCTGCACAAATGATCTATTATGTACGTACTTTTTTATCTACCTTCATACCATTTCTTTTAATTGATCTTTTAAATCTTGTTATCTTAAGCCTCCTCTGTATTGCATTTTTAATTGTTTCATGCCTTATCTCCTCGCTGTATTACATTTTTAATGTTTTTTGCCTTGCCTTTTTCCTTTCTCTCTCTTTTTCTCCATTGGTATACAAATTCTCCAGGTGCTATACATTACAAAATGAATTACAAATAAAGATTATTATTATTATATACTATTGAGCTTGCAGATTGTCTATACACGATACTACCGTGCAATGGACGGAGAAATAATGTTGTGAACTTTATGTACAGCACATGTATGTTGTTCACACACAGTAACAATATTTGAACAAGCCTTTTTTTCTTGCTATCATTAATAGTCCACAATGTATGGACACAAGGAAACAGGGAGAGGGTCAGGGACCCCCACCCTGGTCTAGCCCTGGGCATGATGTGTTCAAAATCAAACCGGAGGCTCAGTAGTGTATTTTGTACGTTCATCTCTAGGCTAGAGGCACATGCATATATGGTAGGGACCAGATCTAAGTATTAAGATCTTGATTGAGGTGTTGCGACAGGTACGACAGTATCACATTGATATGAGAGAATCACTATTTTTTATACAACAATACATGCAATGTATCATGGAAATACTTGGGTAATTTTATGAGACTCAAACAAAACATCTATAGCAGGAAAAGAGACAACAGAAAGTCATTTGAACACTGAACTCTGTTCAGCGGGACAGGGGCTTAATTTGAGGCACACCAGAAAAGTCTTGAAAATGAGGGACTGTCCCATGCAAAGGACATCTGGTCATCCTAATAACCCCCACCCTCCACACACACATCTGGTCTCTATCTGTCTCTTTCTCTCTCTCTCTCTCTCTCTCTCTCTCTCTCTCTCTCTCTCTCTCTCTCTCTCATATACACACATGTACAGACGCAGTGCCACATACGGTAAAATGTATGGTATGCAGCAGTGTGAGCATGTGTATGTGAGCATGGATGAGTTGGGTTTGTGTGTGCGTGTGTGCATGTGTGTGTTTGTGTGTGTGTGTCCGCCGGCTGTGGCTCTTCCCATTACGTACAGTCCAGTGAGTCGCAGGGTGCTGATGCATCCTGGGACGACAAGCGGAGTGAGACATCTTGTACAGTGAGAGCTGGTGGCAAACAGCAGCGCACGTGAT
>CM076969.1:33253659-33628659 GCA_039105355.1 Benthosema pterotum
TGCGTAGTCTGCGTATAGGAAGAATCGGCGCTGACTAAACTCTAGGAGGAGAGCCTGGGTTCGAACTGGGAACCTTGATCAACATATGAAATGTCACTCAGAGCAGGTCAGCTGCATATATACTGCATTAATCTGAGATCTAGGGTGGCAGCAGTAGCAGTGTCTTGAGTGTTTGATGAGGGTCTATAGGCATAGGCAGGTCTAGAAATCACTGGAGCATTATTCTTCCCGACATGACGCATATTGTCTACACAGTTTCAAATGAGGGTCCTTGACTGTGCTGTCATGAAAATGTTTAGGAACTACACTTTAAATTATATCTGATTGCAGCTGACTGTTTTGTCTATGATCAGTGCGATACTACGAAGCCAGTTATCTTTCATTGCATCGGCTAAGCCAGGCAAATACATTTGAAAAGAAAAGTGTGGCAGTGGCAGGCTATAGCCTATACTCGAAAAAAGCTTCTGTGTCACAATCGTTTCTTTGCTTCTTATAAAGGGTCTGAAATAACCCTTCCTGAGGATAGGATGAACCCAATATTCTTTTTTCTTCCTTTTTCTCTTCTCCAAATGGGAGAGGACAAACATGTCATTATCATACTGCTGCTCGACTCCACTGCACTCTGATGTCCTTCTGTGGATTTGTGCGAGAACATTAAAATTAATCAATCAATTAAGAATCCGCAACGCAGCCGATGTGCAAGAAAGTTTTGCAGGACATTTTTTCTGTGTATTCAGTATGAGGTCTCCACAAACGGAATTTACTCCTTTACTCCTTTTTTGAGGGGCGTGGACGCTCCAGCTCAGGCCCCCCCTTTATCTCATTGGGTAGGTTTTCAGTAAATGCAACCTATGGATGAAATTAGTATAAATAAGTGATGTTGTTACTTAGTTTTTCCTTCTGAAAGTAAATCAACAAGCCGCAGATTAACACACACAAACTGATGGCAGAGCTTGGCTAATGCCCTCCTAACAGAAGCTGAGTGAGTATGGCTCACGTCAAAAACCAAGCTGTCACTCCGCGTGCGCTCATCCTTCACATGCACACTCAACATCATCCTTCACATGCACACTCAACATCATCCTTCACATGCGCACACTCATCATCCTTCATGTGCACTCTCATCATCCTCCTTCACGTGCACACTTATCATCCTTCACGTGCACACTCATCATCCTTAGCGTGCACACTCATCATCCTTAGCATGCACACTCATCATCCTTAGCATGCACACTCATCATCCTTCACGTGCACACTCAGCACAACCTCATAGCAGGCTGTCAGGGGAGCAGTGGAGGCGTAGGCCAAAGGAGACTGACAGACATCCAGCGCCCTTACAAGAATGTATTGAAGCCATCTCAGTTTTTGTGAGATAAACAAGCAACAAGGTCGCAAAAAGAGCAACCAATGTTATCATTTGAACACTATAAGGATTGACTGTTCTGCTGATCTGGCTGATCTACAAAGCTCATAAAATATCACATTAATATTCATATATATCCATATATATTCATTAATATTCATATTAAAAGCACACTCACATGCACACACGCACATGAATGCAAACGCATGCGCACATGCAAAATAGGGACTGGGAGTGCATTTCGTTAGGGCTATCACAGGGGCTCTTTCCACCTCCAATTTCTCCTTTTTTAGCTCCCTGGATCTCCAACAGCAGTGGGAGTCTAGCAACAGTTTTAAATTAAATGCAATCTTCAGTGCCAATTGCTCCAATCCTGAAGCCAATTACACTAGCTTCCAGCTCTAGCTATTTAAGATGAACTCATCTTGTAGAGAAAACGGCTCAAGGACAAACTTTAGCAACTCCCTCTCTGATTACCGGAAAGCAGTTGAAAGCTACAAAAAAGAAACAGAAAGACAGAGAGAGAGAGGGATAGAGGGATGTGGTGAAGACTCCCTGCTTCCAGGGATCATCGTTTCAGGACTGTATATTGTAGATGTATCAGTGATTGACAATTTAACCCTCTTCCATCTTGGATCCCTTTGCTAGCATAGTTCACAGGGCAACACAGCGTTGTTGTGTAGGTGTCTGTTGGTTAGTACTATGATTTGTTATGTTTGTGATGTGATGTTATGTTTGTGTATGTGTGCACTGGCGGAGTGGGGGGAGTTTCTGCTACCGCATCTGCACGCTGGTTGTGATGGGGAATACATGAAAGCTTGGCCCAAATAATACTCGGACCAGCAGAAATGTTGGGACATTGATGGTCAGAAAACTGAGCTCTCGAGAGGGTTTCCAACATTTTTCTGAGAGTCTACAAATCTGAACCAAGTGGAGCCTAGCAGATCCATTTGGGCTGCTCCGGGCCAAATTTGCGCAAAAATGACCGGGCCAAATTCAAAGTCCACCCCTGGTATAAAGCCATAGTGTAAAGGTGTCAGGCAGGGCAGCACATACAGCACAGTACATTCCACAGAGCAGACAGAGATGCAGGCTGACAGACAGTGTCTGCTGAAGCAGCACTGCTACTTGCCAGATTTGCTCTCTGAACACAAAAGAGAGTCAAACACACACTGTTCCTCTTCAGACATTCTTTCCCAAAACGCCTGGTTCTCTAGCTGTCTCTGGGTACGTCATTCAGTCCTCTCCCTGGAATCTACCAGGGCTTCATTGTACTTTGTCATCACGTCACAAACTGCATGCTGGGATTTGCATGTTTGTGGGTGGAAGACACATTTTCTCGGGTTCCTTATTCCTATTCTAACACATTAGCCACCCCTGCCATCTCCTGCCTCCTGTCATCCCCTGCCTCATAATCCAAAAACATGACAATTAATTGATTCCATTCTTTAATCCATCTTTTGATCCGAACGTATCGCTTGGCGATCGTCACTTTGCTACATTTCATTTGGAACAAGTTTCATGTGGCTATTTTGAAAATAATCCCCCCCCCACACCCACTCTATCCCATAGGTTTGAATGGCATTGTCTCAGATTCGGCCCGTCAATGCCATGTCAAGACTTGACAAGGAAAGGATGTCCTAACACTGTGCTCCATTCAATTTATTGAATGGTCAGGAATCAAAAGTTTTGACCCCTTGAAAGTAACATTGATTTTTTTACCCATTCAAAAAAGTGACACAGTATGACTTTAAAACTGCACTGTGTACGTTGTACTACATTACCAGCCTATAATATCATGCTCCCTCCATAGGGCCAGCATCCAGTCACATCCTATTCCAGTGCTGTGTGTCACAGAGTGGTGAGCTGACACCAACACGGCAGGCCTGCTGCCTGCTGGCATTTCAGTCTGGGTAGCACAACCAGTGGAAGAGACAGGGACAAATACAGCAGAACTGGCCTTCACAGGTCTTGACCAATTTCCAACCATAGTCCAACAATCGTCGCGTCATGAAGGCTTAATTTGACTTATTTATAATAATAAACACAATCGCTCTGATCAAGCCCACTTTGCATCAATGCAGCCATTGGCCCGAAGCTGAACTGACAAACCCGAATTCC
Source organism: Benthosema pterotum (assembly GCA_039105355.1). Classification (NCBI taxonomy): domain Eukaryota; kingdom Metazoa; phylum Chordata; class Actinopteri; order Myctophiformes; family Myctophidae; genus Benthosema; species Benthosema pterotum. The sequence goes on from CM076969.1 coordinate 33,257,144, forward strand.
TCGGTCTGTGATGGTTTTGCAGCCAAATTCCGCAGATTGTCCGCATTGCTGTCACCTTCCCTCTGTTATTAATGAAGACCATGTATGTTGGAGTAATTAAGAATAATGGGGTAGGACAATTAGCACTGTATTTTTTCCCAAAAAATGAAAAAAAAGAGAAAAAGTCTAGACCCTCCAGGGCCCATCCTAGAGATTTTATTCATTTATTTAAAAAAACTATATATTTGCATTGGATTTGATGAGTATGATTTTTTTTTCTTCAATGGCCAATAAAATAATTGGTTTTGATGGCAATACTGACAATACTTATTTTGTGCACTTCTGAAGTTCTGAATAATGTTCCATGTTCCTGAAAGTGCCTCCATTTTGTTATTCCCGTTTATAGGAGCTGCTCTTGCAGGGAATGACATTTTGAGGCCACAAGGATAGCAGGGAAGGAGTTAACGGACAGCACAGTTCCCGTTCCAATGGATATAAATTGTTTTCTGTGTCTGCCGAGTGGCTCTGCACTACGGGGGGCTCTGCTGTCTCACTACTGCAGCGGGTGGCAGGGAACATAACTTGTGCTGTGAGTCAGACTCTTCTCAATGAAGACAGACTGCAGTGTTCTGTCTCTCTGTCTGATTCTCTCTTTCTGTTTGTTGGTGTCTCTCTGTTCCTCTTTCCGTTGTTTCATTGTCTCGGTTTGTCTTAATCCCTTTCACAAAAAAGTTTTAGAAAGTTTGCACGAAAGCACAGATGCAGGCACACAGGCACGCACACACACACACGCACGCACGCAGGCACGCACGCACGCACGCACGCGCACACACACACACACACACACACACACACACACACACACACACACACACACACACACACACCCCCACACACACACACACAGTGCCGGTGGTGTGTTTTACACACAGTATGTAATTTTCTGTGTTTTGTGAGTTTCGTGCCAAATTAAGAGAAATTATAACAATCAAGGACTCCTCAAAAAGACTGAAATCAAAGACATCAAGGAAACGTCCAGAGCTGCAGAATGGAGTGGCAGAGGGTGGCCTGCCCTGGTTTAGGCAACTCACAGGAAATACTTACTGCTTATTTGGAGTTATTTTAGGGGAAGTGATTTCACTTTTGTCAGATATCACCCAAAAACATTTTTTTTCTGTTAAAATGCTCTATAAGGTGTGCAGACCATATATGGAGTTTCCCCCTCCCCCACGTTAGCAGAGGAGCTAATAAAAGTTCCCCAGGTGGTGGGTGAATTCTCCTCCAATCAGGATCGAGCAGCAGGTTCACATAGTGCAGCTACTCTTGGTGCGCCCCTAGTGCACCAAGCTGGTACTACACCATGAATTTCATATCACTTCCCTTAGCTTTAATAGACCTGGTTGTTGTTTCCCTCTTCTGGTGAGAAAATCTGGTGAGAAGAACATTCATTCAGCTTTAGCTAAGCCCTCAGGAACCTGAATAAGAGGACGATCGCTGCTTTTATGACTCTAATGTTCCCTGTCACAAAAAATTGCAGGCTGCAATTTTGTTGGCAGCCTGCAGGCAGTGTAGGGAGTAGGGACCCCTCCTGCATATCGCCACACAAGCTCCACAATAGAACACCACTGGCATGCACACTCGTTGCAGCTGTACTTCCAAGCATGCTGATTCCCCAATAATTAGAAATGGCAGAACAGACCTTCAACTTGTAACAACAATGTTTCTACATTTTGTGGGATTGCTACTTTTACTGAAGAAAAAAAGCATCATAATAATAGTATTATTAAACAATTATTAAACTAAACAAATCTGACTAAAGTAAGCCTACTTCTTCCACCACTGTAGAAAAGCACAAGAGAGATGATCTTCTGTGTGTCTTCTGTCGGCTGAGGATGGCTTTAGAAAAATCAAGGCGCCATAACAAATTCTTATTTGTTCTTATTTTAAGCTGTTTGCAAGAACACAGAACAGAACAGCCCTTGGGAAGAATGTTCTCCTCAAGTCTCAAGAGTTAACTTGGAGACAACATTGTCTCAAAGTCACGAGACCAGAGAGGCATCTTTCCTTACACTATGGGGGTGCATCATACAATGAACTCACATTCAGGCAAACATTTTTGAATGTTTAATATGTCATGTTAATATGTCATGTTACTGGTGTGAAAAGGCCTTTAGGCGTCAATGGCACAAAGCCAAACTGACAGACAGAGCCTGAGGGATGCTTCCTTTCACTACTATATTACACAAGTTGTCCTGAATAAAATATTTATGTGATGTGAATTTGTATGTCTGGATGTCTATTAGTTGTAGCAGCACGGTTACTGTGGCTGCATGGCTTTCCAAGTCTAGACACATACGTGCCCGTCGGCCACTGGCCTAGTTGAGAATGATGCAACTTGGGAAGCTCATAATACCCGTTGTCAACTTGTCATGGCATCCGTTTTAACTCTGACTGTGTCCCTTTTGTCCACACACTGTATAGAGGCCGGGATGTCTGTATGTGTCTGTCTCTTGTGTCTGAAGAGTGTTACTAAATGAGCTTTAAAAGTGGACTGGTTAAGTAATCAATTAGCAGGTGTGGGCTTGCCATAGCAATCAATCAGTGGCGGCTGGTGACTTTTTCTTTAGGGGGGGGGCTATTAAAAAAAATCATAATAATAATAATGATAATAATAATGATGATAATATAATAATATCATCACATTCAATGGAAGCAAAACAATGAGTTGGTGTGAATGGATGCTGTCAGCCAATCTTTACCAGCTCCTTGAAAAGGTCCTGGGCCTCCTGGGTAGGCTACTGGTGTAGGATACTCTCTTCCTCTGTCCTTGGATTTTTGTGTGATGATTACATTTATCTGGTTCCAGCTCTTTAGTTAAAAAAAAAAAAAAAACTGCAGTGTTTTGCTTTCAGTTGGTGTTTTCTGCATTGCTTTATAGTTATCTTATAATATCTTTGTCTTGTTATTCCATTATCAAAATTAATTCAACTACTGTATATTCCTCCCTTTACCTGGCTCTGTGTCTCTTCATTCATGTCTGTGGTGGAGTTGTGTTCAACTCTATGTAAAACTGTGTTGTGTGCTGCCCTCAAGTGGTTTGGTCGCGCACATTTTGCGACCGGGATCGCTCCTACCGCTTGCATTGAAGTCAATAGGACCGCAATGCATTGCCCTTCAGTGCAGAGCTCAATGCCTAAAGACGAAAGCGAACCAACACGTGAGACTCAGTAACCTATCAGCAACGTTGTACAACGTAAACAACTTTTGACATTTCATGGCAGTATATTACAACTTTTAATCACTTTGTGGTTAGAGTGGGCTTTAGTTACTTATATTATATACAATTTGCCATGATGGACTGCTTATTTAAAGAAAATGACAAGCTGCAGATTTCATTTCTCCGTCATTCATGAGGTAGGCTATTGCATGGTGGTGCGGCGCACATGCGCCCCTATTCACCGGCCGCCACTGCAATCAATCCCAGCAAGCCAAATGGCAACGTGATGCCATTATGATGACGTCCTCCAGTGACTCTATTGACGTTCAGGACTAGACCCCAGGACTTGACCCATTTCGACCTGACACTATAGATTGTACAAAACGTTCACTCTGAAAGAGCATAATTCAAAGTTTGGTGCTGTGTTTTCACGATTGAAATAGCAGGTGTTCATGCTTCATAGTGTGCGCTATGAACGTGAACGTGAACACCTGCTATTTTTCAATAAAACTTAAAACACCGGTAACATCAAACTCACCATCTTTCCTTTGGAAAGCTTGAATTATACACTTTGGCCTGGGGTGGTACAAAGAATAGTGTTAGAAATGGTGGGTGCAGCACTACAGGATGATTTAACTAAACACTTCCTGCCTCTCTGCTTGCTTGATGGTGTCCTAATTACTGGAATCACCAGGTGTACCTAGTTAAATCCCAGGTTTGTGTACAGACGGAACATTTTACAAATTAAAGGTGCAATTAAATAAATGGCAGAAAAGGAGAGCTATCTTTTCCAGTGAATGGGACAAGCAGCGATTATCCAATGCACACACTGTACACACACACACACACACACACAAACTGTACACACACACACACACACACACACACACACACACACACACACACACACACACACACACACACACACACACACACACACACACACACACACACACACACACACACACCACAGACCCCACAGCAATTCATCATTTCCTGATTACTTCTTACTTATACGGTGGGAGCGTGGAATATTGGAGCGTACAGTGTGCCTCGTTGTTTACTTCAGTTTCAATTTGCTTTTGTTGCCTTGTCACTTGGGGTGGCATTTTTAAGCCTATATTGGATTTGTTGCCTCACTGCACTAATAGCATTCGCCCCGAGTAGATTCCAACGCTTTAATCTTCTGTGAGCAATAAATTAACAAAAGTGAATTAAGCCACCGAGTGTCGGCCATGTGAATTATTACGCTCATCAGAGATAACTGTTGTTAAACTTGTATTACTATTAGGATGTGTTGACTGGCCTGAGTACTCCTGCAACGTCTGAGACACCTGCCTAGATGTTGTGATTAATGCATTATTTATTCCCATTGGTGGAGGAAGCATTCATTTGCATCACATTTAGGTCACTCATGCCAAAAAAACAAATGATTTGAACATTCTGTGGTAATATAGTATGGGCTTGGTATAGTATGCAAGGGGATGCCTTTTTACCACACAATACAAGTATACACCCCACTGTATTGTTCACAGAAAAAAATAAGAAATTAGCACTAAATCACACTAAAAAGCTGACAAAAATAAGAGAATTCGATACAGGCGGTTGGCAGCGCCATGGCCTGCGCAAGTAACAAAAATCTGGCTCATAGTTCCCTGTGTTAGAGGAGTCAACAATGAACGTAGGATGTGCTAATATTTTAATCAGAAATGGGTCAACAATACAAATCTACTTAGTTTTTTAGATTAATTTGCTTTTACTGTTTGGCCCCAGTGACCCCAAAAAAAATGTCCGGAACTACTTCATATTTCACCAAAACCAGAGCAATACACTTGCAACCACTACCACTATATTAATAGCAAGAATTTCATACAGCTTAACTTCAAAAATCTGAATTTTAACGCTATGGGTCTCAACCTCTTGAACACCACATGGGGTGCACCAGCATGCTGGAGAGATCTCTTGATTGGCTGCTAAGCCTCATTCAGCCCAAGACAGCTAGTTCAGAGAGCAAAGTGATTGTGTGTGTGTGTGTGTGTGTGTGTGTGTGTGTGTGTGTGTGTGTGTGTGTGTGTGTGTGTGTGTGTGTGTGTGTGTGTGTGTGTGAGAGAGAGAGAGAGAGAGAGAGAGAGAAGGGGGGGGGGGGGGGGGGGGGGCGACAGAATCGCAGGCAATTCACAAACGCAATTATACTTTGCAATGTACTCTGTCACAGTGCAGCCCGTGCCCTATAGAGCACATGAACACAGACTTTGATCTTCTCAGCTGCTTCCTTTAATTAATTAACCCACCGGTATACAGAGAGAGAGAGAGAGAGAGAGAGAGAGAGAGAGAGAGAGAGAGAGAGAGAGAGAGAGAGAGAGAGAGAGAGAAAACTGAAACGGAACACACACACACACACACACACACACACTAATAGTGTCCTAATAGTGTCCTAATAATGTGCTATGAGGACAACAATGGACTCATGTACTTGTCCAGACATAGCTCGCAAGTAGAGCGGATGCAATGTGCAGGTTGGCATTCGGTAGAGTGCAGGTTTTGTTGGCATTATGGTAAAGGACATGATCCATACTGCATTCACGCTTTTTGGTGTTGATGTACTGTATATAGTTCAATTTGTAGTTAAGTCCTTGAACTACCACTCTAGAAAATGTGGTCACATCACATGCCATTAAATCCGCCATTGGCTTTATGTTGTTGTGCCACACCACTGTAGTGGTACTGTAGTGGTACTGTAGTGGGAGTTGTTATTGCATTATTCGGTGTTTGGATTTGTCTGCAGATTGCATCATTGTTGCAGTCTTGTCACTCTGACATTCTGTCCTATTACTTTCCTACTACTTTGAGTCGTAAAGCAGACCTACAGAGAATGCACCTTTCAGTGGAAGGCTCCAAGGCCTTCCTTGGAGGTTATAACTATAATCATGACAAGAAGAGTGTATTGTTGTAATAATCCCATTACACACATAGGGCTTAAACCAAAGATATTGGAAATGCATTGTTTTCATTGGTGTCAACTAAGTGAACCCCATTCACATTTTCTGTGCTTTGTACAATTATAAACTTAACTGCTACAGCTAATCTATAGACCCTCATGCTGCAAGTTATGTTGTTCAGATGCGCAAATATGTTGCAAATGTTTGTTATGTTAATCAGATTGCATATTATTATTGCTCTCCTTTGGCTCCCATTTAAAACAATAATTTCGGCACTGCTACGGTATATTCAAATATAGCAAAGATATCTGACCTACAAGCTTGTAGATTTTTGATACGACAGTACTTGCAACGTGTGGCCCCTCTGGATTGAGTGTGGAAATACCAGGGGAATACTTAACAGACTTAAAAACACATCTAGAGCATGAAAAGAGAGGGCACTAGAGATAATTTTATGTGCATGGGTGGGATGGCATGGGATTTTGAGAGTACGTTGGACGCAGGCTGACAAGGTGAACAAGGTCTAATGATGTGTTTTATGAATGCACAGTGGAGACTTAGAGCATCATTCAACACTGGATGAATGAAGGACGAATGAATCATAGCCAAAGAATGTCTAAGGAGGATTCTTTTTTGATGTAATGTAAAGAAATAATTCTCCTTGAACATCCACTGGCTAGTTTTGTGTAGGACAGTATGATTCATTCATCCTAATGCCCATTATTCATTATTGAAACCCATCACAAGAGCTTGTGCTCTTACGCCCATGCTCTTGCGCAGGGGTGTAGTGGAGGGGGGGCGCGGGGGGGGCGACGTCCCCCCACTTCTCTAAATTATTTTTGGGGCAAAAGGAAAAAAAAAACATTAGCATGGTGAAATACATCTTAGACTATCCGTCTTAAGTCGTACCCGGGCTTTCCTGTTTACAGCGCAAATGAGGTGGAGACGCAGGGAGTTTGGTAGTTTGAGGTAGGTTGTAATTGTCCGACCAATGACTGGTCAGAACATCTCCTTACTCTGCTGAGGTTAAGTTCAAGGTTAGATCTGTCCCAGGTTCTCTGCACTCTGTACTTGCCATTGAGCATGTAGCGTGCAACATCACAGTGAGAACACACACAAACACGTGTGGAAAGCAATTCATTGGCTTAAATGACTTAACGGCATAATTGGCATAACGACATAATGACTGGAGAGAAAAAAGGGGTGAAATAATTGTCTACTTTAAAAGGAAAAGAGGAAAGGAAAGAGTTTAAATAAAAAGGAGATACAAGGTTTCTGCACCGACAGCAACAATATTGCCTTCCTTGTATCTCCATATTCATTCATTTTTTTTTTACCTCTCTTTCATCATACAAATGTCTCTACGAACGTTTTCATAACAATACTACAAAAGTAAGTGTTTTGGATATACAAAGTTTTCACCTGATGACATTGTAAAACAGAATGTGAATGTGTCGTACTTTGAAGGAATGTGTGTATGTGTCCAGTGTCCCAACTTGAACCAAGCTTGTCTGTGTGCTGACTATGAATTCAGCTGCATGCTTTTACATCAGGTGTATTAACTTGGACACACACCAAGGCTGCATGATCTCCTGTCCAACAGTATACTAATCAGCCCGTGGGGTGTAGCCTAGTATTAATTATGTGCCGTTTTCTGGGGGAAAAGATAGATGTATAGAGACAGGGAGTAGATCTGGTATTTTTAAATAGCAAAAGTATAATATCGCTTAAAACACTTGAAGGGATTCCCGTTCTGAACAGATTGAGTGCAGTGATCTTTTAAAACTTTTTCTGTTATGCATGAGTCTACACTCTGAGCCAGGTTCATGAGCCCCTGACACCAGCTCCCCACGAGGTCACGTCTTTCTTTAATTCAAATTTAATCCAACTTTTAAAAAAATGTTCTACTCCCATTCCATGGAAACACGGGGAAGCTCTGATCTGTTCTCTCTCGCTTTTAATAACACCTGATTTATTGGTCATGTCCTGCTCTGTGCATGCCCTTGTTTTATATTCCCTCTGTCTTTGCGCCCCATAGCCTGAAAGGATGCATGCTCTGATTGGTTCAGGAACTTCAGATCAGCATTTCAGGCTGAAATCTGCCTTCCAATTCCGTTTCAGTGCACCTTTAATGTCACCGCTAACAAAACAAAAGTCAAGGAAAAGGTTTGTCAAACAACTCTGTCTGTCCATCTGAGTAACTGACCCACCGTTGAGGTCTTTGGAGTCTCTATGTAAAGCTTAATTTGCATGATGGTGTGGCTTGTGCCAAGGCATTGAACCACTGCCAGTTGTTAGTTCAGCTCGCTTTAGTAAACAACACCCCCTGGAGCTACCAAGTATTAATTAGACAAAAGCTGCCTAAAAGTGAACTGTCCATCTGTTTAGCTGCAGGCTTGTGAAGGTCTCTCTCACTCTCTGAAACAGAACCTAATACATAGCAGAACAAATCATACTTTCTCTTCCTTTTCCTCATTAGTCTTCTGACTGTACTCCCTGACTGACTGACTCCCTCCTGTGACCGTCATGCTCTGTCTCACTCTATGCCTCTCACTCTTTCTCTTGTTCTCACCGCTTGATCCATCATTTATTCTGCTCGTTGACAACATTCTCTCCGTCTCCTCTCTCTCTCTCTCTCTCTCTCTCTCTCTCTCTCTCTCTCTCTCTCTCTCTCTAATATTCCTAATGATGAGTATATTATATCAGGTAACACATTATACCAATGAATAAGAAAGTATACTATCCCATTTCTTATGGTGGAACACAATCAATTGATCATTTTCTGCCAGGTACGGTACTAATTCAATATTTTGCACCTGCCAAGGTCTTTCCATTCTGAACCTAATTTGTTTTAAAGTAAAAATGTGTCAGCTGAAACCTGCCTTATAAACATGCATGGGGACTTTTCTGAGATTGCTGCAACCCATAGTCTAAGAGGTTGCCCAAAACGTTGTATAAGGATTACCCATAGAGTAATAAAATATAGAGAGCAGACTTGAGCGATAGCCCCGCCCCCCTGCCGTTCATTTCAAGTTGCTCAGTGGCGTTTTGAAGCACCCGGAAGACTGCCGGAAGTTCCCATTGGAATAACATTGTAGGCTACTTCCGCTCACCAAATTTTGGTGGTCACCTGTGTGCACCTGTGTGTACCTGTGAAGTCATGAAGCCTGTTCACTTCCATTATAGGGCTGCACTTCCACTTTTAGCCACGAGGGCCCACAGCTTCAACACTGGAGAGCTGCTCAGGGGATGTGGGATTACCTCCACATTATGGCACAAGCCGACCTCTGGGCTATGGAATGGTCTTTGTTTTGATTGGCTATCTCGAATCTCACGTTCCTTGCGGAACTTTTACATAGACTTATATTGAGAGTGGAGACAACAAGGCACAACTAGCAACTAGCAAGACGGTGTTGCACGTCTACAATTAGAGATCCAAGCTTTCAGCACAAAGCGAATGTTGTTACTCTCGCAGTGATTCTCAACGTTTTTGGATTTATTTCAAGGGACCACTAATCTGATTGATATGTATTAATACAGACCCCCTTTTATTGGCATTTATATCTTTAGAACCTACAATTTATATTATTTGGAAAAATCAATAGTCCATTTGCTAGAATGTGCCTGTTGAGTACATGATGTTGAGTAGGGGTACCCAGAATGTAGAAATAACTTGCATATGTTGAGCAATTTTCACAAGTGGTCTAATCTTAACCCCCCAAAACTTGACAGGCCACAGAGATTGTGGTTTGAAGTTTATATTGAACATGTGTGTTAAAAATGGGGGAAGACAGAGGGAGTCAGCCATGCACAACCCATCCTGTATTACTCCCACAAACATGTTTCCATGCACTATATACTGTGGACAAAGTGGACAATATTAGATTATATTTAGGGCAGTGTAAAAGTGACCCATGACTGAGCTGTGGGTGAGCTCTACAGCCACTGAAATCCACATGTACAGTACGTAATCCAGTGGTTATCGGACAGCATTAATTCATTACTCTTATGGTTTGTCAAATATTAATTAATAATGTATTTTAATAACCCTAATCTTTCAAATTGTTCCTGGTGCCAGTGATTTCATGAAAAAAAAAACACATTAATTGAGTCCGTGGCATTATAGGGATAGTTCAGATTTTTAACAGTAATTAAGCTGTATGAAATACTTGCCATTAATCATTATATAGCATACATCCACAACCCAACTTAATACTTTTAAGACATAGTGCGAGTATAAGTGTCCTTCGCAGGCTTCCGTGCTATTTGAAAACACCTGACTCATCCTTGGCAGGGATGGGAATGTGATCAAACTAACATGCTCTGAAAATACCCACGTGTGGCCTCTTCCCATGGCAGCTAAATGATCCAATGCTTTGATCCAGAAAAGGTTGAGAATCAATCTGCTCACTCAACTATGCTTTTTAGGTAGTGCGTGGGGGGTTTCCTAAACGGTATTTGGTCCAGGCGGTTGCCTCCTGGTTTAGATTATCATTATCATTATCATTATCCTGGCATATACTGTAGGCCTAATTAGATAGTAGCATATGTGCACACACGTAAACACACACATACTGTATGTGGAGCGTGGAGCCTGTAGCAGAAACTGCACAGTGGAGAAAGAAGGTCAGTGGACGTTCTGTGTTCTAAATAATTACTTTTAACGAGGCACTGTTGAGCTAATTACACTATGATGACTTCAGGTTAAATGCTCCACACTGTTTGTATGCGCACCTGCGTGTGTGTGTGTGTGTGTGTGTGTGTGTGTGTGTGTGTGTGTGTGTGTGTGCATGTGTGTGTGTGTGTACATGTGCACGCGGCCGCGCGCATGTGTGTGCACAAAACATCTGCATTTGCACAGACAGATTCTCAAGCAGAGAGCAAATCTCATGGCAAAAGCATTCATTCATTACAATTTTTCGGTGTTTTTGAATATTAAAAACACATCTTAATTAGTCCAGTATCCCCACACCTTAAACAAAAACAAAAAACACAAAAAAAAGCAACTCTATGAGCCCACAACACGCTGTATCCACTTTTAAAGGACCACCTTTACGTGATATGTGCATATGCAGGCATTTCTACATGCACTCGCTATCCAGACTTAAAAGTGAATTACTGATCAAACAAGAGCTGTACAAGACAAAACTATCTATGATCATATTTGCATATACTTTGCATATACATAATACAAGTCTTATGGCCTGTCCACTGCTCACAACAACATTTCAGCTGAAGTAATCCCTCCGTATCATCCATGGTCTGCCTAAGGGGGTCCCTTTAGTGGGACTTGCCTTGAAGAACTCCCTAGGGGGACACTCAAGTAGCATCCTAACCAGATGCCTGAAGCTCTTAAGCTGGCTCCTTTCCAGGTGAATTTTCATAATGTGGCCCACTAGTTTGGTTATTTGAGTATCCTGGGCCTGGGCCCAGTCCTAAAATGTCTGTCTTCCTCAGCTTTGTATGCTGAGGAAGGCCAACAGGCCAAAATGCGTACGTAACTGAATAAAAAACACTAAAACATTTCAAAACTCTTTCTCAGTGCACAGGGGAGTCATAGGTGAGTCTTAACCGGCCACATAGTCTGAGTAACGTGATGTCGGACTAATGCGTGGCTACTGTGCCAAGTAGATATTAGAAGCAGAATCATTGCATCAAGTATACACCCGATATGTGTGCATGGGCACATCAGCGACGAGTTGAAACACCCCCAAAAACGAATGCAGTCCGTGGCAGACACCGTTGCATTCTCTATTCATACCAAATGTGTCCATAACGTGACATCATCATTGCCATCAAGGTGACATTCCTCTACACCGGCCCTGAGGGTGTTGGACGTGCACTATGCCATTATGTAGTGTACCAATAGCCCACCGCCCGTTCTTGTGCGTCCACTTTGTGTTTTTGCGGTGTGCCGTTATCAGTGATTTACACCTGCTTATCTCCTATTGATGAGGTGTTTGTCTGGACCCTGGAGCCGCTGATAAACATGCATGGGCCGGCTGGGGTGGAATTAGTTCTGGGATGTTTCTTTAGAAGTAAAAGTAGAAATACCACAATACAAATATATTTCTGTATCTGTATTATCTGTGGGCATAGAAAACACACATGGGAGCACCAAAAACTAAAAAAAAAAAATCTTGTTATTTCCCCTTTCAAAAAGCATTTAGCACGTTGTGAGCTTGTATTGTACGCCATGGGGCGAGGGAGAATGGATTAGGGCTTAACTGTGGTTTTCTTATCTGGACCTCCTCTCTCCACTGTGAGGATCCCTATCACACCACATTACCGCGCCACACACGACTCACGTGGGCTCCGTCATATTAATGTGTGTGTGTGTGTGTGTGTGTGTGTGTGTGTGTGTGTGTGTGTGTGTGTGTGTGTGTGTGTGTGTGTGTGTGCGTGCGTGCGTGTGCGTCGGCATCCGTTGTTTCTTCTTTTTTTCCGGAATTGATGCACTTGCGTTTGACCTCACCAGTTTCACAGGCTCACATATTATTTTTTGAAAGGATATTATTTAGCCTGATGCCAAGTACTTGTTTGCTTCAGTTCGGTGGCATTGTTTTTAGAGTGTCTGCTCTGAGACTGGGAAGTCTGGGGTTTGATCAAAAGACTATAAATATGCGATCCAAATGCCTCCCTGCTTAGCGCTCAGCATCTAGGGTTGGAGCAGGGGCAGGGGGTGACACTAACATCTGCCCTCTGCCTGGATCCACACACAGTTGTACGCCGTGTACAACAGCTGATCTACAAGTACACAACATCACCATGTTACAAAAATCATAGGATTTCTCAAGCCATGGCTCTAGATTGCAAGCATGTTGGCAAAATGAAAATGAAACTTAATCTGTGCGATTTAACTAAGTTTGGGAGCACCTATTTTCGGCAGTCCATAATTTTTGTGTAGCAAACTCTGGGTCCTTGAACTACAAAATGTCAGGGTCCTCGCCATGAAAACGTTTCCCTACCATTCATTAGTTTGTAATACTACTTTCAAGTTATAGTGCTGTTTTGTTCATTAAAAACACTAACAAAATACAAATATTATACAAGTTAAAATCAAGGGTAAATAACAATATTTTCAGGAGGCAAATGGCCATGACCCTGAGGGCAAGTAGAGCATGAGCTAAAGCACATGATTATGACTATGACTGTCTCTACTATCTAGACCATGCCCGATGCTAAATCAGGTTCTTTCTTTCTTTTTATCAGTCCCACAAAAATGCTAAAGTGTTCATATAGAACAGGGGTTTTCAACCTTTTTCACTCCAGGGACCACCATTTATTCAGCATTTGAGCCACGGACCACCATTTGATTACATTTTCACACCAAATACCTAAAAGTAAAGAATTCTTTTGGTTTTGTTCACAATTCCAGGCCAACAAAACGGTGCTAATTCAGATGATGAATATTTTAACTCTTGAGAGTGTAAAAATGAAACCAAATGGACCCGCAAGGGTCCATTTGGTTTCATTTTTACATTTTCAAGAGTTAGATCTGGTTAACCAACTTTCCATCATTTAGCCTGGGGACCACCTGGGATCCTCTCCGGGACCACTGGTGGTCCCCGGACCACCTGTTGAAAACCCCTGATATAGAACAACTAGTCCTATACCTGTTGTGTATTATATGATGTGGAAATATGTTTAGATCACATTGATTGGAGGGAATTGTTGAAGTTGGAAAGTTGGATGAACTTGGTCACAAAATGAATGTTAGACGGTGACCTGTTCTGAATGTAATTTGTGACACAGAGGGTTGTTTCAATGAATATGGATGACCTATGCTCTGTCACACAGCCTGGTAGTCCCAAGATGGGTTTTGTTTTGTTTTTTAGGCCAATAAGCATGCAAAAGCTTTTTTTTTTTTTTTTTAGCTCTGGCTTAATAAAACGCCTGGCTTTTGTAAGCTATGATGTTGTGAGTTTGAAGATTGGCTAATTTCGCCGGAGGACGCTGTCACTTCATTGTGAGTTCATAGCGAGCTGCAGATTGTTGCATTCCCACTCCAAACGTTTACTGGGCGACTTGTGCATACACCAAGAGGCACGTACACAGGCGCACTCGCAGAAATGTGGCGTTTGAATAATAACTGAGAGGAATGGGTGCCGTGCGCCGCCACGTGTTAATATCCAGACGTTGTTGTGTAGAAATAATTCGTAGGCGACTGGACCGTTGTAGAGCGCGTGTCACCGCGCCGTGCCAAGACAACATTGTCTGTGTGGATCAGTCGCCTGGCAGGCGGGACAGCGACAACATCGAGAACACTGTACCCAGCGCCTCTGGCTGTACCCGTAAGGGTAGGTGATACGGCAAACTGTGACCACAAATAAATGTGTCTCCGTAACACGTGATGTTTTTTTTATCTGTAACCGGTGACACGTGATGTGCGCGAAGATGAGTTTTTGACACAAAAGTATTAAAATTAAAATGATGGGTATAATTTTGTGCTTATAAGCCGCGCATATTGATGCTGGATGACAGGGCTGTGTGACTCGAGGTTCATTGGGGCTATCCGTACGCCGTGGCGTTACGCAAATGGAGACAAATGACACAGTACATTGCACAGGATGTAACAGACACACAGACACGATTCCTAGAATTATATAGAGAGATCTACGACATCCATGCCAAGGGCTATATAGTGCTACAGTTCTTGTCAAAGTGAAGACTTGCTAATGCGTGTGTGTATGTGTGTTTATTTGTTTGTTATTGTGTGTTTGTCCTGCTTGCCCTGACTTATCAGTAGTTCAGCACTGCTTTGTTCTTTCATTATGATCCTATACCCGTTGTGTAATATATGATCTATTCTGGATGTATAGACCTAGATGACATTGATTGGGACTTTTGATGTTGGAAAGCTGGATAGAACTTTATGTTATAGACACTATTTATTCAGAAGTGTAGCTTCGGAGGACCACCATTTGATGTTGAGTTTAATCTGTCAGACCCACAATCAAGGATTTTCAGGTTTTTGTCCACAATTTAGGAGAGAAGGCAAAATGTTGGTCAAAATAACAATTATTGTACATTTTATAATTGTTGAAAATGAATTATAAAATGGACCCCATAAGGGTCCATTTGGTTTCATTTTAACTATTTAAAGAGTTACAAATCTATAAGGGTCCATTTGGTTATCAACTGACCATTTAGCATTTAGCTGTATGTGGACCACCTGGAATCATGTCAGGGACCACTGGTGGTCCCTGGACCACCTGTTGAAACCTCTCTGCTGAATGGAATTGCAAAAAACCCTGAAGGTCATTACAATTAATATGAATATTAATTGTATGAATATTAATTAACATGAATATTAATTGTAAGGGATGTGTTCCAGCACGCCTGCCGTGTTCCTGTGGGTTTGCAAGTTTGGGGGACCCCCCAGAGACCAAGTTGTAGACGACCCGGACCGTCGCACGTACACAGACGCACAGGCGTAAATGTGGCGTTTGAATAATAACTTTGGAGAGGACTGGATGCCGTGGGCTGCCGCGCGTTAATATCCAGGCGTTGCAGTGTAGTGGTAGTAGAAAGAAGTTGTAGGCCACCCGGACCGTAGTAGCACGTGTCACCGCGCCGTGCCGAGAGAATAGCAATATTGGTCAGTCGCCTTTACTCGCCTAGCAGGCGGAACAGCGGTTGCAGTGTAGTGGTAGTAGAAATAAGTTGTTGGCGACTCGCACCGCGCCGTGCCGAGAGAACGTTGCCTGTGTGGATCATATAGTTGGTGTGGATCAGTCGGCAGTCGCCTGGAAGGCGAAACAGCGAGAGCAGAGAACACTGTAGCCAGCGCCAATGGCTGTACCCGTAAGGGGAGGTGATACAGCAAACTGTGACCACAATAAATGTGTCTCCGTGACACGTGATGTTACGCATGATGTTTTTTTTATCTGTATCCGGTGACACGTCATATGCGCGAAGATTAGTTTTTGACACAAAAGTATTAAAATTAAAATGATGGGTATAATATTTTGTGCTTCTAAGCCGCGCATATTGATGCTGGATGACAGGGCTGTGTGACTCGAGGTTCATTTAGGTTGTCCGTGCGCCGTGGCGTTGCGCAAATGGAGACAAATGACACAGTAGGCCTACATTGCACAGGATGTAACAGACAGACACGCTTGCTTGAATTATATAGAGAGATGATCGTATTTACACCCCTCCTCCCTTCCTCTCTCGCTATGGCCTTACTACTATCTACCGTGTGTGTGCTCCCCATCTGGGTGTGCTGCTCCACACCATTAATAGAAACGAAGTAACACGTTTCACGCTGATCGACTGTACAGTATAACCATGTGCCTAAAATCAGGGACGCTATATTTAAACGGGTCACAGAGCTTATGTGCCATTGTGGGTCATTATGAACCCACAGAGCTCATTAGTTAAGCCTGGTGGAGGTCAGTGGGGGTCATGGAAGCACAACGCAGCGCGCAGACAGTACCGTACCATCATACTGTACGCAGAAGCAATCAGGTATGGAAACGCACGCGGAGCGGTCACCTGGCAAGGTCAACACGGCCCACGTTTCCCAAATGCTACCGCCGCAGAAATATGCACAGAAAAAAAACATGTTCTGCATAATTGCCTCCGTCCGCCGAGCTATCGGAATTACAAATGAGACACTGCGTTTCTCTATCTCCCACCCGCTTTAATTCTTTTGTTATCACCACCGGTTGTGTCGTTTCTTTTCTTGGCCTGTTCTGTCTTTTACCTTCCTGTCTCCCATGTAGCTTCATTATCAAAGTAATTAGCTGAGTCGGATGAGGACAAAAAAAAGATTGAAAGGATTTCTTCGGTGAGAACATTTCCCTATGTGTCCACGCAAAGCGAAGACAAGTGTGTCATTTTTTTTTAATCGATATCGAACTAATGAAAAGTATTAACAATAGCTTGTGAGAAAACAATAAAGACAAATTGGATCCATTGGAACACAATGGAGTCCAAGGTTAGCGCTCGACAGAGACGGTGTGCTATCAGCTCTGCTCAACATATGCAGAAGCTTGCTAATTCCCAGTCAGTCCGTGTTCTTCTCACCACACCTCACCACGACTCCTCATCAAAAAGCCTTTTGTATGCTCAACGGAGCGTGCTAATCCACAATACTGTGCCATATAGGCCTGTATATCTTTTCAATCTGTGCGAAAATAATTGGATTGGTAGGGTAACTGAATTTTAAAAGCACAACAGATGGCAATATGTTTTATACTTTTTTAAGCAAACTCAAGGGGCTACGGTCAAGAATTCCAGTGTACTTTTTGGAGATTATTACTCCATATTTCCAATAACGTCAAACCGGTGGCACGAAATTTAGGCGTGTTGTTTGACTCTAATTTGTCTTTTAACCACCAGGCTAGTGGCTAATTCATACGTTGATATAAGTCTGGCCTCTTAGTGGGACATAGTGAAGAGGTACATGCATGGTAGCTGTGAAATGGCTGATCTCCCACTCTGCACCACCTGACCAGTTAAGACACCAGGCAAAAAATAAAAACAGATGCCTATCTATCCATCTCTTCCACCAAAGAAAACAAAGCAGTCAACTGAGCCCTACAAAAAGATATAAAAAAGGAGGACAGGATATATTGGAAAACCAGGGTACTTTATTGAATTAAAGGTATTTGCACACTGGCACGTTTTCCGGGATGGAAACTGCAAAAGAAATCTAGAGAATGGATAAAAAATAACCTGCTTACGATATGTCAATAGTGCTTGCACACCGCCACAGACGTCCATGTAAAAAGGTTTTTGGGCTACGCTCAATTTTATCCGGACTCCGTGATGGTTTTGACAGAGCTCAGCCATGCATTATGCACGTCTGGTTCTGTGGGCGATAGCCTCCTATACCAGTTCAGGACAATGATCATCTTTCTGTGTATCGGCTATGTTTAACGTTTTTTCTTTTCCCCTTTGTGCTCGGATCACCTCTTTCTTGTTTGATAGTCCTATTTGTGTGAGAACAAGCTGTTTCCATTTCAATGTGGTCACATCTGTTTGTGTGCACGCATGCATGGCTGTGTGTGCAAGCGTGTATGTTTTATAAATGAGTGTGGTTGCCAAAGTGGGTCCAAACACTCTTGTGAGTGCGTGCACAAGTGGAGGGATCTCAGCTTGTCTCAGATGAGCTGCAATGATTGATTTGTTTTTTAGAAACCATACATGTCTGGTGTCACAGGCTGCAAGACCCAGTATGCTAAGCCTTAATAAAGATCCATACAGTATACTACAGTATAAAAGAATTATGCAATTATGTGTAATTCTTTGCAACAGGTTGCAACTAGTCGCGGCCACGGTGTAACTAGTTGCGACCAGGTTGCAACTAGTCAAACAGGTTGCAACCAGATTGCGACTAACAACTTGTCATGACCAGAAGGTAGGTTGTGACCTGGTCGCAATTGATCGTTGGTCGCTACTGGATCTCGCCCTTCCTGGGTGTGCGTTGTGTGCTTGTTTGTGTGAGTGTGTGTGTGTGTCACACTCATGCATGTGTGCCTGCGTGAGACAGACAGACAGACAGACAGACAGACAGACAGACAGACAGACAGACAGATAGACTTCTCTTAATGAGTAAGCCAGAGAGTTGTTTGCTCCAACAGTGGCGTGATCATTCTGCACAGATCAGAGCAGAAGTGAAGAGCGGTGGACTGCATGGAGTCACTAAGAGAATACAACATCACAGCCACCATCTCTGACTGACTGGCTGGCTGAGGGATGGTCCTTCTACTCAATAATGATGAGCTCAACCAGCGCTGGAAAAACTACTCTGATTTTTTTATTTATTTCTTTTTATGGACAACTTGACCATGTTTCACACTAGGGATGTACTGAAAGGGAAAATCTTAACTAAATACTGAATATAGGAAACAGTTGGCAAAATACCAAATATGTGAATTTGATACATGTTCTATATTTTTTTTCCATCATTGCTGTCATGGACACACCTTAAAAGCTACCCCTGATTACGGCTTGATTTTGACAAAACATAATTTAAATATTAATCACTGTTATGGGCCATAACATTTATTCTGCACTTTGACATTAATTGCATAAACTATTCAGTGATATATTTTCTATTACTTTTATTGCTTGAGGTGGACAAGGGCCAGTTGTAGCCAATTATAATGTGTCTTTTTAATGGATGAAAATAGTGCATTTTTTCCACTAAGCTTTGAATTGGTCCAGGCCAACATGGGATGTCTTTATCTGGACTGCCTTGAGAAAACACATGGCACACACACATGCACATGCACACGTGCGCACACACACACACACACACACACACACACACACACACACACACACACACACACACACACACACACACACACACACACACACACAGTCGATGGATGGCCAACCTTCAAATCGCCACATGGAGAAAGAGGCATAATTGAACTAGGTGACGATAGCACTTCCTGGCTGGTGTCCAAATTGCCTGTGTAACCCTATACACAAAGGAATGAATGAACGAAGCACTCAGAAATACACCCTATGGACTTATACACACAGACACAGTGACACACACTCATGCAGTACACCCCCCCCCCCCCCCCCACACACACACACACACGCACGCATGCATGCACACTGTCAAGCAGCATGTGCCAGGGATGGATGTGGACGTGGGAGTCGGGTCATCGTGTTGTGGTTCTTGTGTGCGTCTAACGAGGAATCTCTGTCGTTAGGTGACATCAACAGTGACAAGCGTGTCGGCACCAGGCTGATCTGGAGGTTCATCAATCAGCCACTATAACCCACATCCACAAATAGATGCCACATATTGGGACAGACCCCTGTAGCTTCTGCTTGACACACATGCAGTCATGCAAATACCAGTACTCCAATTTTACACAAGAGAAAGTAGAAAAGCATACTGTATACACTGTTACCCGTAGGTTACAGTGAGTGCAAATATATACAGTATAGTGAGACGGTGAGATCCACTAGTGATGTGACCAGTAAGAAATTGGTCTGGAGTAGTTTGTAGTCATGGACAACTCTAAGAAAAATACATAACCGAAAGCACAGAGCTAGTGCCGAATTACTAACCCTATCTCTAACCCTAAGCCTCAGATGTCCAGGGGACTTTCGCGACCAGAACACCAGGCCACGACTAGTAAGCAAGTGGACGCGAACTCACTTGTGGATCTCCAAACGTGATGTGTACATTGCCAAAGAAAAAAACACGACAGCAGTCAGGGGCGTCACAGCAAATTTTGGGCCCCCTGAATTTTTTATCACAGGGCCTCACTGTGCAGCTTTGTGTTATAAATACAAATAAAACCCTATTAATCTGAGCTTTTTGCCCCCCAAAAACTGTCTAACACCCCCCTTCCCCTATTGACGCCTGTGATAGCAGTACAACAAGTACATTTGAAGGTCAGAATCATCAATGAATCATTTTTATTCACCAAGTTCACTTGATGGAAGAATCCACAACAATAGTTGTGTTTGTGTTCCATCTGCTATCCTTCTCCTGTGTCAGCAGCTCACAAATCTTGCTGCTGTGTTTTCAAACTCTCCTTGGGTGATTGTAATCCATGGGAAGTATATGTATCTGATGTCTTGGTACAGTGGTCAGACGGAACTGTAGGTCAGTCTCATTTTGTGTGCAGTGGGTAGTAGTCTGTAGTCTGTCCTCTCTCGATCGCGAGACTGTTCATGTATTCTGCTACTTTGTATTCCCCGTTTACAGCTAAATAGCTTTCCATGTTGCTCTGAGTTTGAGTTGATCTTTTCCAATGTGTAAGATAGCTTTCTTTTTGTTCATTGTGATTAGGTGTAGTCCCATTTGTTTTCTGCCAGGTTGTTGTACTTGGGTTAGGCTCATGTTCATGTCTTCAGTCACAGATCTCACTGCTACTTGCCCTAACATCTCATGTTTGTTACAAATGTCACAAACCTGTCTAAAAGAAATCTGAGCTAGAATCACAATAGTTGTTTTCGCCAGCTATGTTTAGAAATACAAGGAATTTGTCTCGGTGCATCAGTATTACAGTGACACTAATCTAAAATATACACAACATACTTCATCCAAATAAAAAAGATATTCGTAGAGGACAATAGCTAGATACAATACAGCAATGCACATAACATCATCATCATACCCAAAGGTTATGTGAGAATGCCTACTGAGTGTAAAAAAGTGTGTGTGTGGGGGTGTGTGCGTGTGCCTTTTGAGGTCATTTTATGTCAGTTCCTGATTGATGTTCTCCTACCTGCGTGCGTATGTGCATGCATGTGTGTATCTATCTTTACTGTATGAGTTATGTTTTGTATTGTTGCTGCTGTGTTGTCATGCACTTGGGAAGCAGTTCAGAGTCAGAGTGCTGCTATAGATACTGTATGAATAAAGATGACTTACTTTCACACTAGACAACTTTAGCTGGGTTAAGGAGATTGTTGAGGAAAGAGGAAAAGACCCATGAAACTCGATTCTAGGAGTGAGGGCTGAGCTGACTGCAAACCAATATGTAGAATATTTTCTATGTTATTTTAAATGTCCCATATACAGGGCCTGACACACATTAAGATTATCTGGTTTCAGTATTTATTTATGGTGTATTTTCTCTTAACCGTCTGGAGCTCTCTGGTTGAGCGGTTTCCCCTGCAATCTGACTACAAATAAGTGGTTGAAGATGGATGGATGGATGGATGGATGGATGGATGGATGGATGGATGGATGGATGGATGGATGGATGGATGGATGGATGGATAGAGCAAAAAATATTTGGCTATAAGAAAAAATGGCTAGATGACTCTGTGAAGGATAGAGGACGTATTCTTAAACCTGTACACCATTTTGGCAAGGAAAAGCCTTTGAACCACATGCATCCATATTTTCACCTGGGATGAACCTATTCTTCTATGTTTATCATCAGTCAGTGGGTTCTCATGGCACTCGCTAACTCATAGTGACTGACAGCTTCAAGCTTTAGTCTGAGACAGTGAGAAATTGAGAAAGAGCGTTGGTTAATAGGGCACACCTCCTTCCACCACAACAGAATACCAACAGTAGAGTAGTCACAGCACCTAGACATCCCAAGCAGCGATTCTCACCCAATTTTTAATTTTAAACCCAAAGTTTAACATTCATTATCAACGGGCCAACTTAAGTTTGCACACATACTCCCTAGAGGCCAACGAGGAATCTCTGCCCCAAATATTCCATAATGGCCTGTTATGCCATTGGCCTGTTATGCCATTACGGCCAATTTTGCCAAACACATTTCTGTAGATTACTCGTACCCATTTTATCCATACATCATGAAATATGGTAACTAAACATAGTCATTTGACCATCACAGATCTGGAACATTTGCTGTATTGCATCCTCATTGGCTACAATTGGCTTCCAAAGCTTGCATGATTGGCCCGTTACTGACAAAATGCCACAAATCACACAGTGTGTAATTTCTTTCAAGTTATACACATTTCCGTAAGGTAGAGGACGACATGCCGCTACTTTTCCCCCAAAATCAGCCTCACAGTGGCACAATTTATCTATAATTGCATCGACCTGTGTAGAGCACTTTATGTACACCGCCTAGAGAACATGGAAAAACATTTTCTCTTATATCCCTCCATATCTGACGGTTATAATGCCACCATGACGCCGACTTCTGCAAAACATATTGTTTGTATTATTTTCATCCAAATCTTATGCAAATCGGTACACATGTAGTCATGCGAGTCTGTTGAACAAAAGCAAAAAGATCTTATATGAAATCCACAAACCGGGAATAGCAGACTCCTCACTAAAATGTGCACTTGGGCAACTCCAAAGCAAACACCACATGCCCCAACATTTTATTTGCCATAGTGTCAACAACACCGATACACCAATACCAATATGAACAGATATGACAAATAAAGGGCCGATCTGTTACTTTTTCTGATGGTGATAAACAAACATTTTGCCAAAAATCACCCACACAGCCTCCAGATTGTGCATAGGCATATTACAAAAATCTGAAAGAATTCCAGAAAAGATCAACAAAGGATCTCGTTCCTGTCCTCATCATATGAGTTTCTCTCAGTCTGTACCCTGTCTGCACAACTTAGTTTTACAGGCCATGTAGTGTAGGTTACTTTAGTTAATTTCATATCCTTAATGGAGGGTATTGTGCTGAGACTAGATGCACAATAATATAACTGCAAGCCAAACTATAATGTAATGTAATATATTTAGATATATTTAGAGTCTAAACATTGAATGTTCAGAAGCATTATATCGCCTTTTGTTAGGATATATGAATATGACGTTGTTGAACCTATTAAATATGCTCAATATTTAAGACCAATATTTTTTTCTCTGCCTAGAATTTTCCTACATTATGACGTGGAGTTCCAATGTTCTAATGCCGTTAATAGAAGCACTCACCTCACTGACTGCACTTGACTGTCTCTAATTAAACCTTTCTGTTATCAGTGAGTTAATTAAACCATGTCCTTGTGTGTGTGTGTGTGTGTGTGTGTGTGTGTGTGTGTGTGTGTGTGTGTGTGTGTGTGTGTGTGTGTGTGTGTGTTTGTTTTTGGTATAAAGTGAGGACACACACGTGCTTTCCACCTGCAGAGTGAGGACCGTTTGGGAAGTGAGGACATTTTGCTGGTCCTCACTTTTTTGGGGGATAGTGAGGACTGACTTCATATTTAACCCACAGAGTGAGGACCTTTGGAAAGTGAGGACCGGGCTCCACAGCGCCCCCCTACAGCGCTGTGGTCGGTCGGTCGACCGGTCCTCACTTTCCTTTATGCTTATTGCTAAGCATAATGGAGCTATGTTGTGCCAGGATGCATAACCAAAAATGGAATAAATGGTTTGTACTTGACATTCACAATTCTTCATGGCCTTGAACATGCTTGAATATAACTTCCAATAATAATTACAGATTAAGTTATAAGGTTAAAGGTTTCTTCTTTGTTACTTCTCACATGCAGGTATATAAGAGCACAATTTTTCATTCAACATTGTACTATGTCATTAATATACCTTTTGAGTTCTTATAATAACATCATATTGAGTCACTACCTTTTCTAAAGTAATGCAAGGAAAGTAACGGACCCCAAGTCTGATGAACTGTCACCCCATGTACCAGTTGCAAGCGATTTTCAGTAGTCCTTTCTTCCGGGTCGATTTTTATAATGGCAGTCTATGGGAATTCCGGGGGAGCTTCAAGTTCAAGATCGGTATGATACTGTGGCTGGTTATGTGCCTTGTCAGCTGTTTAATCGCTGAAGTATGGAGCTTAAACTGCAAGGTCCTCACCTACAGCCAGGACCAGCTCCTGTCACTCAGGCAACCAGCCAGACCAGGAGACTCTGACTTCGACTTGCTGGATAAGTATCCAGAATTTAAAAATACCGGAACACGAAAATGGACTAAATTCAAGAAAAGAGGATCGAGAGGCGGAGTGAGAGAACGGCTAAGGAGACGAGGCAGCAGACCCCCCTTGCCGGTAATAACTCTTTCCAATGTTTGCTCGTTGACCAACAAGAAAGAAGAAATACGCGCTATGCGTCCACTTTCCCGTGCAGCGAATCAACCCGTGCTGCTTATTGGGGACTTTAACTCTTGTGACTTGTCCGATCACCTCCCCAACCTACATCAGTATGTAGACTGTCCGACGTGCTTGGCACGCACTTTGGATAAGTGCTACGGCAACATACCCGATGCCTATAAAGCCACCTGCAAGCCTGCCCTGGGGAAGTCAGACCACAAGGTCGTACATCTTCTTCCACGTTACAGGGCTCGGCTGAAACGGGAAAAGACAGTAAAAAAGGAGATTGTGACTTGGACAGAGGACTGTAAGGAGGAAATGCGATGCGAGCTGGAGACAGATAGAATACAAGGATAAAGTGGAGCATCACTACTTTTCAGGAAATGCCAAGAAAGCATGGGAAGGTTTAAAGGTGATGATGGCCAGGGACTCTAAGCAAAAGCGCACCCCCCTGTCACACCCCTCTCCATCCTTTGCTAATGACTTAAACATCTTTTTTAGTCGCTTTGATAATAACGACTTCAGTACAGAGCGTGATAATGTGTGTAGGTCCATTCCTGAATATGTCCCTATTACACTTAATGAACATGAGATTGTAACTAGCCTGTCCTGTATCAAGCCCTACTCTGCTCCTGGGCCTGATGGCCTGAGAGGCAGAGTTCTTAAAAAAAAAACATTTATGTACTTAAAGGTATTCTTTTGGAGCTTTTTCAGTACCTGCTTGATTCTTTAACTATGCCCAACGGATGGAAAATGTCTTGCATTGTACCTCTTCCCAAAAAGCCTGGAGCCACTGAACTGAAAGACTTCAGGCTCATTGCCCTTACCTTTATTCTGGGGAAATGTTTTGAGAGAGTATATAGCTTGACTAATAACAGAGTCTGTTTCTAATTGTTTTGATCATCTACAATTTGCTTATAAAAGTCAGAGGGGAACTGATGATGCAACTGTCAGCCAGGGTCCTGTTTATTGATTTTACTTCTGCTTTTAATAGCATGCAGATACACACTCTCCTGCAGAGACTCATTGATATAGGGGTTAATGGTGGTATCATCCACCTAGTCAGAGACTTCCTCTCTAACCGTCCTCAACAGGTCCGTGTCAATGACACCCGCTCTGACATCACTGTGCTTAACACAGGTGCTCCGCAGGGGACAATACTATCACCTTTACTTTTCTCCCTGTACACTAATGAATTCAAATTAGATCAGAAGTTTAGTCTCTTTAAGTATGCTGATGATATGGCTTTGGTTGCCATGCTAAAAAAGGGAGAAATAGTGCGGGAAGAAGCATTCAGAGGACACGTGTCTTCTCTCCAAAACTGGTGCGACGTAAGCTCCTTAGATATTAATATAACAAAAACAAAGGAACTGGTTATTTATCAAAAGGACCCTGTGCAGCCCTTTAAGATGAAGGGACAAAATGTAGAGATAGTTAACAAAATACTTAGGATCTATTGTTGACAGCAACCTTGACTTCAATGATAACACAGATAATATTTTTAAATCCTGTAACCAACGTCTCCACTTGTTGCACAGGCTCAACTCCTTCAGAGTGAGCAAATACATTATGGAGACTGTTTACAAGAACCTCATAGAGGGAATCATGACCTTTAACATAGCTATGTGGTATGGTAACCTCAGCAATGACACCTCTCATCCACTCCACAGGGAGTTCGAATTACTCCCCTCAGGTAGACGTTATAGAACACCAAAGTTTAACCGTAGCCGTAATATTTTTAAAAAATATTTTATTCCAAAGGCTTGGTGCAGTATTATGCCTTGTTGTGCTCTTCTCTGCCTGTTAAGATGTTTTGTGTGTAAATGTTTGTTGCTTGTTGTTGATCTTGTTGTCGTTTTTAATGTTTTTTGTACATGAGACTAAAGACAAATTTCCACTTGTGGACAATAAATAAACTAACTAACTAACATGTGTGAACCAGATTCTGATGAAGAAGTACAACAAATTCATAACTGCCTACATGTAGTCGCAAAGGTCCCCCTGACAGCTGAGTCCCCAGCTTACAGATATTAGTTGTAATTTGGACACCTAGGCCTACTAGTATTGGTATCCATTACATCAAGCACATTATTACCATCACAGCACACATTATACTATCATCGGGATACTTGTTTATTTGTCATTATTTATTCTAATGATATATTGTAATGATAATTTATTTATTCCTTCATCTGACTATAAATATAAACACTTAGCCTATGTTGGCTATATAGCTGCCCATCCTGTCACAAACTACAAGGTTCCTTCACAATTTCCCCTCCGCTCCACAAGGAGACACAAGTTCAGTAGAACCCCCTTTGCATGGAACCTACAACCACCTCACTTCTTGTCACAGTCTACATACAGGCCTGGATCCCCAGGCCCAGTATTCTATTGTCTACAAACAATTCACAGCCAGCAGAGCCTGCTGTGTTTCCTACAAACTGATGATGATGCCATGCGTCTTTGAACATTGATCTATGTAAGTCCAAATGCCCTGACTCTGATGTTTATGGATGGATGCATTTGATTGAGATGTGATTTGGTATATTATATTATGAAATTACTTTTACTTGGCTTGCTATTTATTATTTGAATGCTCTATTAGGTAATATATTAGACTATATGCAAGTATTTAAATGCCATATTTATCTTCTACTTTAAGAGAATATTACAATCTGTTCCTTTTATAGAACCATGAAGAAGACAATAGGCAACGCACATCGACTGATGGGTGCTGGGTTAAAAGAATACTATTAAAATGGATGGAGCCCGCACACCAGATAAGGTACAAAAAGACTTTCTTTATTTGGATCGTCCAAATAAAGAAAGTCTTTTTGTACCTTATCTGGTGTGCGGGCTCCATCCAGCTTGCAGCAAAAAGCAGCAAGCTCATAAAGTTTATCCAAAATAGGAACCTTTGATTCCTAAAAGGTACCATAAGTCATTTGGGCGATTTGGAAAATCCTACTGGATGTAGCAGCTTTCTGGACTGAAGTGGTGGGGGGGCTGCACAGGTGCAGTGATTAGAGGCAATTCTACTCCACTACATCTCATAGCCAAACATAGCCCCATTTACCCACTACAATTATATACTGTATATGGTATAGTAAGTGATTTGTGTGATTTGGGAAACCCTCCAGTCCTCCTGGTTACAAGATGTGCACATGCACATACTCTACAGTGGGGTGAAGTGCAACAGTGCCCACCTTGGGGTACAGTATACACTGGAGCTGTGTGTAAAGTTGGTCTGACCTCTTCAATAGCTTGTTTCATTTATGCTCCGAGTTGAACTGTCAGCTAGACTGCACCCATCCCCCACTCCACTCTACTGTAGCATTCTGTAGCAGCTTTACAAAATGCTACAGTAGAGTGGAGTGGGGGATGGGGGGGGCTGCGCAGGTGCATTGATTACAGGCAATTCTACTGCACTATCTCAGAGCCAAACATTGTATTAGGCTCATTTCCCACTACAGTTATATAAAAGGTATAGTTAGTGATTTGTGTGATTTGGGAAATCCTTCAGTCCTCCTGGTATGTGCACATGCTCATACTTTACAGTGAATGAAGTGCAACAGTGCACACCTTATAATGGAGCATTTTAACAGAAAATGTTTTGGACCACTTACTATACCTTTAAATCCTTAATGGTTTACTTTGGAGATATGACTTAAGCATTAACCACTTCGATCCTGTGCATTTCGGCCACACTGGCTACTTAACTGTAAATCAACTGATTTGGCAGTGTACCAAGTACAAAAAAAACAATCAAACAAAAAAAAAAAAAAACTTTTGGTCATCTTATGGTCTACTCAGTCTCTTATAACTTATAAACAGTCTGGGGTGAAACACTTCTTTAACAGAGCCCAGAACGGCGCCAAGACCAGTTATTTTCTTTTGTTTGTGAAGGCTTTCAGTTCAGCTCTCACATCACCACAAGCTGAAAATAGCTGATCTAAAAGCTCACAGCGCGACGCAGACACAATGTGCTGTGAGCTTGCAGAGCTGCTCTATTTTCAGCATGGAACACGCAGTAGGACAGGGGTCTCAAACTCATTTAACATAAGTCAAGTAGTTCCAATTTGATCCGTTCAGTGAATAGAGTGGACTAGTTGCTGCAGGAGAGAGCACCAGCCAGGAAGCACCAGGAAAGCAAGGGTTGCTGCTTTCCAGAAAGGCATACTTTTCAATATGCACTAATATATAATAATGCACATATGATCGTTGTAAAAATGTACATCATGGTTTCTTCATAAGAATACAAAAAGAAAGTTCCACAGGTTTACCAAGGTCCAAGGTGTGAGATACTGTTCCAAATTCCAAACTGTTCTGCTCTGCCCTTCATAGAGTAGAGTGCAGGGTCGTTAATTAGGCTGTGTTGCTACATTAACGACCCAACCGTGGCAGTATGGGGGAAGGGCAGCAGTTGAACTGAGCTTACAGAAACTACAGCAGTGAATTGTTCTGACAGGTGAAAGAAAAAAATCTGAGTATCCTATTATTGCATCATACTGATTTTTGCCTCACACAAACATCTATTCTAATCACATAATATAAGTGTATTTAAACTGGCTAAAATAAATATTGATAGAAAATGTTTTGGATGTGATATAGTAGTGATTCTTGTAGCTTGGAGTCACCTCTTAAGAATTCAAGAGGGTGCCCACTGATTATGCCTCGGGCATTTTTAATTATTAACCCCTTAATGTCATATATATATATATATATATATATATATATATATATATATATATATATATATATATATATATATATATATATATATATATATATATATATATATATATATATAAATCCATACAAAATAGAGTTGTATGGTATTTAATGCAAGGGCAGTTAAGGCTCAAGGCCTACTGTTTTGGCCAGAGCCTGTGCCAGAGTGTTTGTGACCTGGAAGCAGGTGGTGCTCAGTCCTACAAAGGTGACATCGATAATACTGAATTATAAAGTGGCTGAAAGCAACAACCAAGCCTTCAGTGCGTCCAGGTCCTTTAGACGAGCTATTCACAAATCCACTACATACAGTGGGCTGCTGAAAATATACTGACTTGGAGGACCAATCTGCTCATTAAATCACAGTTTTTCCCACGTGCCATATACATACATATATTTATTGTGGATTTGAAAGTTTGAGTGTTGCAATGATTATGAGTCGGGCTGTGTGCAATAATAGAACGTATTAGGCCTATACTGGGCCTTTAATTATTATTTAATTATTTAATTATTTGCATGATTTGAGTTTTGTTTGCCATGATTACTTTATTTTGCTTTATTTACATAAGTTACTTCCTTTGATTTGGAGTGGTTGATTTGCAGTGTTTGTTTAGTTTTGAGGACTCAGTAAATCTATTACTATTGTTTGCCTATACATCCGCCCTAGAGCATCATGATATATATTGATATGACTTAATATAACCCCCGCTTCCCTTCTGTATTTTAAAGTAGTCTTTCTAATTGTGAATAAACTTTACACTTTTGATACATCAGCCGCTGGTTCTATTCATACGGAGCCCGTACCTACAGTAACAGTATATGGTTCATGCTATGGTTAATGTATTTATAGGATCTCTCACTCCTATATGTGATAGTGGGGTTGTTAAGTCATAATTGACCCAGTGTTTCACTGTCAACAATTAACCAGGAACTGTTGGATGCAGTACAGTGCTTGTGGGCAAAGTAAAAAAAAAAAAAAAATCACGTAACCATGCATTCATCTCTGGTCCTATGTCAAAGAAGCAGTCTTATGGGTGGTCCGGTAGGCTATAGGAAACAGGTGGTGAATAAATCTTTAGCAGTCTGCTTATCTTCACCATACTGGTATTCTGTGTGGTTTGCCAAGGTTAACTCACTGGGTTTTTAAAGAGGGTTCCCTGCCTTCAATTGTGATGGCATACCCTATTTTTGTGGGCCTGGTCAATGCCCGGCCATCACCCACTCCTGCTTCCAAAATCTTGTTAGCCGAATGTAGTATTACGCAAGTATAGGGCAGTGCCCGATTAGCTGGGCTGTTGCATGCTGGTTATTTCGTTTGGGGCTACACATGCATTGACAGACAGGTCCTCAGCGATAGAACAGAGCTGAAACGGTCACCAAGTACTGAAGTGCAAAACTACCTCCCCAACCTTCCCTCAGCAGCATTCAGCAGCCGATGGAGTTAGGGACAAAGGAACATAAAGCAATTCTTATGAATGAGGGGGGCTTGCAGGCGCCCAGACGGTAACAGTATGTACTATGTACATATAGAGGGTGAGCTCTATCAGCTTGAATGGACTTAACTTTAGGAACACCTGCTTATTATAGATGTGGTCTAGACTGTTCATTTGGGTGCCAAACTCACAAGGGAGTTCTTATCCTTGACGCTAAGATTACCAAACCAGCAGATAATCAAGAAAGTAATAATAGACTCAACATAAGCACCATAGAGCAGTTTCATGATAGTTTTATCCACATTGAACTTAGCCAGTTTCCTCAAACAATGTAGGTGCTGTCAACCTTTTTTGTACAACATGCCAGTGTTGAGGTCAAATTACAATTTCTCATTGATGATTGTGCCAAGGTACTTGTAGCTGGGAACAAGCTCAGTTTGTCTGTTAACAACAGTGCTTTGGGCAGCATATAAGGAGGAATAACAATACCGAGATCTCCATATATTGGCATAAATGTGACAAAGACAGATTAGATCTCAAATATCTGCATACCACAGGGTTGAAACGTATATGGGTTGGCTGTGGTCCTTCAGTGCATGTAACAATGTGATGTTGATGTTCTATCAGTCTGTAATGGCTAGCTCGCTGTTCTTTGCAAATGCACAGGGGGTTACATACATACATATATATACATCTATTATGTTATCTGATGATATCTTGCTTGCAAAGTAATTGGTGTCATTAGTAGTGACATGGTACAGACTCCTACAAAGACTAGTGCTAGGATGAAGACATGGATAATATACATAATACATAGATAATAGATAGCTCTATATATAGCATTTGGCTGCACCTTCATGACAGAACTTGCTTTCCTGACCAACCTGTTATTGTTGATTATGTCTTGGGCAATGTATGTGTGTGTTTGTTTTTGGGGCATAGTGAGGACCGGCGTGGGTTTTTAACCGACAAAGAGAGGACATTTGTATGTATGTATGTATGTACTGTATGTATGTAACTCCCGGTGCATTTGCAAAGAAGAGAGAGCTAGCCATTACACACTGATAGAACATCAGCATCACATTGTTACATACACTGACGGACCACAGCCAACTCAAAGGACAATCTACTCAGGCCCTTAGTTTAGAGGGCATCAGAATTGTTAGTCTAGTCCGATGCAATGCTCCCATAGTGTCGGTCTGTACACCCTTCTTACTTGCATGTGCTCCTTGTTTAGCCATTTAAAGGCCACAAAAAAACACCCTGATCATCCAATCCTACACATACTGAAAATACATATGAAAACTATGTGATGATTAACACTGATAAAACTGAGGAGATCATTGTCGATCCGAGGTCAGATTGTAATTAATATCCATGACCGTAACATCAAACAGGTCTCCTCCTATAAATATGAGGAGATTGATCAAGATGTGAGATGGCACATACATGTATCCTGTAACAAGTAGTGACATGGTACTGACTCCTACAAAGACTAGTGCTAGGATGAAGACATGGATAATATACATAATACTAGGCACATTTGTCACTATATTTAGCTTTTTTTCAGACCAAGCGCCAAAATTAGTGAAAATCTTCTGGTGGAAAATCTGGTGCTTTTGAGTTGGAGCGAAATTGGTTGACAGTCACCAGAGACAAAACCCTTGTTTTTCACCATTTTTACTTCTATGATGATGAGTCCTCCTTCCTTCCTAGAAAGGACCATTGGTAACCAAATGGACCCCTTATAGACCTGTAACTCTTGAGAGCGTAAAATGAAACCAAATGGACCCTACCAAATGGACCCTTACGGTCCATTTGGTTTCATTTTACGCTCTCAAGAGTTAAATTATATTATATCTGAATTACCTAATTTTCAAGAATCGACACATTTAGAAGATATAGAAGAAATGCTATTCTGACAAACATTTTACCACTTATTTCACCTAAATTAGTCTGAGGGACTAAAATCAACATCAAATGGTGGTCCTTGGCTAAAATGAGGAATAAATAATGGGTCCTGATATGAAAATGGTTGAAACCCACTACTCTAGTGCATTTGGATTTCGGCAGTTGGCAACACTTGGCTTGGATCATCCCTGGGAGCTCCCTGGGGGAACGAGGAAGAGGCCTAACAAGTTGTTGTTGTACGCAATAAAAGGAAATGAAACCATCTCTAGATTCTCTACATCTGTGTCTTTCCACCTCTGGAACGTGCATGTATATTAGTGTTTACATTTATCTGGCTCCATCACAATAGATGCTGATTCTGGAAGGACATGTGAGGGTATAGTGACTTGTAGTAAATTCAACATTTGGCTCTGAAGACGCAAGTAAAAAGTGCTCCAACTTCTCTTGTATTATAATTGTTATATTCAATTTGTCCCACTGCTGAGCATAGGGCCCTTATACAAATAACTGGCTTACACACTAAACCCACAGATGGCTCCATCCCAAAGGTACTTTATGGTAGGTTGAATCTGCTTATACAGTGTATCTACACAAGAGGGGGGGAAAGCAGGCAGCGCAAGTTCAAATTAAATGTTTTTATTCATGTTGAACAAAAGACATGGCTTACAGGTCTATAGATGCAGTAATTTGTTACATAATTACATTTTATCTAAATATTTTCATTATTAACGCTAGTTCAGATAAGCAACACACCAACATAACTGTTAAGAATCTACAGGTTGTGGCCGGTCCTCACTATGCCCCAAAAACAAACAGGAGTGTGTGTGTGTGTGTGTGTGTGTGTGTCCTCACTTTCCTGTTAAAAATATTTTTTAAAAAAGAGGTTTTCAGCTAATCTAAGTGAGTATTTGGGATAAGGGTACCCCCAAGTGTCCAGAATGACCCTTGGTATTTTCGTAAATCAATCAGAAGTGGTGGTCCTCAGTTTATATGGATTTTGGGAGGACCTCACTTTATACCAAAAACAAGGATGTGTGTGTGTGTGTGTGTGTGTGTGTGTGTGTGCATGTGTGTGTGCACGCATGCATAGATTGTAAGAGCAGTAGTTAAGTCAAAAAGGTATCTCTGCATTAGTTTTTGTGCGCGTGTGAGTGTGTGCGTCTGTGTGTGCATGTGTGCATGCACACAAGTGCTTGCCATGTGTCTGTGACTCTGTGCGGTGTGTTTGTGCATGTGTATGTGTGTGTGCGTGCGTGTGTGTAGTGCCTGAGTGCTACAGATAACAGTGAGTGGCAGAGCCATCACAAACGGAACGTTCAGTGACCACTCAGTGTGACAGCATTATGACTTTGAACACACACACACACAAGCACAGTCGCACACACACGCACACACACATACACTGTATAAACGCTGCATTTGTATAGGACCTCCTCTCTCAAGTATTGTGCATGTGCATTAGAATCACCCATTCACACACATACGGAAGAGGAAACCATGCAAGGCAGAAGGCACCAAACTTGCTTATCAGTATCAGTTTGTGTGTCTTCAGTGTTTTGGCCTCAAGGATACTTGTACACCAAGCACCAGGAGCCCATGGCCAGGAACCCACAGGCCCCACTTGAAAAGGTCATGGCAGATATGTGGACTGTCACAATTTTAAGCATTGGTCGCGCCCTAGGTCGAAGTCGCAAAAAACAATTTCGTCCCCCTTGAACAAATCTCTGCCCTACACTCTTCTTCTTCACCAAAAATATTCTAATAGCCCTTCGCTACAGTAAAATCCCTAAATCACAAAATGCAATTGCCCAATGCCAATCCAAATAGCTTAGCAACTTTTACTTTCCGTGACACTTTCGCCACCTCATAGCTGTTAATGTTATTTTGCATGGCTGCGTTGTTGAACATTTACACGGCTTAAGGTCGGGGAAGTTACACAACTGACCCACACACGGGGTGGCAATAACACTGATGAAGCATGAAAGTTCCTGTCGGGCAGCTGTGAAAAGTTGATTTCTCCCTCTGTCATTTCCTCACATTTCTAGTTTATTTAAATAATCTTATTCACATTTGCCAATGCATAGCCTACTGGAGGCATGGATGACTACATTTAGAACACACTTTGAGGTTTTTGCTGCTGAAATGATCAATTATTTATATTATATACCGTATGTCAAACTCAATGCCTGGAAGCCACATCAAGCCCATGACTGAATTATCTTTGAGAATATATTTAATTACTATTAAAATGGCCCTTTGGTATATTGCACACAACCGTGATGAGACACACCATTAATTGTATTACTTTTTCAAGTAAATTGGTTCATTTTCTCATTTTACTATGAAAGCAGTGCTTGGTGAGGATCATAGAATGAGAAGGACTTTAATAAAGCATTTTCAATTTTTAATACATGCAGTTTCCTCTTTGCATTTATCTCGCTATTAAAGGACATTGATTTTTTTTTAAGGTTTAAGTGTTTATAAAAAACACAATTAATTTATCTCTTTGTGTACAGAAGGGGGCGCCTGTGGCTTACCAATAACAGTGAATGAGTATCAAGTCAACTTAAACAGCCTATAATCTCTGTATTTGTTTATGATCTGCCCAGCGGCTTCCCTTTTGGGCTGTCAATAATGCTACTGCTTGAAACACTTACAGAGATAACAGCCAAAACATACAAAGGTTGCGTAAATCATGACCAGTATACAGTCGTTATTTGATCTTTTAGCTGATCTTAACTCAGAATCAGAAAGTGGTGCTAGTAGAGAAAACATTAAATGGAACAAAAAGGATAAACAACTCAAAACCCCAAGGCATTCAAACTGTGGTCTACTCAAAATACTACAGTTGGATTACTCAGCGTTATTGAATGATTTAGGAACAAACATTTCAGAACTTGTGCTACATCATGAATCATGCACAGCTCTCAGGTCATCTGGGGTAGGTCTACATTCTGAACACTGAGGCAGGAGGAGACAGCTGTGAGGTTTAGCATGGCAGTGGCCCTGCTGTCTATAAAGTGCTCAGCCTGACTGCTCCCTTCAATCCCCCTGTCCTCCACTTTTCTTTTGTTTGCTTTGGTGTTTTGCTTTTTTGTTTTCTTTGATATTTGTCAGTTAACTAATCCTCAGTATTTACTCTTTATTTCGAGACAACTCCCTATATTTATTGTACTTTTTTAACTCCTTGGATAATGTTTAAACCCTGCTTTACCATCCAGTAGGGGTCTTTTACAGTTCTTATGTTTGAATCCAATTTATTGTATTTTGTTAGTTAGCTATTAGTATTTTGTTAGTTAGTTATAGTTAGTAGTTATAGTCAGGTTAATAATTGCTTTCAGATTTTGTTAGGGAATATAATTAGAGGTAATTTTCTTACATAGCAAGTTTTCGGTAACTGTGACAAAAACCCTGAAGACATTATTGAACCAGAAAATAACTAACATTAAGATTTTGTCTCAAAAAAAGGAAGACCGCAATAATCTGCATTATTATATTACCTCTCCTATACCCTAGACAGAGGGTCATAGCATCATTTGGGAAAAAAACTACATACTGTACAGTATCAGGAATACCCAGAAAACTGCTGGTCTGCTCCATAAAATCATACTGTAGGCCAATAGTTTTACTTCAAATACTTCAAATAAATCATAAATGACCTTTACAGCTCTCTAGCCATAGTTATGGGGCTCCTTGGCAACAAAGCATTTTGTATAACACTGCACCAGACAGTGTCATGCATATGCCAAAGAATATCTGGAGACTGGCATTCAATTGGATCTTATGATAAAAAATAAGAACATTATGGCATGTAAAACCAAATCTGGTATTTGCCATGGACAAGGCTAAGTCCTGACCCCTATTTGGGACGTACTGTTTCACAAGCCCCCCCACACACACCCCGCCAGCCACCTGGACCCCGGTATCACAGGAGCAGGGCTGTTAATGTGGAGCCCAGGGGCAGTCGATGGAAGTCACTGCAAAGTCACTGAGTCAGCTCACATTGGAGAGACCCATCATTATGCAGGAAATGTATGCGAAGCCGTTGTACACACAGCAAACTCCAGAATTAATGTAACTATAAATGGATCTGTGATGAATTCACCCACCATTTTACTTTGCTTGCACGTAAGCTCCCTAATTTTATTCATGGCACAATACAAACGAGGTGCTGTTTTGAAAACGCACAGCGCATTATACCCTGCTGGCAGCCTTTATTTGTGCCGGACGAAGGAGTAATAAAAGGACAAAGAGGATCAGGGGTAACTGATATCCGCACTGCGGACAGTAGTAGTTGACCAATTAGCATGCTTTCACTGCGAGACAAAGGGGGACAAATACAGTGTATATAGGGCCAGAAACGATTGAGGCCATCTGGGAATCGGAATGGCACCAGATCAACTGTCCCTGAGAAGGACAACGCCAAATAAACAGCTAAAATGACACTGTGGCTCTAATGTTATCCAAGCTTGCTAAAGCCATTATTTGAGGATTTAGCTTTGGGGAAGGGGCGTTCCCCCACTAAGGCTGCTATTTTGGTCACCTGCCAAAAATCTCTGAAATACCTCCACAGGCTGTTACAATATGCATACTGTAGGTGAGGTAAGGTCTGGGCATTAAAAGAATGAAACCAATCACTGTGACACATGCCGTTTCCTTTAAGAGATCCATTACCCATTGTGCCCACTAACATAACATCTAGCCTTACACTATGGCCCATGGAAAAGTGATGCCGTTGCTGCCTTAGAAAACATTTATATTTAATACAGAGGGTTGTTTTATGTCCAGTAGCTCTCTATCATCCACTCCACAACAACACAGATGTGGTACTGAGGGTCACCGGAGGACTGCTGCCTTAAAGGACCAGTGAATTGAAAAACTTTTTCACACTTTTATACCACATCCGTGGTCATTATAGGGCCAAACCTGGCATTTTTCACTTTTTGTAGTGTTATATCAAAACATAAACATTGATGTTTATGTTTTATTCAAAATTAGAGAGACGCCGCAGTGTCATTGTGTATAGGTTATTGCCAGTGACCGCTGCACACAACCAGCACATCGGGAATCGGGATTAATTTGGGGTTAAGTGTCTTGCCCAAGGATACTTCAACATGTACCGTACTGTACACAGGAAGAGCCAGGATTCGAACCACCGACCCACACCACAGTTCACAGGATGACCAATACTTCCTGAGCCACAGTCGCCCCTACAGGTAAATGGGGCATTCAAATAACTGTGTCAGGATTTCTTTTGTTCCGTTTTAAATCTTTAAATGGCATCATTTAACAATACATATAGGATCAATTCCATTTTGTGACATTGCTATGCCAGACATTGTCAGTAAATGCAAAGAATGGCAGGCAGGCACAGCTTTACAAAGATTGATAAATAGTTTATGCAGGATGTCTTGGGGCCTCTGTCCCTGAGCTGTGATATATTTGATAATATACTATGCTCTGGACTGAGTTATTGGGTAATTATATCATGCCCAGGTGGCTATACAGCCCAGGGTTCTACCAAAAGTTCAACACAGCTATGAGGATGGAATGCAACATTTACAATGAATAATGGATGCACGGATACGTGATCTATAGTGGATATTGTTTAGTGACTGCAGCGGACTTACAGTGTATTCAGCTGACTGAATTCCAGGAACTCCAATAGCGACTATAGACCACGTTGCAAACCACGTCATACCCACTAGCGACCAGGTCCCAAATCCACTTGTGAACTGGTCACACTTGCTTATAGTCACGGACAGGTTGACCTTATCGCGTTTGGACTCTGGCAGGCGCGGATATAACATTTCCCAACAGGGGGGGCAGGCGAAAATGGCATGAGGGCGGCTTCATCGCTTGTGACGCGAAGCGACACGGGCGATGAAGCCGCCAAAATGGCCCCATACCATTTTCATTTAAATTAATCAATTCTGTGACCCACAAGATTTATATCTTGTACAGGACTTATATTAGACAAGTAAGCATTAACCCTTTCAGGCCGGGAATCCATATTTGTATTCTGTACAGTATGTAGAGTATTCCAGAGTTAACTTTTTTTTAATGTGATAAATATTAGGTTTTTCAGGAACCTTAGGTCAGGGTTAATAGCAGCAGTTGTTGTTGAAGTTGCAACAGACACACAGCATGCATGAAGCTAAAGGTCTGGTTCAGAGAGTTTTTTGTTTTGCATGATGGTCTTGGTTTAGTGGTGCTGCAATTGCAGTTAGTTAGTTGCAGTAGTAGTGTTTCAAATCATTTTAATTAAAAGCACTTTAATTTGAAATATCTTTGAAATTTGGTTTCGCATGCCATCATGTTTGGTGGGGTAGTCAGGGCATTTAGGGGGGCATTCCCCCCCATACCCATGCCTAGATCCGGCCCTGGAGTCTGGCCAGTGTCTGCTTGACTCGAATTTCCCTGAGGTCGCCTGTTGTGTAGCGCCGTAGTTTATTGGGTGTTGTTTCGGCCTTCGTAAGCCACGCCCACTCTTGGATATAGGCTCTTTGCCAGACGACCGCGCTGAACGTACCAACGTAACAAGGTCACACACACACACACACACACACACACACACACACACACACACACACACACACACACACACACACACACACACACACATATATATACTGTATATATACTGTATATATATACTGTGCTTAGGGATCAAATACTTATTTCACAAGCTCTAACGCAAATTAATTTATAACCTTTAAATATTATTTTATTATGGATGTATGGAACATATTCTCCAATGCGTGTCTACATACACATATGACACAAGGGGTCCTTGACGTGAACAAAGTTTGGAGAACCACTGGCCTAGATATTACATGAAGCCGCAAAGGGTATTGAAATGAACGATGGCCTCTATCGATGGATTTATTAAGAGCAGCGCGGGTGTGTGAGGCAGAGCAGAAAACTGAACCACTGTGTTAGATAAAGAGAGATGGATGGATGGAAGGGGGGACAGACAAATCACTGTGGACGACACAGGGTGTTCACATCTATTTGGCTCTATTTCCTGAGCCCCCAACCCCGCCCCCCACACCACCACCCACACCCCTCATCCTGTCTGTGAAACCAGAGCTCAGGTCTGCACTTCAGAGAGAGCCTGCCTGGTGTGAGTGCAGTGCTCATACCGGTATAAAGCACACTCTGATTTGCATTACATAATAATGCAAATCATTTAACATTATAATGTTAAAGCTGTAGAATTCAACCTTTTTGATACCAGGGCCCACTATTTATTCAGAATTTGAGCCACAGACCACCACATGATGCGTTAGACCTCCGCCCAAAATTAAAGACTTATTTTGTCCACAATTCCAGGCTCGATTTGGGAAACAAAACATTCAAACATACATAACAAAATTGCCATTAATATTCTACATTCTCTAGTTGTGTAGACTAGGGCTGGTTGAGATGATGAATATTTTGAACTCTTGAGAGTGTAAAATTTGGTTTCATTTTTTACGAGGACCACTGGTGGTCCCTGGACCACTAGTTGAAAACCACTGGATTGAAAAAGAAAACCAGTGGATTGAAAAATATGTTTTTCACACAATTAGACCACATCTGTGGTCTTTATATGGCCATAGCTGACAATGCAGGCCAAGGAAATGTGAAATATTTCACTTTTGTGTTATTTTGTGATTTTTAATTACTTCCTGTAAAGGAAAATGTGCTGTTTGCGATGATGTATCCACTATCACATCAATAAAAGCCAATAATAATTAAGCTGACCTGTTTTTATCCCATTTCTGAATCATCCTCCACAAAACAGGTGCCTTGATTACAGCCATTATCCACTCATTACTCAATACCCATTCTGGCCCCCAGACAGTGTATTACTCAGTTTAAACTCTATCATCAGAATATATATCCGAACACATTACTGTATATGGTAGAAATAAGCCAAATAGCAGTAAAGTGGCAGACTACAAACTTCTGTTTGTAAACAAACAGTAGTAGAGCTCACCATACCATTGCCTGAAGGGATGCATGCTCTGATTGGTTCAGAAACCCTCTGTACGAGTTCACTGAATCTCTGCCTAACTACACAAATGAGCAATATGATTAAAAGTCAGTTTAATACAGTTGAAAACTCTCATTTAATTCAAAACACTAACTTAATAAAACTAGGCTTTAATTGTGCATGTAGTTTTATGAAATTAAACCAATCTGAAGCAGAAATGTTTGATTTTGTTTATTTACTCACGCATGTCCATAAAATATTCTATTATGGGTTGTCCCTGGCATACATGTACTAATGGGGTCTTTAGGATAATGAGTCATTTTAGGATACTTGACATAATGATCACAGCTCAACGCTAAAACACCTAAAAAAATCCACACCAGGAATGAAATCCGTCCACAGTACTGAGAATTTAGGGCTTAAATTAACTCACGGCTTAAATTAAAATAACTTGAGTTTAGCAACCACTGGAATAAAGAACAGGTGCAGGCCAAGCCAGTTTGCCTCAGCAACTAAACGTGAAAAACCCCATGCACTACCACCCCCAAGTGGCCATTCGGACACCCAGACTGGACCAAGAGCGGTGTGGTTCAACGACAAACTTTTAGATGAAAAACATCATGAATCATCTCACCACAGGTTGAGCTTGCCTCCACAGATTATAATTTAATGATGCAAATAAGCTCTTATCACAATTGATGTCTCTATCACACATTCTATTCCCTGCTGGTATGATATTCCATTATCAAGCCTCATTCTGTAGTCCAGTTTCCAGTGGGAAAAGTAGCCTCAACTTAGATTAAATTTCTGCCGGCTCATTTGCAGAGGCAATCAACCTGAGCCTCTTTCTAAAAGACAATTACCCATAAATCTAGGCTGTAAAGACTGACCCTGAAAATGAACTTGGATATGTTGCCGGTGGTGACGTGAGATGTGAAGCATGCGCACACGCGTGCGCGCGCGCACACACGCGCGCGCACACACACACAACATGGACCCTTGTTTGTCAATTTGATCACAATGCCTGCTCTATGATGGATAAAATCCCCAACGACAGACACACAGACTCACTCACTCACTCACTCACTCACTCACTCACTCACTCACTCACTCACTCACTCACTCACTCACTCACTCACTCACTCACTCACTCACTCACTCACTCACTCACTCACTCACTCACTCACTCACTCACTCTCTCTCTCTCTCTCTCTCTCTCTCTCTCTCTCTCTCTCTCTCTCTCTCTCTCTCTCTCTCTCTCTCTCTCTCTCTCTCTCTCTCTCTCTCTCTCTCTCTCTCTCTCTCTCTCTCTCTCTCTCTCTCTCTCTCTCTCTCTCTCTCTCTCTCTCTCTCTCTCTCTCTCTCTCTCTCTCTCTCTCTTATATGACATCCTTGTGGGTGATATATGTATAGGACTTTTCTGCTTTGCCTTCACACTAATCTTAATAAATCAATCAATACAGTCATCGTTTTCATGTCATTACCCTTCATGGCTTCTTGCAATACTAGGCCAGTTGTTCTAAAGCCTTTTAGTGTCAATACCCCCCAAAATGTACTGGTATTTGTCCACAGCCCCTACACGTTTTGAATGTAATCGAAATTATTCACACTTTGCAAGATTTATTTGAAAATAATCTGCGAGCTCACTGTATTTCAATGTGCCGTGTTGTGAGCTTACAGATCTGCTATGCATCTAATCAATCTTTAAAAAAAAAATCTGATCATTTTTAGAAATAGAGCTTGTACACAAATTTGAAATATCTTGATGTGTAAAACTATAACTGATGCATTTACTGAACTCGTTTAGCAGCCCTCCCACCCCCTCAAGGACCACTAGCTAGTGAAAATAAGCACAACATAGTACAGAAACCTACTGAAATTAAAGGAGCTCAAGTGAGAATAGAAGCTTCACTATATAATTATAGCCTTTACATTGGTGCCCTCTTTTGGAAATAAGTAGGAACTGAAACAAAAAAAAAAAAAAAAAAAAAACATGTTGGGTTTATGGCCAGGCTCAATATCAGCAACAACACAGTTCAAAGGAAAAGAGTGGTTTTCCTTTATTTTTAATGGTGGGTTCTCAGACTGGTAACAACTCACCATTTCAAATGGACAGACCATATCAGAGATGTGTCTTCCAGAGGGACAGGGACGTACCATGGGTTACAGACAGAGAATGCAAAAAAGAGGAGAGGACAGTGGAGCAACATGGACGGTTCAGACGTTTTGTTGGATGCCAACAACCAGACGCTTTCTGACCGGTCGTTTTACTGTACAAACGTAGGAAACTCGGCCTAG
Source organism: Benthosema pterotum (assembly GCA_039105355.1). Lineage (NCBI taxonomy): Eukaryota > Metazoa > Chordata > Actinopteri > Myctophiformes > Myctophidae > Benthosema > Benthosema pterotum. The sequence goes on from CM076969.1 coordinate 33,300,133, forward strand.
TCTACAGTACTGTATATGTCACCAAGGCCCAAGACCCCAAGCTGAGTTCAGTCAGGACAACTCAATTATTGAATACATTCAACTGTATTAGTGGTTTTCAACCAGTGGTCTTTGAGAGAGTTTCAGTTCAGTTTCTGGTATCAAAAAGGTTGAAAACCACTGCAGTATATCATAGGGACTCTGAAACCTAAAATACAGATTCAAAAAGCAGATTCAAAACGACAAGTGGTAGCTGGGGTGTAGGAGGGTGAGCAGCATAGGTTTCAGCAGTATCGGTGTGCAACAGTAGCAAGCAAGTAAAGAACGTCAGAAACTGCACTGTGTTGTATGACGTAAAGGTCCAGTGAATTGAAGAATACGTTTTTCACACTTTTAGACCTCATCCGTGGTCATCCTCACCCGTGGTCATTATGTATATGTATTCGTATATTAAAAAAAAACATAAAAATCGATTTTTAATTATTTCTAAACAGAAACGCACTGTGCAATGATATATCCACTATCACATCAATAAAAGCCAATAGAAAATGATCTGACCTGTTTTTATCCCATTTCTGAATCCTTTTTAATCCCATTCTGGCATCCAGACAGTTTATTAATCAGTTTAAACTCAATCATTACGCTAGAATACATATCTGAACCCATTATAAGTTACAAATAAGAGACTGAGACTGTCTTCAGTCTCAGGCCTTAAGCCAAAACTTGGAGGTGTGGCAAAGCTGTTTGACTGTTCTGAGTGGCCAAACTGCCTTGCCACACCTCGAAGTTTTGACTTAAGACTTAAGACCTGATACTTGAGAGAATCAAAGGGCCCATAGTGGCAAAGCTGAGCGACTGTTGTAAATAAACAGTCCATGTGCCACATGTAATATATCTCAGCATAGAGCCGTCCCTCGCTCTTTGCCATGCTATTGCCATCCCATTCCCTGAAGGGATGCATGCACTAATTGGTTCAGAAACCCTCTGTGCCAGATAATCGAGTGTGATCCATAACAAAACCCCCAATGTTTCCCGGCTGTGACAGGCGCACCGCTCAACTACTGCTCAATTATACTCCAGGTCGTGTATAATCAATGACGTTAGACTAGTGCGCCGAAGCTTACCTGAGAGCCTGTGCTGCTTGGTGCTGACCCGGTTGGTGTGCTGGACGGCACAGCACAGGTGGAGCATGGCCAACATGGTGAGGATCATCACCACACTCTGGAGGAGCAGGGTCAGCTCAAACTGTTTCCCAATCCTGCAGGGAACCAGTCAAACATGATTAGCACAGTCATTAACCACCCAACCATTGGTCACGACTGCCGGTCGTGACCAATGGTTGCGGTCGCAAAATGTTTCCGCTGTCTCTCAGCTGTGCAATATGATGTGTCGATTTAGGAAAGGGGGTTTAATGGAGTCCCAGCAAAACGAGAAACACTTGAACCACTGTACTTCTACTTTGAAACCTTTTCTTGTTATTTTATGATATACTGAGTTAGATCTACTGATTTTGGCACAATATCCATTCAAAGGGACAGTCAAACACAATTTGGGTATCTCTACTGTATAGGCTTCAGCAACTCACTTGCAGCCAACGCAATAAAACATGCTACGCAAGATTACAAAGAAATATGAAGTGTAATCATAATCTGAACTCGAGTCCTATTCTATCGGCTATCACGGATTGGCCTTTGAGGCACTATGAGTATTTCCAGGCTGATGCATATAATCACAGGCTATTCCATTGTGATTCGATAACAAATCTATTACTTCTCTCTTTGCCCTATTCATAAAAATGACATTATGCTCTCCACAGTGTAAAACCCTTTTAGAAGATGTCTCACTGTGGTGACTCAAAGCTGGCCTAGATAGCTGCATTCTGTCATCTCATTTCCTTCTGTGATTCCATTACTGGTTCTCTGGATCTGGATCTACTACTGGATCTCTCTTAAACAGAGATTTGAGGAGGATGGTCCTTTTTATAGGCCTTTTGTCCCCTCTATAATTAAAGCTCTTTGCCAAGTCTCCACACCATAATATGGTTGTTAGGGTTCATGTGATTAACGACACTAAAAGCTAATTTAGTGTTTTAGTCCTGTATTTATGTCCCAAAGAATTCTGGGTTGGGTTGGGGTACTTCCTGTTTACAGCTCTTCAGGAGCGAATGGCTTGTCTCAGTACACCTAAAGCTAGCTGTTCACTTTAAATCTTTAACCAGTGTTATATTTGATTGAATAAACCGCATGAAACCATCCCTCCCTATTCTGGTGTTAAACATTCGCAAGCTCACCTCACATTCATCAAAATGCCGACGCACCACCTAAACAATTAGGCCTAGATTTTAGTCACCGCTAAACCCCTTATCCCTTAACTTCTTTGCTTTGTTTTTGAACTATTTTAAAAGACATTTTTCAATAGGTGACCAGTCTACAAGCTCACAATGTGTCAATAGATTGGCATGTTGAACTATTCCAAAAGGTTTATCAAAATAGTAAAAAAGGGATAAGGGGTTTGGGAGAAGGGGTTTAGCGTGAAATCAAAATGGAGTCCTTAGTATAATATGAAAATGTATGATGTTTTGATAATGTCTTTGTAAACCTACAGTATATACATTGTTTTACATATGGCCAGTAGCCAATTGCAAAATTAGGTTTAAAGGTGACTTTAAACCGGTGACTGTGACTGCAAGAGGGAGTGTTTGGGAGTTTGGAACTGTGAGAGCCACTCGGCCATGCTACAGTGCACTGAAGCGGCTACACTGGGCTGGTGATGAGCGGTATAGAAGACGGTAGAACAGTTTGTTGTGAGCTCACCAGAAGAAGATGCGCAGTATGTTGGCTACCAGCAGCACCAGGCACACCCTGGTGGAGAAGCCCTCTGTGTTGCCGCTCCGCTGGATGTCCTGGTACTGGGGCAGGTAGGGCACGGACCCCCCAAACACCATGATGCAAGACGCCAGCCATGACATCAGCATCCAGGAAGCCTCCGCCTCTCCCTCCTCAGGCACGCCAACTCCTTCTGCATCCATCACACACACGTACCCGGAGGCTCAGGGCTGTTGAGGAGAGACGTTGGAGGGGTGTGGGGGGCCGGGACGGTCAACTCGCAAGTCGCAACTAGGGACAGAAGAGAAGGGTCACTGAGACTGAACAGGTGTACAGTGTGATGTGTCGATTTAGGAATTATGTTGTCAGTTATGTTTTGCCATTACATCACACAGATGGGGAAATCCCCAGATCAGTGAGGGAAAATGGCCAATAATAAGTGATCTTGATCTAAAGGTAATGACATTCCTTGCAACTACCATTACCCCAAAATGGCGCAGGCCTGCAACTGGTCAGTCTACACTGCTGCAGCGGTGTCTAAAACGCTTGTGTAGCAAGTAGCTGTACATTTCAAAGTCAGAATCTGTGTGCCAAGTGCCAAGTTCACTTTCTGCAAGAATACACACAATGATTGTTCTTTAGGGTGCTTGTGTTGCATCTGCTATCCTTCTCCTGTCACAGCAGCTCACAACCTGCTGCTTTGCACATTGTGGTATTTCACCCAATGGGCATGGGAGTTTTTTTTGTCATCAGACATACGTATTTTCAAACTCCCCGTGGGTGATCCGTGGTTAGTATTATGTGTCTGATGTCTTGTAGCTCAGTCTCTAACTCAGTCTGTGTGCAGTGGGTAGTAGGGTACATAGTCTGTCTTCTCTTGGGAACCTGGTCTGCCTATGGCGGCCTCTCTCTGTCATATCTCTCTCTCTCTATCTTTCTCTGTCTCTCTCTCTCTCTCTCTCTCTAATACACACACACACACACACACACACACACATGCACACACGTACACACGCACGCATGCACATACGCAAGCACACATGCATCACTCACTGCATGCACACGCACAGTACTAGTCATTGTGTAATTTGGGGTAGGAACGGCACTCGCTCAGCTTCCTTGATACCGTTATCTGTGCAGCACAGAGCGGCTGTCTGACCGTAAGGAATGTCAACGAGGTACTGTTATTGTTGGCCGTTATTCCACTTTTCTTTCAGCTCTATAGCTCTATAGAACAACAACTTTTCTGTCCCATCAAAAGTCCAAACCACCCATACACCAGAGATGTATAGCACACCATGTTATACATCTCTAGACCTGTCCAGAGACATATAACATTATGTCCCAGCCAGGCATCCAGCAGTGATCAACAGAGCACTCCTTCCTTTCCTGGCTATGTGTGACTTCCTCTGAGAGCCGGCTCTCTGCTATGTAAACAATACACTACTGTATGTGACCTAGTTATGTTTTGCATGCAAGGCATGCAATCTTCTGGTTACACAGTGTGAAACAGGAATTATTATGGTGGTAATAGTTGTGTAATTACTATTGCAAGGTGACCAACAGCTGAACAGATATTTCAGAATGCTGTTAAACAGAATTTCTATAGCAAATTATGCCATACACATGGGTTTTCAAACCATGTGATCCGTCTCGGATACCAGTTTTAATCCTGAACCCCTCTTTCCGCTACACGTTCAGTCTAGTAAAAAAAATGATACCTGGACTAAGGTTGTCGTCATTCTGCTCAGGTCCATATCTCTACATTGCAATGCACCATGTTGTGAAAATGCTGAATGACCTGCCTAGGTCATTTGGCCCTGGGGGCCCTAGACAACTATGCAGTATTTATTTTGCTCTGATTTTTGCAAGAGCAAAATGAGACTAATAATTAATGAAGCAACTTACTAGCTGTATGGGTATGTATATGTCAAAATGATGCGAGAAGTGTTTTACCCACTTGATCCGAGGAACATTCAAAAACAATAGCCAATCTACAAGTTCATAACGACCGCAGCATGTCGCATTGAGCACTTCTACATTCCAAACTTAAGTCTGCATATACATAGGGATTAAGTGGCTGAAATTTAATACCCATAATGCGTACTTAAAGCACACATAATGTGTACTGATAATGCTCTGGCATAGCAGCATTATTAGAGTCCCCAGCAGACTCCTCACATGAAACCCTTCTTCCAACTGAAGTCATCCAGTGTTCTATTACCCAGTACTGAAATCTGCTGCTCTGCATACTGTAAGTCAGCTAGATGGCCATATTTCAAACAGGGAAATGTAGCCTGCAGAATAATCTGGTTGAAACATTGTGAAGATTACAACAGCATGACATGTGATTCTGTTAATACTAAGCCTGAAATGAATGTCACTCACAGAGGTGTTGGGTATTGTCTTTTTGAGTCTTTTTCAGTTCTGTGGAACTTTTCTACTCCACCACCATTATTTGAAAACTGTAGTTGCAACTATTAATACTACTAACACAAATATACATTAAGCCATTGTCTATTTGAATGCAGCAGACGTAGTGCAGGGGGGAGGAGTTTGATGTATACTGACACTTTAGTTACAGTACTACTACAGTACTCCTATTCAAGTAGCATTTTCAATTCTAGGCATTTATGGTATTGACTTAAGACGAGACAAATAGGCTATATGAGTTATGACTGATAATAAATACAAAATATTAAATTCCACAACTGTCGACTTCCTAATACAAAGTGCAATACAGGTGAGACATCATGCTTCTTCTGTTTACAAGTGTCTTGAAGTTTACTGAGAGACTTTATAGAGTGACACTCCCTCTAGTTAAACGTCAGTCTCCATTAGAGTACACTAGTACAGTATTGGCTCACCTTGTTTAGATGTAGCAGACAGTTCTGGTTTTACTGAACAGGCTGTTATGCAAGCATAAAGCAAAAACATAGCTTAGAGGGGCCGGGCACTGCTATGTCAACAAGTCTGAACTTATAACTTACCGGGCGGTGCACGTTTCACTGCATGAAACTACAGTACAGCAGCAGCAGCCAACATGAAACATAATGTAACCCAATGCAACCACTATCTGGGTCTATATTTATACCGTCATACACACAGATCAAATGTAGCCTACCCTAACAGTAGCCTCAGTTGCCATATGGAGATACTGCACTCTGCGATGACCAAAATGATATGATCTTGTGGTCATAGACTCTCATTAGGCAGGCTAAATGTCTCTAAAGACAAAATAAACCGTAAGCATCTGTGATCGCTACCTGCACATCAGTACTCCGCATCCTAGTGGGACGAAGGGGGAGGAATTGTGTGAGTGCTAATAAGTTTATAAAACGGTAGTTCGGTCCAGTCCAACTCACCTTGTGTTCACATTCAGAAACCGGTACAGTAGAAATGTAGAAATATCATAAAAAGTTACAAAGAAAGCTCGATCCAACTTTTAAATCTTCCCGACTCTCTCTCTCTCTCTCCTCTCTATCTCGCTAGCACTGCAGCTGGCAGGACTCAGGAGATCAGTGCACGTGCGCGCGCGCCATACGCGCCGCCAGTGGGCAATCAGGATAGTCCGTGCGCCGAGGGGGTTGGGCGTGTGCTAAAGAGGGAGACTGGCAACACGCTAGCTCCGACGGACCCCCACTCTTGCTCCTTCCGTCCCTCCCTCCGCTCCGAGATGGGGTTCCGTAGCATTACCCGGTTAATTCTTCTGGGCGAGGCGGCCGGTCGGTACAAATGCGAGTCGCATGTACTCACCTTAGGTCCTGTGGAACAACCAACGCGCTTGTCCGGGGCTCTCTGGGGTTTATGTTTTTTCGGCCGCATAAAATCCAACCGATGATGTCGGGAAAGTGTTTTAATCCGCCGATTCTGTCACAAATTTAGGTGGTTTTTGCAATGTTTTGTTACACATTTTGGCCAGAGGGGGTAGTAATGTGGCTAATGTTGATATTGACGATGACGTCATATTAAACATGGCGGCATTGCAAAAACCACCTAAATTTGTGACAGAATCGGCGGATTAAAACACTTTCCCGACATCATCGGTTGGATTTTATGCGGCCGAAAAAAACATAAACCCCAGAGAGCCCCGGACAAGCGCGTTGGTTGTTCCACAGGACCTAAGGTGAGTACATGCGACTCGCATTTGTACCGACCGGCCGCCTCGCCCAGAAGAATTAACCGGGTAATGCTACGGAACCCCATCTCGGAGCGGAGGGAGGGACGGAAGGAGCAAGAGTGGGGGTCCGTCGGAGCTAGCAACACGCTTTGATCTCGTTGCAAAGTGGATGCCTATGGGCAGGGGCGTTTTTGCCATTAGGCAGACTAGGCAGTTGCCTAGGGCGCCATTGGGGGGGGCTTTAAAAGGATACCTGGTGGTTAATAAGCTTATTATGGATAAATACATTGTACTTGTCCTCTATAACTAGAATTGAACATTTAAAATACATAATATGAACTAAAATAGTTCATATTTTATCCCTTGGGAGTCGCCATTTTACAGGAGATTTTTTCCTGGAGCTCCAGGGAAAATCTTTCCTAGGGCTCCAAATTGTGTAGAGACGCCGCCCACTGCCACAGCCAACAACAGTCAAAATATTTGGACCATGATTGGAACTATCGCATTGAGATAGAATGAGCACATGCACGTTCCACTCCACTGTTAGAATGGGAGCCAACGGGAGTGTCACCACTCTCTTACTAGATTATTCTGGTCAGTCCCATCTAAGGGGAATTAGAGAGACTAGATGTCCCTCTTTGTTTGCTCCTTAATGGCCAGTACAGAATTCATTCCATGTTGATCTGACCATGCAGTCCATCAACGAGACCAATGAGTATCTATGCCGTAGATATATACTCATCGGCCTCGTTTTATTACAGAGGATTCATTTACTATCATACCATGTATGATAGTAGTTAATATCCTCTTTGATACATACGTATGTCCAAGGTAACATCGACAGAAGGGGTGCCCAAAAAACAGGAAGTGAGTTATGGACAAAATTTAAAATGGCCGCCAGCCACCTGGTGAATGACTCAAAAGTAATTAAGAGTTAGGTTATGGTTGTTAACGGTATGGGATGGGGTTGTCCAATAAAAAACATATATTGATAGCACACAGAAAGCTGCATGGCTAGCACATTTTCTTAGGTTTGTATCCTAGGGCTCATGAGAAAATTGAGAAATACCGTTTCCCCAGATGATAACGATGATTTGATCTCAATTTTGAGTTCTGGCTCACGGACTAGAAGGGGAATGAGTCCCATTCATGCACGTGCATCACACACAGGCACGGTCTCAGAATACAGTATTAATGAAAATGAAATGATTATCTAGTTTAGCCAGGATCCAGACATGCTACATTAAATCATTTGTTTAGCTCCTGGTTGATCAATGACAAAATGAGTCTGCTACTGTTTGGTTACTGACTGGTGAGTGGTGATAAACATGCAACACAAAAAACAACAACAACAACAACAACAACAACGTGCAAGTGGTGGTGGCGGCGGCGGCAGTGGCGCAAGTTTACCAACATCAACATTCGTGCCACGAGATGCCATCATGCCAGAAAATAAAAGAACTCAACGTTCCACATTCCTCCTCTGCCGAACCCCCCACGAAATTACACTCTCGCGAGACTTCTCGTGTGCGTGTTATTGGTGACCGTGTGTTTGAGGAAAACAGCTGAGCTGCTGCTGACACCACACAGATCAGAGGGAGCTGAGGGTGGTTCTTCTTCTGTTTCTAGATTATATCAGCAGAGTCAGGATCTTCACAACACCGCCGCAGGCTTTCATTTCGGTTGTGTGATCACCAGTCAATCGACCATCATCGCGCATCAAGAGTCATAATGGCCGAAACGGACCCCAAGTCGGTGCAGGATCTGACCAATGTGGTGAGTCGTGATTAGCTGTTGCAGCTGTAGGCTAGCTCAGATCCATCTCGTAGAAGAGTTGTGACATTGAGGGGTCTGAAACTGAGTGCTCGAGCGTTGTTCATGTAGCCTGAATAGGGAGAGGACTGGAGTTGGAATGCATTGTTGTTCAACGAGGGCGGCGCAAGTAAGAGCTATTTTAAGTTATGTGCAACATGTGTTATTACTACAAAACTGGGTACAATAGTACAATACGGTTCTGCCCACTTCCGGTCAAGGGCTTGTCCCTATTTGTTGTCCTCATTCTCAATAGAAGTCTATGTATGCGATCCGCCATTGGAGTGAAGCCCCATGAAGTGAACGGAGTTTGCGTAACTGCCTATAAAATAAAATACTTTAGCGCACATACACTAACCCGATCACAGCAATTCATTCATGCTAGCAGTAGCACACTAACAGCCTAGCATCTATTTTATTTATGTGGTTTATTTTTGGCGAGTGAACAATACATAATAGATGCAGGTATTGCACCAGAAACAGCTAAAAGCGCATTTAGCAGTTCCTGGCCTAGATGGACATCATTGTACACGGACCATCCCCCCAAAAGGCACACAAATAACAGCCTGCTTGCATGCGAGTCTAGTTTGAATAGTTAGAAATGTTTTGTTTGTTTGTGTCCATTAATTCTAAAATAGATGTCTCTAGTGTGTGCAGCACGCACGGTACTGTGTTGGAATTCATGATGGTTGGAAATGCAGTGCTGCTGCTGTCTGTACTACTACTGTACATGTACCCACCCACCTACTGTACACACCCCTGCGCACACCATGCTTTGGCAAAAGCTTTTGATTTACAATAGGCATACGATTATACAGTATACGATTAGAATTTAATTCCATATATATTGATTCCTATTGATCTACCGGTATCTATCACCAAGAATTCCCCCTAAACCGCCCTCAATTTGACCCGTATCTGTTGGCTTCATTCCACTCAATGAATGATTGATTGATTGGAATTTGTGGAATTTTGTAACAGCTTGTAGATTTGCAGTACAATTCAAGCACAACTCAATACAACACTAACAACTGAGTGGACAAACCAGTAAAGCTTACACTTGTCCATAATGGCAGCCACCTCCTGCATGTTTGACATGTTGTCATGGAAACAAAGCATAGCTTCAAATCACCACTTGAGTCACAATAACTAGTTCTGAAATGCTGTGGTTCTCCCAACTTTGTCATGTTAAAGTACCCCAGATTAATCGTGTATTTGGCAACAGACCCAGATCTTAAATGATTGTCAGCCTGGCACCCCTGTACAGTACAAGATGTACCATAATTTGGCCAATGTATACAGTACAAAAAATACCTGTTTTAAATAGTATGTAGTCCTCTGACCCAACAGAGGACCCAACCACTTTTCAACATTATGAACCTGGGTCACCCGCGTATATATATATATATATATATATATATATATATATATATATATATATATATATATATATATATATATATATATATATAATCCTTTTAAATTATGAGCTGCAGTGTTGTCAACATTGATGTTACACTTTGGTGTAACTAAGCATACATCAGGGGTGGGATCATCGCCGTTTAGACTCAGTGGGCTGATGATTGTTACCATGGCGATTTAAGAGTAAGACATCATAGTGCTCTGATTTCTCTTTGCAGCAGCTTTGAACATTAAGATGCCATTTGAAAAGCACTGGCATTTATTTGATTTTCTTTGTGAACCAACTACAGTAATTTGCAGGGAGTAACAAGGACTCTGGGTGTATTAAATCAATAGTGTGATGATATGATAGTTGTTTACTTAAAGGAAGCCAGTGTATGTGATAGTGAATCCATGAATTCAAGTCTCCATGGGGGAAAGTAATCTCTTTAGAACATTATTATTTTAACTACAGTATGTCCTGATAGTAATCATTGCTATGGAGTGCTTGTGGGTGGACTGCTCATCTATGACCTGAAACATTTCTTTTCAGTTTACTAAAGAGCTGAATAAATAAGACTGCTCTGAAGAAAAAACACACACAATAGAGCCAACACTTTAACAGACAAAAATACACTTTAAGTGCTCAATAAAACAAACAAACAAAACTAGCATAGCTACAAGATTATGTTGTCGGATTATAGTTTATTTAAATACAAGATATTCATGTTTTGAATGCTAGCGATATGACTAACACGTTGCCGTATTCCCGCATGCCATATCCATTCTTGTGGTTCACTCCTGTGTTTGTTTTTTTTGCTCAGGTCCAGACACTGCTACAGCAGATGCAGGATAAGTTCCAGACCATGTCGGACCAGATCATCGGGAGAAATATCCAAACACAAATGGGGCAATATTGCATTGATTGATGCTTTGTATACAGTGTTGTAAATAGGTTTTCCCTGGGAAAAAGTCCTGGGATGCAGGGAGTCTTTTAGATGAGTCCCACTTCAGTGACGTTAGGATTTTTTATTGTCAGTTTTACAAATTGCTGCATTTAATCACATATTTATGTATATCTAAAGGAAATGGATTCAATTCCAAATCTGAAATGTTATTTGCAGAAGATCCATGTACTTGCATTTTTGGCAATTGTTTTTCATTGTGGATTATTTTTACTATACTTTTCAGTACAATTACTTCTGTTTAATTGCGTCCATTAATAACTGCCATTTTGACAGCCCCCCTTTCAGTCGGTGCATTAATCATGCAATCATATCCATTTTTTGGCCCTTAAACAGTTATGTATATATTGCATTTTTAATGCAGGGGGTCAACAGCACTGTGTACAGCGTTTTATAATATCACTGTTTTTATGCAAAAATGATTTTAGTGATTCCCTCAAGATGCCTAGCCTTTTGACAGAGCAGTTGTAAGCATCTGCAGGCTCAAATGTGAGCATGTAGATTAACCATTTTCACTGCATGTTTGCCTCATAACAGGGACACCATAATATGGTTAATTGACAAAGTTGAATGAAACATTGGTTTTGTTGCTTTAGCAAGACAGTAAAAAGATTTAATCTAAGCATAATTATGTACCATTGCGTCAGTTATATACCTTAACTGTGTCCACTTGATGAGATGAGCACACGCATCGATGACCTGGAGAAGAACATTGCTGACCTGATGACTCAAGCCGGAGTTGAAGAGATTGAAGCGCCGCCAGAGAAGCCTAAGGAAGGTCAAGGGTCATAATGAAGGTGACAAGCAAGTGGTAAGGACACTACACACCACAGATTATTCATCATCAAAGCCTAGAGTGCCAATACCCAGGAAAACTAGTGCAGGGTTTAGTTTTTAAAACCAAACTAAGGTCTCAATGGGTATGACAATCAACTGATCAGGCCCAAGGCCCTGCCCAACTAAATGCCATAGATTTTAGGCCCGACGCAGCCCTAAACTGCTAATCAGTTTAGGGCCAATGCCACTCAGCACCATCTTCATAATAGCTAAATACAGAAAACTATTATTTTTACTATAATAAAATAATTTAATATTTCTCATGGAGCCCGAGGACAGACCTGGTCCTACTGGTTAGTATAGATTTTAGGCCTGACCCAGCCCTAAAATGTCGGGTCGAACTCTAACCCAAACCCCTAACCATAACCGCCAGCATGAAGCAGCACTGCAAACCGGAACATTGCATTTTCACATTGCATTGCTTGTTTCTTCTCTGCATTGGGCTTTTGATATGTCAAATTTGCATGGGCACCCTGGAAAATCATGTTTTGGTTTAAAATGAGTGTAAAAAAAATCTTGGTCTCGCCCAGACATTAGTATTACCATTTTGTCCTGAATAAGACAACCAAGTTTTCTTTGGGTTAAGATTTGTTTGATTTGTCATGAAGGATTCGAATATGCGACATGCTGTCAGCATTTATATTTGTTTACTGCAGACAATGGCCTCTACAGGCAACTGCAGTGGAACATATGCTGTATAATACCGCATGTACAGTAGGTGTACTGTATGACCATTTGTGCTTTTCTCCGTCCTGTAGGTTGCCAAGTAACAAGGCATGAAGGCGGTCCTATCTTCAGGAGCAGCAAACTTTACCTTCTAAACATGAACTATTATTGATTTGGTGTGTTGTGTGAAATGCTTTTTTATATCGACTGTTGTGATAAATGGTTACAGTTCCTATAATGTAGTGACTTGAAAAAGTAGAACGTCCTTTGTAAACTAAAATAGTATGATATAACACTCTTTGGAACTTTGAATCCTTTTATGTGCAGGGATGGAACTATTTAAACAGATCTTCAAATTGGTTGCCCTCACTACATCACTTTTTATGACATGGCATCCAGACACTGGCATATGGGCTATGTTGATACAGCCAAGAATACTGAGAAATAGAATAGAACATAAGATAGTCACAGATGCAAAATGTCTAGTCAAGTGTATTTTCATCCCTGATTAAAAAGGTGCTCCAAGTGGTATTTCCTTTGTTAGAATGTGTTTTTGTTCAAGCACTATGCTGATAGTAATCATCCAAATACTGGCTTCTGGGCTATGTTGATACAGCTTAGACTGAGTTACAAGCCACCATGCCAAGGTAATATAACTTATGAGAGAAACTCTGGAAGATGGTCAGATGCAAAATATCTTCTGTATTTGCATCCCTGATTAAAAGGTGCTGGAAGTATTGCAAAGGGTTTTTGTTGAAGCTCTTTGCAGATAGTAATCATTGCTATAGTGTAATTCAGTATCAGGGGTCTGTCTCAGCTCTTTAGCAAGCAAACAAGATTTCAGAGGGGTTACAGATTCAAGTACAGATTAGTATTCCACTTTTCATATCACTAGTGTATCATGTAAGCATTCTCTCAACTGAGTATGAAATTAAATCATTGGTAACCTGACCTGAAAGTGTCTGTTTACTAAAGAGCTGCACATTAGCAATGTTAACGAAAATTATTACCGTACCTTATAATAATGGACACCTGAAACTTGTGTAACTTAAATGCGCTCAAGGTGCCAAGTTGTGAGATGCATTCCAAATCTGACTGATTTTGTTCAATTAAAGTAATTTAATAAAATTTGTTTTGTGTGAAATCTCAGTTCTAACGTGTTGCTGTTGGGCAGAAACCTTATGGCTGGAGATTACAGCTGTTTTTCCATGTAAATGTCCTCATACAAGCATGTCAACAGTGCATATAGCTGATTGGCTACTGTAACTGTTTAACATCCAAGGTTTCCACCCAACAGAAATGACTGCTTCATATTCAAAATATACCTCCTTCATTACATTTGCAAAGAAATGTGCCTGTATACTAGCCTGATTGTCAGACTGAGTGGACGGGGTTTGTGGGCTGGGGCCAGGCTACTTGTATTCATTAGTCCTACCCCTGTTTCGCGAAATGTGGAAATGGTTGCTGCAAGACAAGTTAATGTAGGTATTGGGGTGAGGAGATGTTCTGGGATGTACAAGATGGTGGTTCATCCATACGTTGTGTGTCAAATGTTTAGTGCAGATTACGTGTGACTGGAACCTTTGTGGGGGAAAACGATGTATACAGAACACTCTGTCCCATGTCCACCTTTAAACTGCAATGCTTAGCAACTTTATTCAAATTGGAACACAAAACAAAAAATAAATAACAGAAACTCAAAGAGCAAATGTAAAAGTGCTAACAGCATGATAAAACAATAGGAACGTAAAACAAAGTTAATAAACAAACTTTTTAACTAGATGTGGAACAAACTGCTAGATTGCAAACATACTGAAGAGCATAATCCTCTAGATACCACACTAGTGTATCAACATCAGTGGTGTATCTATAGGTAGCTTTGCATTATATTTAAGGTTTACAATGTAAAACAAACAAAAAAAACAAGTCGCTTTGTATTAATTGCATTCAAGGTTAAGTATGAAATAATTCACAGTAGGTGATTCACAGTGATCTCCAAGCCCACATGCATAAAGTCTCAATCTCAAATCTCATCCTCACCATTATTGGTCACAGAGCACAGACAATCCCAACAGTTTGTTTTTGCTGCGCAAATATCAAAGAAGAAAAACAACAGAAGTAAAACTTCTGTTTAGAGAACTGGAGTTTAACTCATGACCACTGACAGATCAGCCACTAATAAAACAAAAAGCAGACTGACATTTAGAACACAAAATCTGCCTCTGTCATGTCCAGAGCCCATGCGAACTTGTCCCTCTGGGTCTTATTGTAGATTTTATCCACAGGCACATCCATATTCTTACACCTGTATAGGAAGACCAATGACCAAATATCAGCACTGCTGGGTGGACACCTAGGTCCAAAACTGTCGCTTTTCAACAGAAATAAAGAATGGATCCTACTCTTGCTTGTAGCACAAGTCAGTCTTAATAATTTGTAATTGTAATATTATTAGTTTCCTTTGCTTTATGTTTTGTGATTGCTTAATGGGATTGTGTTGCTGTTATGTGCTACACATGCCATGCCTTTGTCAATAATTGTTAATCATTACATAACAATTTCACCCCTATTTTGGGGTGATTGAACAACCAACAACCTGCCAAAAGTGCTCATGTTTGTGTATATAGCAGTGTGTGCGTGGCGTGTGTGTTCTCTCACCAGGCCACACTGATGCGTGGGTCCAGGTAGTTTAGTTTGGAGGTGCCCAGGGCGATCTGCTTGTTCTCCTCCCTGTCGGTCGCCTGCACCTCCATCCTCAGCAGCTGCTCTTCGCAGCGCGCCACTGCCTTCTTCTTACGCTCCACCAGCCTGGAGGACAACAGGTGGAAACAAGCTCTTTAAACCAGGGGTTTTCAACCTTATTCATACCAGGGCCCACCATTTATTCAGCATTTGAGCCATGGGCCACCATTTGAGGACATTTTAGCCCCACAGACCCCAAAACTAAAGATTTATTTAGCTTCTGTCCATGACCATTAATCTTCTAGTTGTGTGGACTTTGGCTAGTTAAGGTGATGATTATTTTAACTCTTCAGAGTGTAAAAATGAAACCAAATGGACCTGCAAGGGCCCATTTCAGAGTGTAAAAATGAAACCAAATGGACCTCCAAGCCAAGGGTCCATTTGGGTCATCGCCCGGGACTCGTGCCCTCTAGACTAGCGGTTCCCCCATGAGCCATAACTCAGGATAACTCAGGAATCCCCTTAGGTTAACTCTTTGGTGCCATTATTCTACAGGTTGGAAGATGCAGATTGAACAATCATAAAAAAGGAGGAAAAAATGTTCACATCAAATATGTTGTATGATTGAGTATATGTGACCAATTCTAACCGAGGTTTAGGCATTTGGGCAAGACTAGCTGAGTGGAGAAAAACACATTTTATTTTCATGCAAAACGAGTTAATAGCACAGTCACATGCAGCTAGCTGTAATGGTAGAGGCCACAGAATTGAACCTTTCAAACCCGTTTTACCATATAAGTAAAAGCCCAACATTACTCTATAAGCCAAAACTAGTGAGCCAAAGTGAACAACCAATATGTCAAAACAAAAATGACAAATTCCCCCATGGCCTAATCCTGGTTGCGAGTCACAGTCACATTATGAGTATGATTATTTTAATTTTTGGATCTGCTTAAAAATGTGGGCCAGTCTGTGGCCAATTCCGTGAAAGCAACAAGACTCTGGAGAATCTAGAACGGAACCAGTTCTGCAACCAAAGATCTGTTGGTGGAATTGGGGCCTGTGAGAAGCAGTGTTCTAGGCTGAGGAGGATCAAAGCAGGAATGAACCACACGTATATTACTTTGATGAAGCCAGATTTGTGCTTCTTCAATCTATGGTGTCCCACACTGAAAATGGCTGAATTACAAACTCGCAACATGTAGCATCATGAGATTCACACACCATTGTGAGCTTGTGCAACGTATAATTGTTTTATGATACTTACATCACCTGCAAAGAAATACAATTTAAATAATAAATGGATGAATTCAATTTATATTAACAGAAATGGAGAATTACAGTACAAGTACACAGTGCACTACAGCAAAAATGAAAACATCTTGGAGATTCAAGTACTACAACTAACTACTATACAACAGATCTGAATGTAGAGATCTGGGTACACTAGTTAAGTGTGACACTTGGTTACATTAGTGGCCGCCTTGATCATTTCAGCAAGGCATTTAGAGACGTGTGAAATAATTACTTCTGCAACGCCAGAAGCAGCAAGTCATAGTGGAGGGGAAAGAGAAATATACAAAGAGGGGCAAGGGGGTGGCAGGGGGAAATCACATTTTATTTTATATTACAGGGGCCAGTTTCGAATTGCAGCGGTCCGTAGATGCCCTTTGAGAGTGGGTTTGAAGGAGTCAAGGGATCCACACGTCTTAAAGACTGTTGGTAAGGCGTTCCACATTTTGGTGGCATATGAGCGAAAGGATTTAAGTCCCTTGTTTGTGCCAAATCTGCGTTGTACATGGTTAGTAGCACTCCCTCTGGTGTTCTGGAAGTGGACATTGACATTAAGGAAGTATTTGGAGTAAGTACACAGGTATTTTGTTAATGTAGCAAATCTTGTGGACCAGAACGAGAAGTTGTTGTACTACGACATCAAGCCTAAACCAACCCCGACTGTCGAAGTGGGCAGGGGTGAAGTGGGTTCGGGGAGTGACAGCCTGACCAAGCGGAGGGTAGACTTGTAATACAACATGATAAACCCAAATCCATTTATTATGGATTTATTTGTGTTATTATTATAACACAAATCAAACATTGTTAACCATTTAGGCCTGACCTAAGGTTTTTAAAAAACCTCAAATATTTATATTTCAGCATCAAATAAAGTTAATTATGGAATACTGTACATACTGTACAGAATCCAAATATGGATTCCCGGCTTGAAAGGGTTAACAATCCTTAAAAACCTTAAAACAAACCTTAAAAACCAACAACTACTTACACTTGTGCCTTAGATTCTGGATCTTTAGTCTTGGCGTCCTTCTTGGCTTGTTTGTATTCAGACTTGGCCAGAGCCAGCTGTTCCCTCCGAGCAATGATCTGCACACACAGGAGTGTAGATGAAAAGTTGTGTATGTAGTGTACCATTGAATGAATGCCAACAGTTCTTGCGAGTTTGTACAGTATATACAAGCTGCTCTCTTACCTTAGACTGCAGGTTAGCCATGGACTGTTCAAAGGTCTTTGGCGGCGCCCGCTGGTGGTTACACAGAATTGCAACCGCTCTGTTGGCCCTGTTGTAGGAAAGCAGCTTCTCTGGCATGTTATCTTTCGCTGAAAGGCCAACACACATACACACATACACACAGAAGTACAGAAGTAGCACGTGAAACAGGATCAGGCAGGTGACACGCAAGTTATGTAGAGCATTTATACAGTATGAGTGGGTAAATAAAGAATAGCACTGTAAAATATTGTTGCATCAAGCAGAAACCTGGTATCTCCATATTTAAACTTTGCATGTTTTGCTCCCCATAAATTTGTGCCCTACATTACACAAGGTTATCTCACAAAAGTAGTGAAATAATAGCAGATCTAGATCACAATGTGCCCAAAAACCAACCAAGATACAAGATGTTTTTTTTTTCTATTCTTAATGCACTACTACTACTGCTGTGGAACTACTGTTCCACAGCATGTTTCTACAGTTCTAGTGTTTTTTAACCCTTTCATATGAAGGACCATTATTTATTCAGCCTTTGAGATTTAGCCTCTTGGACCCAAACAAATAAAACAGTATTTTGATATAATTTGGAGACGATTTGTCCACAATTACATGTACATGCTGTACTGATATTAGTACCATTAGGAGAGATGACATGCAAATAACAATTTTACATTCTTGTAAAGATTTCCTATAAATTGTTTAACAACAATATACTGTAACTCCTGAGAGCATAAGATGAAACCAAAGTGTCCATAATTTAGCTGGGACTGCTTGGAATCCCCTCACAATTAGGCCATCTAAAAGTTAGCACCGTCAACAACAAATTGATTGCTTTTTTTAACCTCATACCATATGGACAAAGATACAGAAACTGTCAGAAAAAAATGTCCACTTTAGTGAGAGTTTTGTCCCCCAAGCTATTGCAGCATTAAACTGCCACAATGTTGGTTGGCATGGTTGGATTGTTCTGTCTATAGTAGGGGCTTCATGTTTATGTATGGTTTTGGTGATAGACCTACGTTTTTCTGTGCTTTGTTGTGGACGTTTTGATCAAACCTGTGAAGTTAAAGATACATTGCATGGATGCAACTGGGACGTGTCACGTATGCTCAGTGATGTATCCCAAGGTCATCGGGGTTTCGGGTCTCGCAACATCATACCCCTCACTCAGGCGACCCAGCCGGGGTTGATCAAGTCCCGACTTACGTCCCAGTAGCTACTCTCGGTCAGTCCACTAGGGAAAGATCCAAGGCCACACAATCCACCGCTCCGGAACTACTCTGCCGGTACTGGGAGAACCAAACTCTGGCACATGGAAGGACTAGGCTCTGTGGGTTGACTCCTGTCCAGACCCCTCCTACGTCTCACCAGGTCTGCTCCTGCTATCACCAGGCACATAGTCTATTCCTATGAGCCACTATAAATAGAAACTAAAAGTTCAAGATGCATCAGATTAATATAATAAAAAGATTATTATCTAGAATTATTATTATTAATCGTTATTATAAATACACTGCATTGTCACAACTTTTTTTCTTTCCTTTCTCATACTAGACACATGGATTTTTTTAATTAGTCCTACTTTTCAATGACTACAAGTGACAATTTAAGCTCTTGATTAGTGGGCGTTGATCATAATCAACAAGAACTGTACTACATTTCTATTGATAAGATTAAAATTAATTCCTCAGCTGATTGCAACCATGTTTCTAGTCATTAATTCATTGACTATGATTAATAATAATTGTATTGATTCAACTAACCGAGTAGCACATATACAGTATAGGGCCGGTGGCAGCAGCCTACTCAGGGACCAGGCAAAGCTGAGAACGATTGAGCCTCGGCTCAGTTATCCGTCAGGGTGTGAGAAATAATGACACTGGTGCATTGTGTCTCCCTGTCAAACATTCATCTTTCAATGCTGCTACTTGCAGCATATGTGCCATTTTTCTGTTCTCATAAATTTGATGTGAAGTGTCAGGCCTGGCAGGTCTGTGTGTTTAAACTGTACTGTTGTCACACGGATTGATCTATGGTGTTCTGCCTGCTTTGTTTGTTTGCCAAAAGTCAACAAGTCAAGAGATTATACAGTGCATTCAGTTCTCTCCCCGGGTCAACAAACTCTTCATATGTTTCATATTTCATGGTGTAGGCATGTTTTGATTCTGCTGACAATGCTTGGTTGTGAGTTACCACTGAACTCCAACTCCCTTCAGTTTACACTTAGCCTATCTGATACCTCAGTCTTTCAACTGTATGGCCAGTAGCACTGAAGATAGTCAAGGACAGAATCTTAATCCTGTTTTTTGGATTTGAGTGTCATTTGACAGCACAAAGTCAGAATGTATTTGTTTGCCAACCAGTAGCCATACATGCATAACTTCCAGGTATGCTGATGTCACTCGCCTACCCTCTAGAGCAGGGTCCGAATGTCTGGTGCATCACTATTGTGAAGCGCTTAACCTTCTCACAAATGGCAAAGTGCTTAAAAATAAAAATAGAATAAAAGATAATCGTAATAATAGAAAAAAATGCATCATAAATAAATACTGAAATCATATACTGGTAAACAGGATATCCCTGCCATTCAGTGGCAGTTCCTTTATAATCTGTGGACCCCCCAAAATAATCTGGCAGTACGTCGAGGGTCCCGACCCCCAGGTCGAGAAGAGAATCTCTAGAGGTGTCTATACAAGGTTATTAGAGGCTTCGCGAGTTATGGGTGTCCTTGAAATGTAAAAAAAAAAAAAAAAAAAAAAGTTTGACAACAACTGAACTGAAAGTGAAAATGAAATGTAAGACAAGTTTTAACGTACGATTGGT
This sequence comes from Benthosema pterotum, assembly GCA_039105355.1. Lineage (NCBI taxonomy): Eukaryota > Metazoa > Chordata > Actinopteri > Myctophiformes > Myctophidae > Benthosema > Benthosema pterotum. The sequence continues at coordinate 33,320,749 of CM076969.1, forward strand.
GAGCTCTTTGAGCTGCTGCTGCAGGGTGATGGAGGCGTTGAAGGTCCTGAAAACCTTAGCCGTCAGACCAGGCATCAGAGAACTCAGGTGCTTGTTGACAACTTGTGTCTGCAGACAGACAGACAGACAGACAGACGGTGGTAAAGAGGAGACATGAATAAAGAGATACAATCAGACAGGGGGAATATGCATTTTAAACGAGAAAGATAACCATTACGATGTGTTCCTACCTAGTACTACTGTATTTGTCCAATACTCTTTTCTTACTTTTATTCTCCACTAGGAGGATAGGAGTGTGTGATATTTGGCAAAATATTTATGAGTAAGTAGACATGGGTGTAATTGATAGTAATTCCCTTGCTATAGCGCCACCATGAGACTGGGCTTGGAAAAAAAAGTGGCATATCGTCCTTGGCATAGTGGAAATGTCCCCATTTTATAGAAAATGCACACTTTGATTGTGATTTGTGGCAAATTGTTCAAAACTGACCAATCATGCAAGTTTTGGCAGCCCATCTTAGCCAATCAGGATGGAATATGGGAAATGGTGCAGGACAGTGTTGACCACATGTCTATGGTGTTTGCATAAAATGTGTAAGAGTACTACATAAAGGTGCTTAAAAAATAAAAGCATGCAAGTCAACGGCATATTTATAATATCCACAAACGCTAGATGGCACTGTGGCATCATTGTCCACCAACAACCACCAGAGCAAATATAACATCACACTGTGGGCTTGAAACCTTGTATGGCCAAAACTGTTGGCTGGATATAACCTGCTCTGCATTGGGGCTACTGTAGTTATAATTTAATCACAATATCTTGTTAATAGTTCAATATGAAAAAAATGTGACAGTTTAATGTGACGAAATAGGGAAGTAGGGAAATTAATAAAATAATTCAAAGTGGGAATATGGAGATAGGAGGTTTTTGCTCCACTGGAACGATAAGACATAACATGCTCTGTGTCTACCGTCTACGTGATCATCATCTTCCAATCAATCCTCCACAGAAGCAGAAAAACACCATGTGTCATTGTTCTCTCCCTGACACCCTCCTATAGAGCTATAGGTTCAACCTGGAGCCACAGATTGCCATTCACAACTTTTATCTACAGTCAACTGCACCGGTTTAAGAGACATTAAGAGAGGAAAGGCGGAAAGGCATTCAAAAAGGATAAAGCACAATATACTGTTTTTTTTTTCTATTCCTGATAAAGCCTCCTGTCAAACCTACACTTTTATACCTCAACTTTGTGGAGTTCCGCCTCTGCGACATACAGTATACTGTAAATGTTCAGAATCTCACTCACCCACGTCCCCAGCAGCACTAGAGACATAACTACACGTGACAAATAAGATTAAGATGACAGATTTCACAGGCAAACATAAACAGACATATAGAAATGTGAACGTGCGTCGCCAGATCGGCTGAAGGACGTTCACCTTGAAAGAGGGAGAAAGACAGATTTGATTCAGTGACAGAGATGTATGATATTGTTGTTGTTAGTTGGAAGCGTTGCATGTCTAACCCGTGTTCCAATGAATTATTTATGCACAAACTCTTTGCCAATACTTTTCATCGGTTCCGTATTTATGAAATGCAGAGAGATGCTTTCAATTTCACTACACCTTAGCATGACATCCCCTCATACAACAAAGGAGAAACATGAATTCATGAACATGCATTTGGAGATAGGGTTTCTGTCTCAGAATGATGGCAGTGGGCAGTGGGTGTGTCAATGGTGGTCGCTGGCTGACAGATGTCTAATGATTGATGACATCGATGAAGATGTTGTTTTAGATGCATCAAGAATATGAGCACAGTATGAGGACATGTGCACTACGTAACGCAATATATTACATAATATATTACCAAAATGCAGTAACTTGTAATATAAATATATTACGAAACAAAAACAATCTAATATATTATACTTTTCTTTCTGCATTACTGCATTACTTTCAATATTACTTTCTCTCAATCTGTCTCGTTGAAAATGTTCTTGTCAAATTTTCTTGACAACTGCAGAAGTTAAATAATTACTTATTTTCTATAATTTGTCATCAAATTATTAATTCAGGAGGACGTTTTTTCAAGTTGATTTCATATGGATTTCCCAGATATCCAAGTGCGCTTTCTTTATTGTAGCTATGCCACTGGACTACACAATATTTGATTAATAGTGACACTAAATATTTAATTATATATTTTGTACAACATTTTTCTTTTAAGTAATATGTAATAGTAATACTAATATATTACACTTGCTCAGACAGCAATATTGTAATACAATATATTGCTTTAAAATAAAGGTAATAAGTAATAAGTAATACATTAACAAGGTATAGTAATATTCCCAACACTGATCAAGAATATGAGCACAGGGCACTGTCAATACACAGCTGTTCTAATATAGTGTTCACACTGGCAGCTACGGAACTACCTGCTGCTACCTGCATTCACTTTAAATGGAAGGCAGCGACACTTAAGAGTAGCATAATCTGCAAGCTCATGGCGTGTACAAGCTTGTAGATTTGTTATATTCACGATATTTTCAGGTTTAGGGGTAAAAACGGCATTTGTGGCAACTGATGTAGCAGTATAGGCTACATGGGGGGGTCTCCCTTGTGCGTGTGCGTGTCTTGTCTCACTACAGTAGCCTGTGTGTCTGCATTGGTAATGAGTTGTCCTGTTCTACTCCTGCAGTGTAATGAAAGTGACTGCCAAGTAGAGGATATGTAGGATACTTGTATTACTACTGTATACCGTCGGGCCAAATGTCCCTGTACGTATTGTAGAACCTGAGAAATAGACTCTGCGCAGAACATTTTCCTGACTGCCAGGTATTAATGGTTGTTTTATGGTTAAAGGTTTAGATATAGATTTACCATTAGGACCATTACTGTAGTGTATGCCTCCCCTCTGCATCAGTTTATCAAAAAAAGTATTGAAGCCAATTCTCACTGCGGATTATAATGCAGGCTAGGTAAAAACCATCCAGAATCGTGCGAATGCACATTATCATGTGTCTTCTGCAGACTGGTCTGGCCCCAATCGCTGTGTGGGCGTTGTGCAGAAACCTTAAAGTGGGGGGGGGGAATCAATTTCACATTTTTTTTATTTCTGCAAAACGCCCACCAGTTCTTTGGGTCTTACCAGTCTGCAGAAGATACCTGACAACTTGAATTCTCGTGGCCTGTATGGTTTACCAGGCTATAAGGATGATGCTTCAGTATAGGTTTCCTGGGTAATTTTATGGCAAGGTACTCTTATCTGCTTGCCGATTTAATTGCCTCTGATTTGAGTTGCTCACAATGACGATACAAGCGAAAAATGTTGACATATTGTAATTTGTGAGCATCTAGATAATTTTGATGGCAATACTTTTGTATAAGTATATGCAGAAGTACATACAGGTTCATCTCATTGAATTAGATTATGTAAAAAAAATTACATAATATAATTCAAATATATATAGAAACGTTGATATATTTTCAATCCAGTGGGCAAGTGAGGTTATTTAAAAACTTCTCAGGAAAACCACAAACAAACTCCTGAAATGTATATTAATGTATGCAATTAATACATGGGCTACTTTGGAACAAACTGTGGCACCTTTGATGTGTTATGGAAGCCCAGGTTTGCTTTGACAACAGCCGTACATTAATTTGTGTTGTTCAGTCTTATGTTTCACACCTTCCTCTTGTCAATACAACCCAGATTCTCTGTCGGGTTCAAGCCAGGACAGTTGGGTGGTCAATTAAGCACAGTAATACCATGGTCAGTAAAGCAGCTACTAGTAGTTTGGCTCTGTGGGCAGGTGCCACATCAAGCTGGAAAGGAAAATTAGCATCTCCATGAACCTTGTGAACGGGTACTAAAAAGATGGCCTCGGAACCATTTTTAAGTTTTCACTGTCAGTGGACCAAAACTAGGGATGGCCAAATGGAAAGATTTTCCGTCGTCAGACCTACTCCGGTTAATAACCGTTAACCGATAAGGAAAAATGTGCTATTTTAATCCAATAAAAAAGGCCAATTATATGTGGCTACAACCGCCTTTTTCCCCCCCGAGTCCCTTCTCCACCTCAAGCACTAAGCAATAACAATGGCTGCATTAGTTCTATGGACATCGCATCTGAGTTGTATATGGACACGTTCTGTTACTGTATCAGAAACAAATCCAATTTCGGGGACGGAAATGAGCAACCAATTATCAAATGCGTGCGTGCGTTACAGCACAAACAGGAATATTTGTGCCTTTTTACCCATGTTTATAATGTTCTCTCACACGGAGCTAAGTCACAGCAACAACGTGTAGTCCCACACTCGGCATCCTGCGTATACTGTATGATGCAATGTTAACAGCTGTGCGCTGCGCGATAAATGTACAATCTACAAGCTCACAGAGCATTATAAGTGAGCTGCAGCACCTAGTTCTAAAACTAGGTGAATGCAGTGTAATATTTATTTTACAACGTACACATCTAAATTACCAAATAGCTCTGTGGTGAGTCATCATTGAACGAGCCACGTGCGTAATCTCCATATAGCCATGCATATGCAAGCCACACACTTATAAGTATTACTCATTCCAGGAAGGTCCACACCATACCTTGTTGTAGAGAGGACTAATGAATCATTAAAACGATATAAAATACAATACCAATTAATATCATTTAGGTGGAGAAAATAATTCCCAAACTTATGTTTCCAAAATGTAGCCAAGTCCTCCCGGTGAGGTCTTGTTACTGACTATAGCAGTCCATAACAATGTGTGTGTGGGTAAGAATCAACTGTCATAAACCAACATTGGGTAGAAAATGGAAACCACAATAAAAATGGCAACCTCTTTTTGATGTTTTATATGGAAGGCTATGGAATTAATAGGGTCCACATGTCTGTGTCTTGCACACATCATTACATGCAGCCAATTCTTATTTTGTAATGGGGCGCAATTTTGGAAAGGAATCAAAGTTGTAAATGGTGCATTTAGTGCATTTATATACTGTAGTGTCTTTATCCAATATGCATTGCATTACTTTCCCATTCATGCACAGATATTCATACACCAATGACAACAACAATGATGAAAACGTCAAATCGACGGCCGCTGCCATAGTACTTTCGGTTCATTTTTTGTTTACTGGGATTGCGTAGCAACCCAATACTAATCCGTATCATACGACTGGGTATATAGAACGCAAATATATCTTCATCCTTAAAAGGAACCCTGGCTAATGAGCCAAATATGGTTACACTTGCCCTCTATAACTAGAATTGAACATTTAAAAAACACATAGAATACGCTCTTTAGTTTAAAAATAGTTCATGTTTTTATCCCATGGGGATAAAAACGCCATTTTACTGACTGGCCTGACGTAGTGATGACGTCACAGAAGATCGCTCCGCAGTAGAACTAATGGAATGTAACAAACAACTACATATTTTGTCCAACTATAGTTTTGTTTTACAGTGCTTTATTTCACCAGTGGGGGTCGCCATTGTCATAACAAACAGAACAGTGTATATACAGCGCAATACATTGCAATGAACTATTAAACTGAAGAGTGTATTCTATGTGTTTTAAATGTTCATTCTAATTCTATTCTATAGCGGGCAAGTATAATGTATTTATCCATATTTGGCTCATTAGCCAGGGTTCCTTTTAAAAAGTTGGAGTTGAAGGAAATGAAACAGAAAAAAAAACAAGGTTGTCCTATAACCGAGGATAAAACATTTTGACATGTCTGGGGCTCTAGATGGGGATTATTCAGGAAAAGAGATCAATAGTCTGGTCCACAATCACTAAATCTCCAACATTCGTCTGTGCGACTTTTGAAATATTCTGCACACATTGTTCTGCATGAATAAATCAAAACCATATCTGTCACTAAGAAAATCAATAGAAATCTAATCACATTTAAAATATACATATAATTTTAACCTTGTGAAGGATCAATGGTCTCGGTACACTGCGGTTTGGAGTAACGGCATCCCGCTGTGGGGACAGGTGTCTCATACTGACACTGTCAACTGACAACTGAAAGGAACTCATTAAAGTAGGAGTGCAACACTTTATAGAAATCAAATTGGTTGATTATAAAGACAGTCACTTCCAACGCAATACAAAGTGAACTTTCAGACAATTGTCACAAGTGTGATAATGTGTCCTGCTTTGACCTTGTCCATTAGTTATTTTTGTATACCACTATCGTCCTTAGTAAGCAAACTAAACGTTTTTGTCGATTAATTAAACAGATTAATGAAAATGAATCTATTGATTTGTGTTAATTTGTGTGTGTGCGTGCGTGCGTGCGTGCATGTTTAACACATAGCTGCTTATCAATTATTCATTTAACCAACATGAACAAGATAAAAAGCCTCAACGACCAAGCTTTGTTGTCCCAATCTGTGAAAGCGATTGTATATAGTGACGTTTCCAAAACAATTATGATACTAATTGGGTATTATGATTCAAAACTTTCGTCCATTCATATACAATCAGCCAGGGAGACTGAAACCTTCAATCTATTATTGGTCCCATTCAGATTCAGATTCAAGTATCATTTACAATGTCTCTGGCTGAAGGAGAATTCCACCCCAGAAGGCGTTCTAACCTTTATTTGCAGATAATTTATTTCCAAAATGTGGTCCAGTTGGAAAAAAACTAAAATGAAAACTAAATAAAATATTTTTGGCTGTTTCCTCTAACCCATCATAAGCTTAGAATGGGGCTATGGAATGTTGTTTAGATTCACCCATTTCCATCACTCTCAAATGACACTCAAAATGCCACGCCCAACAGCTGCTGAACCAAAAGTGACGGTGAAAGTGTGAGTGTCAACACACTATCAACATGCTGAAGAGACAAAAGAATTGCACTCTTTGCAGGAAAGAACTGCGATGGAAAATAGGTGAATTTGAACAACATCCCATAGCCCCATTCTGAGCTTATGGTGAGTGTGTTTTTTCCCTCTTCCCACAATATAACTGGACCAAGTTTTTGTAAATAAATCATCTGCAAAGAAAGGCAAGAACGTCTTCTGGGATGCAGTTCTCCTGACGGAGGATGCTATGGGTTAACAGAATCCGGATAGGCCTGATGCCCTCCCTCCTCTCACTATGTCTCTCTCATCCGTTTTCCACAGCTGTTGGTAGAGCACAACGTTCACCTCTCCCCCTCCTACTCAAACTGCCTGTTCCATCTCCTCACCCCACCAGGCAGCCACTTAACCCTGTGCTGAGCCTCTCCATCCAACACTCCCACATTGCATCCCCCTTCCTCTCACTCACAGCCTCACAACCACTGCTACTAGTACTGGTACCTCCTCTGGTGATATTTAGGAGTCTACAAAAGCAGAATAAAGCAGTTAATAGAAGATTTGATTAATCACATTAAGAATATCAGGTGTGCTGAATAGACAATGATACGGGGCAGTTCTATGCTGCTGTAATTTAACATCAGTTATTATGGTACTTTGAGAGACATTTTTCTGTGGTGGTACCAGAGATCGTGAGCGGAGCGCGAGCGGAGCGGGTGGATTTTTAAGTGAGCGCTGAGCGGGTTTTCAAATGGGTCGGAGCGCGCTTTGGAGCGAGAATTATCCTCCGCTCCAGGCCGCTCCAAGCCGTTCAGTCCAGACAACGGCACACGTGTTCAGTAGCACAGCATAAATGTGTGGTTGTGGTTCAGCGACTATAGGCCTACAGTGCCAGAAACATGATCAAGACATTTAAAATCCTCTCCGAGGTGCGGGAGGTAGGAGGAGATGATGATCATGATGGAAATTGGAAAAAAGAAAAAGTAAGCTGACTGTCTTGCTGTCTATCTTGCCTTAGATGCGTCACCTCGCTATTTATTTTGAAGCACTGCATCATAACGGCAACGTATTTGAGCGCAGCGACCCCCCCCAATTATGTCCAATTCCCCCACAGTGTAACATCATCAATAACCTATTATTCCGTATGGCATTTTGGAAACGAAATAGCGCGGCATAAGATTAATTAGTTATTCGCCGCACCTGTCTGGGTTAATAGTCCAGTTCCTTATGTCATTTTTTAGGATGAAGACGGGGATTTTTAAAACTATATATTTTTGGAAACCTTACAGCCTACTGAATCAGAAAATGTTTGATTCCATTTTTTTCAAGGTCATTATAGCGGCCATCTTGGATCTTTAAAAATGGCTACTTTTAAAAACGAATTTCTCAATATCTTGCCTCCAAGATGACCTAAAATCATGATTATAGTGGTTAAATCTACATTTTTTGGGGCAATTAATACAATGGAAATGGTTTTCATTCTAAATCAGGGATGTATGGTTAGGAATTTTGCATTTATACATGACTAAATGGTATTATTCTGTTAATCTTGACACATAATACAATATCTCATAAACATTTCTCAAATCTCTCAAAAGACAAAAACTTAAAGGTATAGTAAGTGATTTCGATGATTTGGAAAACCTTCCAGTCCCCTCAGTAGCAAGATGTGCACATGCACACACTCTACGGGGAGGAGGAGTGCAACAGGCCAACTATAGGCCTATACACCAAGGCCTGTCCCCACTCAATCCTGATTGGAGGAAGGCCCCTCTCATCCTGATTGGACGAAAGGCTTTTATCCCAAAGCCCAAACTGAAACTAGGGTTTTATGACCCCAGGGTCTCACTGGGCACAGGGACTCCTTATATGGTCACCACACTATAGTAGAGGGGATTAGCAAAAAAAAGAAAACACAAACAATATTTACATTAAGTGAAATCACTTACTACTATACCTTTAATCAAGAACTGCAGAGCTTTGACCCAGATCCAGAGAATGGGAAAATGGAAGAACAGAGAAAGAATGTCTACACTGCTGCTGCTCGGTTTTGTCAAAAGGAAGCAGAGAGATTGACGAGAATGAACCTGAGATCCACATCCTAATCAAGACTCCCACCAACATCTTGATTATTGCGCTTTCAGCCAGAAGAAGCAGCAATATCAACAAGACAAGCAAAAGCTGCTGTGGAGGACATGGCAGATGGAAAACAACCTGTGGGTAAAGATTGCATAAGATCTTCAGATGGCTGATGACATGAAGGACTTTGGGTCTTTCCATTCAGGCCTGCATCATCATGCGCCTAAAACCACTGGCTCAACTCCAGTCTGCTCCTCTAACAGGTCTTTCCTTCTCACTGAGTCCTCAATTTCCAATTGCCACAATACCTGAACTGCCATTCAAAGCTGAACTGGCTGACCCCCTCACCCGTGCAGACAGTGAAAGCACTCCAAAAGGCCACTTCTGGCAGCAGGACGTGATGGGTTGCCCGCAAACACCACCACACACCACCAGTCAGTGGCCTTGTGGTTAGAGTGTCCGCCCTGAAACTGGGAGGCCGGGGTTCAATTCCCGGCCGCGTCATACCAAAGACTGTAAAAATAGGACCCAATGCCTCCCTGCTTGGCACTCAGCATCAAAGGGATGGATTGGGGGTCAAATCAACTAATGATTCCCGAGCGCGGCGCACGCTGCAGCTCACCGCTCCAAGAGATGGGCCAAAAGGAGAACCCAACTAATTTCACTGCGGTAACGTGAGTGACTAATCTGACGACTTTGACTTTGAAACATCTATAAGAATGGCGGCATCTGTACCAGGAGGAAAAGAAGGGTCCCAAGAAGGATGCATATAGTGCATGTTTACAAGAGGAGAGGGGAGAGGGCATCCTGCGATAACCATCATGGTATAGCCCACCTGAACATAACAAGAAAGATTTTCGCAAGAATCAACATAACCCGGCTCATCAGCCATGTAGCTGTCCCTGTTGTCCCTGGATCCTTTTAGGGTTTATTGGGATAAATGTGGTTTTCACACAGGCAGAGGTACTTGATCACATGGTCTTTGCCATCAAGAAAGGGCAGAGAGCAAAACAAGGGTCTCTATGGAGTTTGTCTACCTTGGTAAATTCTGGGAAAGTTTGGCTGTCAAGGGAAATTGAACTTTCTCATGGTGTAATTTCATGATGGAAAGTCAGACAGAATAGAGAATGGTATGATATTGCCTTGTTCATTAACATACTGTATACTGTGAATACAGGTGACTGCATTCCCTTCACCGAGACTTTCCATCCAGCAAAAAAAGTGAATTAATTATTGACCAACCTGTCAAGTTTTGTGGAAATACCCCTCACTTATAGGCTGGTGGCCAGTATTGTGGCAGACATCCTATAATTATGGAAATGTCTGTCTAAATGTCTGTCTGAAACCGCGATAACTCCTCACTGACTGAGTTTTCACACGGACATTGACCATAATATTAGAAGAGACTGACAAAGGTCTTTTTTCAAATTAACCAATTGTTGATGAATCGTTGAATTACATTTTCCCCATAGACTTAACATGGGGAAACTCCGACCGCCCCCTAACGTTACAGGCGACCGTTCTCGGTGTTACCCCACTGTCATATTTCCACTGCTACACCAGCAACGCAGCTGATAGTGGCCTATACAATTCAATTCCTATACATGCGGTGTTGGTGTTGGGGAGGACGAGGAGGCACGCCATAACAGCCAAGGGCTCTACAGTCGACTCGACTCGACTGGGTAATGCTTTTGCGACTAACAACTGTTATCGTACAGCGGCGGTGTTCGCACCAAAGATGCAGTTTGCCCTCTGGGTAATAGGATTTGACATTTGCAACAATTTTAACAATATGCAAACTCAATTCAACAAACTCAAGTCAACAATTATTGTAGAAGTCATGAACCACTATTTTGGGTATCCACCATATTGTAAAGATACACAATAAGGGTCCAGACACACCCAATAATAAAAAATAGGTATTCCATTAAGACTCTCATGCTCAGAAACTAAGAAATAGACAAAAAGTTTGCGTTTCTAGATCATCTGGTTCAGAAGTTCAAGCAAAACCTATTTTATGGGGGCTAATATTGAATATTGGATTTCATGGAAACTTGCAATACAAAAATGTTCTTATTCATATCATTAATCAACATGTGATAATTCGTGAAAATATGCCTTAGTTTAAAATTTGTCCTGTTTGCCCCCATTATATCCAATGGGCCTAAACTGAAGTGACCATATTGGATTTCCAGCAAAAAAATAATAACCAGGTTGTAACCCTACTGGGTCATAGATATTATTTCTGGTGGAAAACCGTTGATCTTATGGCAAATGCAGCACACCCCCTTTGCCCCCTGGGTAGGGGGCTACCAGAATTGGAAGGCTTGATCTCTGGCCATATGAAGATTTTTACAAAATCTTAGTGATTGGTAATCATTCACAGGGTCTTCTAAAAGTTTTTTTAAACACTGTAATTTTAGCATTGACAATGTATCACGGGTATAAAGTGGAAGTTCATCTCAATACGAGTGCTTTTAAGGCATTTTTTGGCATTTAAAGTCATTTAAAAACATTTAAGAGATTTTTAATTGGATGTATTTTGCCAAATCCTTTAAAATGAATCTAATTACTATGTAAAGGTTATACTTGCCACAATCAGTTAAATTTTATCACGTTTAGGAAAAAAAATAGGTCATTTCTGGTGGCCATTTTGGATTTTACCCCCAAATTAGCCTTTAGTAAATCTAAAATGTTGGGCACCCCTTCTGGGATGGTGAGAGACACCACCCTGAAGAGTTTGTGTGCCAAATTTGGTGCTTTTGTCCACTTTGTAACGACTAGAATTATGTTATGACGATAATTCCCCCTACTATATCTAATGGGCCATGCAAGGTGCACCACATTGGGTAATTAACAAATCCCACCCACTCCTACTCCAACTGTGAGTCCAACAAGTGGAGTCTGAATCAGCAGAGTTTGATTTTCTACAATAGGCCCAAGATTAACATAACTGATGAAGAAACTTTTCACACATACTTGGATTCATCTGAGATGTTTATGGCACCATAGGGTTTTTCACAGATAACCTAGGAGTTGAGCTATGACTAAAACCAGCATTCATCAAGATATTTTAGGGACCTTTATATTACCTTGACATGAAGAATGTAATTTGATGCATAGTGTGTATTTTCCGTTTTTTATTTTTCCATATTGTGTCGTTTTACAACATAAAACATGATTAAAATGGAAAATACACACTCATGCATATTTCATTTACAATGTAATCGACTCCACTGCATTCCTTGTGCCCAAAAATGTAGATTTAACCACTGCAACCCTGATTTTAGGCCATCTGGGAGGCCAGATATTGAGAAATTCGTTTTTGAGAGCAGCCATTTTTAAAGATCCAAGATGGCTGCTATAACAACCTCGAAAAAAATGGAATCAAACATTTTCTGATTCCTTAGGCTATAAGGTTTCCAAAAATATATAGTTTTACAAATCCCCGTCTTCATCCTAAAAACTCATGTGGATGAACATAGTGTCCTGGACTATAATATAGACAGCAGTGTAACTTAGGGCTTTAACCAAAAAATGATACATCGATGCATCGATTTGCATAACACGTGTCGACTCCAAAATGCCCGAGTCGATAAGTTGTTTTTTCCCCTTCCTTGTGCGACGCGTGTGTATATAATTCAACTGTAATATTGGTTACTGTCACTCACGGACCTTTGAAGTTTCCTTTGCAACTCTATCGGAGTTCAGCCTTAATTTAGGCTTACCAATCTTACTGCAGCTGCATGCGCAGCGCGCTCGAGCTCTGGGCGCGCGGCGTTCCACTGATCATTACGTACACGGATTAGATCGAACAGCAAACAGTGTCAGAGAAATCCAGAACTTCATCAACCAACACCTCCCCGTGCTACGGCGCGATATGGTGGTGTATGGAGAAGGAGGAGGCTACATGTAAATGGATAGTATTCTGATAATGTGGCCGCTGTTAGAACGAGCATGTCTTCTGTTGCGTTCTAGCGTGTGGGCTGCTGTGTATTGATAATGTTATGTGTTTTATGGCTGGCCATAGTGGACGTTGTGCTGATATTGTTTTCATATTAAGCTTGCCACATGCTTCATGCGTAGCCTCGCAATGTGGTTTGTATAGGCACTGCGCCGGCATCATAGCGGCACCATTTGATCCCCGACGCCCCTCGGAGAACCACCACGACGGACCCCCCCCCCCCCCCCGACTTGACTGTCTGAGAAGTCGACTTGAAAAAATCTCAAGTCGTTAATGCCCTAATATAACTCCTGTCTTAAATGTTTATGCTGTGAGGGGGGCAATAACCACGATGTGTTTCGACAAAGAAAAAGCAGCAGCCTTTTTTTTTCCAGCCGTCAAATTTTGCTCCTGAGCGGGCGGAGCTGCCCAAATGAATATGAGCGCGGAGCGGAGCGGGAGCGGTCTGGGAGGGGGTCCACGTGAGCGGATTGCGAGCGGGACCAAATACGTCGAGAGCGATGAGCGGAATTCTCGGCCGCTCCGCTCCGCTCACGAACTCTGGGTGGTACTTTGTATAAAAACAGGTTGCTAGCTCACACTTGCAGTGGCAGAAAAACTACTAGAATTGTTTTGAAATGTAAGTAACTAGAAATGTAAGTACTGTACTTTAATTAAAGATGTAGTAAATGAAAAATACAGGCAATGTATTTTCTAGCCGTCTCCACCAGGCCATTTTACCTATAAATTTACCCCTCCGGGTGAAACGTTGAATGCACCCTCCCTAGAGGACAAGGATGACCCTTTGACCTGTATTTATAGCGCCACCAGGAGGCTGATCTTTGTAAAACACTTTTTTCATACAACTCATCCAGATTTTGTGCAAATTGTTACACAGCATCTCTACAGTCATATACTCTAATATTTCATATTCCATCCTAATTGGCTATAACTGGCTTTCAAAGTTTGCAGGATCAGCTCATTTTAAACAACAAGTATCAAGTTATGAACACAACTCTTGCACTTTCCTACTAGGCGCAACCTTTTCACATTCGCCTGTTATAGTGCCGCAAACAGGTGGGGTTTTGCAAAACACATTTTTGGAAGAAAATGCATAAGAAGAAATTGTATCCCTTTCAAATAGGACTATAGCGCCACTAGGAGAAAGTGCTTTATGGTAAGGCTTTATTGTACTGTCTGAACTTGCATACATTAAAATTCTTTGATTTAGTTGAAGTAGTGTTCGATTGAAGTAGCTTTGATTTTGATGTGTGTTGTGTTACTTTCTTTTTGTTTGTCTTTTTGTTTTCTGTGTTTTCTTTTGCTTTATTAGTATTTATCCTGTATCCATGGTAATAAGGATCGGCACTTACATCCTGCCTATGCCTTTTCAATCACCTGAAGAGAAATTCATCTGTTTAGATTATGATTTTTGTTTACTATGAAAGAAAGATCTAAATTACTTTTCTATTTTTGCCCATACCCCTGGCAAGGTTGTTGCTAAAAAGAAAAAGATCGAAATAAACTAAACTACTTTTCTATTTTTGTCCATACCCCTGGCGAGGTTGTTGCCATAAATAAAAAAAAATGAAAAAATAAAGAAACAACCAAACAAAAAACCTTTCCCACCTGGCGGCATTCTTTCGTCATGTGGCGTAACCTTTTCCCTGGCCTGAAACGGCGGCAGGCCACTTATCTCGCCACCTACAGTACCCTCCTCCTCCTTCTCTCCCTGTGGTCTGGCCTTTCAGGGCCGTCAATCAAAGCCTCTCTCATGGCAGCCATTACCAGCCCACCTCCTCCCACAATCCCTGACATTCACACACACACACACACACACACACACACACACACACACACACACACACACACACACACACACACACACACACACACACACACACACACACACACACACACACACACACACACACACACACACACACACACACACACACACACACACACACACACACACACACACACACACACACACACACACACACACACACACACACACAGAGAGACAGAGAGAGAGAGAGACGCTTCACTCCTCTCAGCCAGCCTCTCCATCTCTGTTCTCTGTTCTTCTCCCCCAACTCATCTCTCATCCCCTTTTTGTATGTACATACACACCAGTATAAATCACCATGAACGTCACCTCTAAATGTCCACTCATGTATCCAATTCAAAACTGATCCTGCACCAAATCCCAAGCTTAAAAACTTTTTAGCCAAAATATATTTATTTTTGTGTGCCTTTTTCCCCCTCTGCATCACTTCTACTTTGACGCTGCAGCCGTTAATGAGGCACAAATAGCAATATACATTTTTTCTTCTGTAAATAATAAAAAGGAAGAAGACATGCCTACTGGAATATGTCTGAATAGGGATTATGTTTAGTCTAATACCTTAACATTTAAGTTTATAATACAAGGTTGTTTAATGTTTTGAAAATCTTGATTTATTTTTTATATTCACATTCAATGTGCTTAAAAGTGAAATAAAAGAACATTTTTTTAAATTTTATTTTTAAAAAGCGAAATGTACCGAAACCGAACCGAAACCGTGGCTCCCATACCGAGGTACAAACCGAACCGTGGGATAAGTGAACCGTCCCACCCCTAGTAGTAATAAACTGTCCCACATAAGTTTGGAACCTTCTTTGGGAATAATTTTATCCCCCTTAATACCAATTGTTATGTTAAAAGGATCCCTGAAGTGAAAGTGAAAGTTTAGTGGCCACCGATTGCCACAATGGACTCAGATATGGAACTAAATACGGTGTATTTATGGTGGACCTGTTTATGTAAACAAAATCTCGTCTAACGCCCCTGGCAATCAAACAGTTAAGAAATATAATATGTCTTTGTATTATTCCTGTATATCAGCAACATGTAGATTTTTATGTTGAACATTGAGGGAAATTAAGATTGACACGTTCTGTTTCGGTGCTTATCAACTAAACGATTAATTGATCAATAACCTTAAATAGTTGGTGTTATTAAAAGGTGGAGAAAATAATTCCCAAAGTTAGGTTTCCAAACTTATGTGGGCCAGTTTGCTCTGCCCCTTCTCTCCTCGCCTGCATCTGTTTATGTGCTTGCAGTGGTTCGTGTGCATTGGTCTGTATCATACATTGTTAACCATCCCCCAGCCCCCAGGTCTTAGCTGACCAGCTCTCCATGTCATGTAATTTCACAGCCACCGCTGTTGTTTGACTCAGGGGTGGGTCTCAATGTTGTGCTGCTTTAATAGAACCGAGCAAAGGCCTCATTACCACCCCGGGAGGCAAGCATCTTCGCTCGCCCCGGATCATGTCATTAATAGTCTCCCACCCACCCACCAAAACTAAATGGATCCTAATTGATCCGGTAAAGCAGCACGGGTCCCTGCGGGGGTTCCAGAGTAAAGCCAGCAATACGATGGATAGTTGGGAACCAAACAGCCCCTTAGAGGTCTGTAACAGTTAAGTACGTTTGATGTAAGAGCACAGACTAGCCTACACACCAACTCTGAACTCCTGGATGACTGGGGGTGCATACAGTACTGTACGATGCTTAGAACTAACCCATGGCAGGTTCAAACTAACACATGGCTCCCGACATGCATGGCAGGTTAATATTAATTACCTGTGGCACCCAACATGTGTGGGTGAGACATAACAAGCCATCAACTATGATCCATCTGTTCATCCACTCTATACCAGCACCGGCCCGGCAGTACACCTTACACAGGGGACTATTTGAGAATAACCTTTATGTGGTTTCGGTTGTCTGCGTGTGGAAATAGGAAGATGGAGTTGCATAGCACCTGAACAGCATTATGTGAGACTGGTATTCAAAAGCGAACAGCATATACTGGCGGGTCCCCTCACACAAGATATCAGAGTGAGATATGGACATGAGGGTATTGATTTGAGATCACTCTTTGTGGACCTTAACAGAGTATCATACACTTTGTGTATGATACATGCTTGCCTGTCATGTTGAGCAATAGCAAAAGCCCCCGTTGTAAACGGTTCTCGTGTTGTGTTTTGATGTGTCAAACCTTTTGAAGTTTTTCATTCATGAGACTGTTTGTACACATTTGTGTGAATAAAGTAACTACCAGAATTTCCAGACTATAAGCAGACAGCTACTTCTTTCCAAAGCTTTGGACCCTGCGGCTTATACGATGGCGCAGGTAATATATGGATTTTTACAGCTAACGACCACGTTTGGCCAATCAGAACAGCTGAACAATGGCAGCTCAGCCGTTGCAGTGCACACGACCACCCCTGGTATTACTGTATATAGCCGACCAGAACTGTCGTCCTGGCCGTGAAGTCTGTGTGGGGGGTGTGGGACAGAGAAATTGAGAGTCAGGGCTTGCAGTATTCATCACAATGCAAGCAAGCAGTGAAGCAAGCACAACACTCGCAGCCCTCCAGAGCCACTAGACTATATAGACAGAGTGCAAACTCCATTCACTGATTGGGTCAGTCCAACCAATCAGTTCCATGTATTTCCACCTCAGTTTGTCCCTATTCAGGCTACATTAGCAGCAGCTCGAGCGCTCAGCTTCTGACCCCTCAATGTGGCAACTCTGACACTAGAATCCTCAGCGCCGTGCAGTGTGTGAACGTGTATGATCTGACACCACTGGTGTTGAATAATTAATCTATTTAACACAAGCCCTACAAGCCAATGTTCTATTTACAGCCATTGTCGCGCAGTGAAAGTGTTTTGTTTGGAACTGGTGTACAGATAGTGGCTGTTTTGACGCACACCGTTTGCAGCCTGTGTGTTGGGCAGTGGGCTTGCGTGTCAAGGCAGTGCTGGTCATGGATGGTCTGTGTGCGACAGGGCAGAAAGGTGGTGGGTAAACTTGAAAGATATGAAGTTGATCGAGTTGCAAGACGAAAAAAAGCAAACTAAAATGATGGCTGCTGGTGCTGCCATCTGCATGTTTCCCCGTCACACTGCGTCACAGTTGCATGCGACAAACAAATCCGATCCTCTGCCTAAACTGATCTACACAGGATTATCAAGACATCATTGAGAAAAATGTCTGCTGCTTGTGACCAACATTTTGAGTGCTTAATATTTGTCAAAGGAACAAAAATTAAATTTGGTCTGTGCGGCTTATATTAAGGTGGTCCGGAAATTACGGTAACTGTGGCAGGCCGCAAGGGTCCATTTGGTTTCATTTTTACACTCTCAAAGAGTTACACCCACTCTGTTAACCAACTTTCCAGTTCCACCTGGAACTCTCTTAAGGACCACTGGTGGTCCCCAGACCACTTGTTGAAAACCACTGCTGTAGATATAGAGCATGAGCTAGCTGCTGTCTGTCATGCCGTTGTCACACTAGGGTGTCTACATAATTACATAGGTGGTAAAAGTACCTCAGCATTTTTACTTTAATACGGTACTTGAGTAAATATACTTTGGTTACTTTCACTCTCCTGGCTCTGCTGGTATGCTAATTCATCCAGCTACCAAGCTCCCTCGCTTATTATCGTCCTCTTGGTGGTTTAAGATAGAAAACGTCCAGCTGCCTTTCACCCACCAACCTCCATCGTCTTCCCACTCTCTCTTTCCCCTTCAGCTCCATTCCATTCATCACATCTCTCCTCACCCTGTCCTCATTCAATCCCAGGCTTCATACCCTTGTCTCCATACCCTTGTCTCCAGCATGGCAAAAACCTGCTGTTTTAGAGCAGTTTTAACTTGCTGCGTGTGCACTGAGAAGCAGGTTATTTTTATGTTTGTTGCATTAGTGCGCACTCAAATCATCATCATCGATGACACTCATTACTTGAGAATTCTTCTTGTCGTAAAGTACATTTGGCCTAAACAAATTCCAATCCAAATGAGTAAGTAGTTTGTTGCAATCGAATAGAGTAGCTAGCTACTCACACTGCTGCTGAGGACTAATGTATATGCCTGGTGAGTGTTTGGTTTCACCAAAAATACAACACAACACAGGTGACAACTCAATCACAGGTGACAACTCAAACAAAATTCAATTGTCCCTTTTGGTATAATGCCGGCTATTATTTATTTATTATACCACAGGTTGTTTTGTGGAACTAATCTGATTGGTTGAACCATGTCACATGCTGTTGATAGAACCAACTAGACACGCTTTGAGCTCGCGTCTCGCACTTTGTGCCTGCAATATGATTGCAATTACACTCAAGGGTGTAGTTTAACATGATTCTTGGCACTTCAGTGATGCTTGTCTTATTCCTGACGGCATCATTGTCGTGCCAATAATCGTGCTAAACCACACCCTCTTGTTAATATTGCTTAATTGATGCATCCTGGACAGTTTTGGGTTGCAGTTCATTCGGTGGCAGTTGCATGGCAATCAGGTTTCCGATTCAATGCCCAAAACCTGGGTTAATGACAAAGTCTACTTGAGCCTTGTGTGGTTTCCACTGCCGTCATTGTGTGAATGCACAATGCTTGCAAGCAAGCAAGCAAGCAAGCAAAGCAAGTAAGCGAAAGAGTTAACCACATAATGAGCTCCCTTTGTCCTGCAAACCAGTCTCAAGGCTATCTATTATTCAGTCACCCTCGCTCCCTAATAGTTATTTCTGGGTACGCCCCTCAAGGCTGAGCTTATAACTGAAAGAACTTCTCACTGCACTGTAGGTGGATTATGATTTTTTTCCTTTAATCTCCAACTAGAGATCCGTGGTGATTATTAAGTGTGTAAAATGAGGTGTCAGTCAGTCAGACAGAGACTCACGTTCAGGCGATCAAACAGGTCATCTCCAGGATCTTTGTTCTCCATGAATAACTTCACACTCTTGAACACCTGGGAGGAAATGAAAAAAAAAAAAAAACATTGGATTTAAAGGCGCAGTTCTAAAGCCTTTATCGGCTCAGGGCTAGATCCTGACCAATATATTGGTTGTGCCATTTTATCAACAATGTTATCTGTGAAATCCCAACCAATATATCGACCATTATGCCGACATTGGTATCAGTGTTGTTTACCCAATGTTTATGAGCAGTCAAATTCTCTGTTTGACTTGCAAATGAACGTTGAAAAGCATTTACACCAACAATCCATCCAAAGTACAAGCTTAAATTCAGCCATCTGTATGCAAAACATCTTCCACACACTGATTAAACAGTATTACACAGCAACCTCTGTTAATTGAACCATCAGAGGCTGGATTTTTCTAAACATTTTCATAAGAATGTGTTTTCAAGTTAAAGCTTAAAGTTACAATTATGTGTTTAATTAGTGGACCCATTCATCTAATAAAAATGTATGATAGTTATTCTAGGGCTATTCCTGGCTCTACAGTCATGGACGAAAGTCCTGTCGCCTATCCATTGTGTAGAGACAACAGCTCATAACTTGACTTTAAACTCACCCATTGTTTCTAGAAATGGCTCATATGAAAGCTAAAACCCTCTAGAATCATGTGTAAAAACTACATTAAAATCCATTTAGTGAAGCAAGATTGATCCTTTAATGAACACAGAATGGTCAGATTTTGGCCGGACAAAAGTCTTGTCGCCTACATAAAATTATGTGAAAACTGAACAAAATATTTAATTCAAAAACAAAAAAAATGTTGCAAAACATCAGCAAATTAAGTAGTAGTGCTGTGACATCCATATTTAATATTTTGTGTGACTTCCATGAGCCTGAAGAACTGCATCAATGCGGTTAGGCAATGACTCATACAATTTATTGATGAAGTAATGGGGAATAGCAAAAAATGCAGTCTTACATGCCTCCCAGAGTTCATCAAGGTTCTTTGGTTTCATCTTCCATGCTTCCTGTTTCATTCTACCCCAGATATGTTCAATGATGTTCATGTCTGGTGACTGGGCTGGCCAGTCTTGGAGCACCTTGATCTTCTTTGCCTTGAGGAACTTTGTTGTAGAGCTCGAAGTATGGGATGGAGCACCATCCTGTTGCAAAATTTGACCCCTTTTATGATTGGGAATGTAAGAGGTAGCTAGTACTTCTTGATATTTTAAGCTATTGACATTGCCTTGCACTCTGCAAATGTTTCGCACACCTCCATACTGGATGTAACCCAAATCATGGTCTGGGGTTACATCCAGTATGGAGGTGTGCGAAACATTTGCATGGGTTACATCCAGTATGGAGGTGTGCGAAACATTTGCAGAGTGCAAGGCAATGTCAATAGCTTAAAATATCAAGAAGTACTAGCTACCTCTTACATTCCCAATCATAAAAGGGGTCAAATTTTGCAACAGGATGGTGCTCCATCCCATACTTCGAGCTCTACAACAAAGTTCCTCAAGGCAAAGAAGATCAAGGTGCTCCAAGACTGGCCAGCCCAGTCACCAGACATGAACATCATTGAGCATATCTGGGGTAGAATGAAACAGGAAGCATGGAAGATGAAACCAAAGAACCTTGATGAACTCTGGGAGGCATGTAAGACTGCATTTTTTGCTATTCCCAATGACTTCATCAATAAATTGTATGAGTCATTGCCTAACCGCATTGATGCAGTTCTTCAGGCTCATGGAAGTCACACAAAATATTAAATATGGATGTCACAGCACTACTACTTAATTTGCTGATGTTTTGCAACATTTTTTTTTGTTTTTGAATTAAATATTTTGTTCAGTTTTCACATAATTTTATGTAGGCGACAAGACTTTTGTCCGGCCAAAATCTGACCATTCTGTGTTCATTAAAGGATCAATCTTGCTTCACTAAATGGATTTTAATGTAGATTTAACACATGATTCTAGAGGGTTTTAGCTTTCATATGAGCCATTTCTAGGAACAATGGGTTAGTTTAAAGTCAAGTTATGAGCTGTTGTCTCTACACAATGGATAGGCGACAGGACTTTCGTCCATGACTGTATGTAAGGATGCCTGTGGTTGCAGTTTATGTTGTTTCCAGTTTATTTTGGGGACTGGAGATGATGGGCAAATTTGAATTCACGCCAATGTGGATCCCTTCACACACAACGCATTGTTACACATTGTGAGCAGCATCCTGCTTAATAAGCAGGATGCTGCTAGTACACTACTCTCCAACAGAGAGTAGCGTGGTTCTTATTTAAAAAAGTTGATGGATAAAGTGCAAACCTCACTTTTCTTTATTTAAAGAACACATTGCGTTTTTCTTTTCCATTTAACAGAACACTTTTTACAGTAAAGTAAGCTGTGAGCGAGTGTGGCATGGTTCTACTGTAAATGTGCTAGGAAAGGGGAAATCACGATTATAGATTTTCTTCTCTTTTTTTACATTGTCCACGTTCTGAAACCTCGATTTTGAGTTGATTTCGATTAATTGATGTGAAGCCCTACTGAGGACGCTTATCAAGTCAGACGGCTGCCTGGTCGAGGAACTTGGCTTGATTTTCGCTAGAATCCGCTGGGACTCCTCTTGCACAGAAGGAAGCAAGACGACAATGAGGTTGGCAGAGAAAGTGTAGCACCCAAGAGCACATTAGATAATTTAGACTGGGTTAGAAAATGGGTTCCAAAATCTTGGGATATAAAAAAAAAGTTATTGGTATCTAGTATCAGTGTTGACATATTTGCGGTTAATTGCCCAGCCCCATCGGTCAGGCTCTAAAGATAACCACAATTACAGATGACATTTCCAATAACTCTTTAGCATTCATAGCATCTCTCCTTGCCAAATAAACTAGCTATAAATTATGCAACCAGTAATTAGTGTTAACAGATGTGTTGCTTTCAAAATCCAGACTGACACGCGTACACATATTTGCATCAGAAATGTTTTCCTCGAGCCAAACAAAACGCAGCGTTTCAGGAGCGGAAAAATGTAAATCTTCTGACTTTTGGCAAGCCTAGGAGAAGCGGTGTGAAGTGCGCTTTGGCCCGAACCAGCTTTAAATAGAAGTGTACGCATGCCACGTGTCGCTTCGTTTCTTTGTGCACATGCACATGTCAAAAATTAAGAAATGAAAAACAAACCCCTGCGGTCTCCGTGTACGCATCAACAAGCTGTTTATACGCGAGCAGATGTCCTCACTACGGGGCCATTTGATGGAGTCATTCCACCGTTCCAAATGGTGTTCAGATTGAGCGATGGAGCACTCAGCGCAGCATTTCCGCAAAATACACCAAGAGAAGCGTCTTAGATACAGTTTAACGGTCAGATGGATCCGCTATATGGAACCAAAGAAAGTATTCCTCTGTTTACTTTCAGACAAACATGATTGTATTGTGGGCACTTCTGTTCTCCAGTCTAGACATATTGACAGCACATAATGCCACCTGGCATTTCCACAACTGCATTCAATACGTTAATAACAGAGCAAAAAAGCTCTTATTGGCCAGATTGTGACCTTGTAATTTTAGCCTACTTTAGTTTCCGTGTGTGTGTGTGTGTGTGTTCTTTTCTTTCACTAATAACTTACGGAATACTTTTTTCAGTAGTCAGTTTCTTTAAAGGGGGGGGGGGGGGTTATAATAAATCAATTGAAACCCAGACCCACTCTCCACCCCGCTTTATTTTTATTTTTAATACATGTGACATTTCCCCGCTTTATTTTTATTTTTAATACATGTGACATTTAGCAGCGACCGCTCCCCCAATATCCTGGGGAATTAAATATGCTAAAATATGCAAGTGAGAGTTAATTAATTTTAGTGAATGTGTGCAATACTCATTTGAATAATTACACCTTCTGCCAGGAAGGAAAACAGTTTGGGTGTCAGGTGTTAGCATTTCCATCTTCATCCCTAACAGAGGGCCAGTATTGGACGCAAACAAGAGGCATTGACAGTACTGTGTGCCGCGCTACGCACACGCACGTCTGTCTCACTATACTTGTGAGGACATCAGGATTTTTAAGATAGTGAATTTATGAATGCATTGCACTAATACAGTGGCTTTCAACCAGTGGTCCAGGAACCACCAGTGGTCCTTGAGAGGGTTCCAGGTGGTCCCCCCTGCTAAGTTGGTTAAGCATATGAAAAGTTGCTTAGCCAGATGTAACTCTTGAGAGCGTAAAAATGAAACCAAACCATTTGGTTTCACGTTTATGCTCTCAAGAGTTATAATATTCATCGTCTAAATTCACCACTTAATTAAGCCGTCTACACAATTAGAGAATGTACAAGAATGGTTGGTCATTTTGATTTACTGCATGTTTGCGAAAATCCAACCAGGAATTGTGAGCAAAAAAACAAAAGAAGTTAAGTTTTGGGTCTGTGGGGTGAAAATGCTGTCAAATTGTGGTCCCTGGTTCAAATGCGGAATGAATAGTGGGGCCTGGTATCAAAAAGGCTGAAAAACACTGCACTAATATGTATATTATTGATGCAGTTTACAAGTTTTCATGTTCCATAATCATTATGACTATTGATTATTTCCATAACCACCCAGGTGAAAAAGTAGTACACTTCAATATATTAAAAATATACTTAAAGTATACATTGATGGTTATAAGTATACTTGGGATTTTTGTATTTAATATAAATGTATTTAAAATGTATTATTTTTAAATATATTTTATAACAAATATATTAAAACTATACTTTAATGCATTAAATTCAAATACCTTTTATCCCAATTGTATTTAAAGTATAATTAAAGTATGTTAGACAAAAGTCAATTTTTTAACTATTTATTCTAAATACATTTTAAATATGTTTTCAGAAAGTACACTAATTTGGAATAACATTTAATTTGTATTTTAATATATTTAATTATAGTACACTTATTTTCAGTTTTATTGAAGTAGTTTTTTATTCTACTTTATTTAAGTTCATTTTAAGTACACATGTTCAAAATATATTTAAATATATTTTAAATTAGTGTGATTATCTGCTAGTACAATATTACTATGATAATAGTGCACTTTAGTAAAGTATCATAAATTTGACTTACTTATTAATAACTTTAAAGCATTCTTGTGACAAATACACTTATTTATGGTTAATTTGTGGTTATAATCCTAGTATACTATTTAAAAGTGTGCTGTGAAAATACTATGTTTTAAGTGTATTTAAATATATTTACAATGAGTGTATTTATAAGTACCCTTTTAATAAGTGCTATAAGTGTAGTTGAATTTAACTACCCTTAGCAAAACTTAAAAATAAAAAGTATACTGCAAGTTTACTTCTATATACTCAACAGATACAGTATATGCTTAAGACTAGTATACTTTTAGCTTCACTTTTTATATACTCAACAGATATATAAGACTAGTAGGCTACACACTGAGCACAACACCGTTAAAACACATCTGGTCTAAGTGTAACACGTGGGTTTATGTAAGGATACACACACACTTATACCAAATCTAAACCGTTGCCTTTCTTTCCTTGAGAACCATATAAACTGTTTTAGTTGATACTGTAGTAGGCCTACAGGGGTTTTCAACAGGTGGTCCGGGGACCACCAGTGGTCCCTGAGAGGGTTCCAGGTGGTCCCCAGGCTAAATGATGGAAAGTTGGTTAACCAGATGTAACTCTTGAGAGTGTAAAAATGAAACCAAATGGACCCTTGCGGGTCCATTTGGTTTCTTTTTTTTACACTCTCAAGAGTTAAAATATTCATCCTCTGAATTAGCACCACTTAATTAAGAAGTTGACACTGTTTTGTTGGCAAAATACAGCCTGGAATTGTGGACAAAATCAAAAGAATTCATTAAGTCTCTAGGTCTTTGGTGTGAAAATGTAATCAAATAGTGGTCCTCCTTGGCTCAAATGCTGAATAAATGGTGGGCCCTGGAGTAAAAAAAGGTTGAAAACCCCTGCTGTAGTACAATACGTTAAAACAGTTGCCCTAAAGGGCTCTTATTTGCTCAACCCTCGTCATTGAAAACAATGTATTTCCAACTCTAGTTTGTCCCTATCCAGTCAGCATAATAAAGCTTCATGAATAGGGACAAGCCACTCAATGTCGCTCTGCTCCGCTCTACTCTAACACTAGTTGGTCAGGAAGCTCCGCGCTGCGCATGCGCAGTAGCCTGTACGGCGCATGCGCAGCGCGGAGCTTCCGGAGCATTTTTTAAAACAACAAGCCTGGGCAGAGAAGCGAACAGACATCGCCGGGGACTTTTCGGAATAAATATCAATATGTCATCCAATCTTCCCCAAAACAGAAGCGGCTGGAGTGTACAACAAGGGTGAGTGCTAACGGATGTGGTTATTTAATGTTTTACTATCGTTTTGGTTCATTTTACCGTGCTAATGTTAAGACAAAACCATGCCTTTACATGAACGAGTTCCAGCCCAGTGTTTCCCAAGACTTTTCATGCCGAGGACCCCCAAATTGACACTAAGGTAGTTCGTGGACCACTATTTGAACCTATATGCTAAAGACCCCCATAAGAGAAGATTTCTGTGTCTCCAGCAGTGATTCTCAAACCATTTTATTGCAACGATCCACAGTTTGATAAGAATTAGTCTACGGACCACCGTTTAATAACATTTCCATCCCGGCGACACTGACATTGTAAATTGTCATTTAACAATTAGTCTACACTTGGACATGTTAGGGTAAATTTGGTTATGATTTTACACTCTGAGTTGCAAATTACAGGTGAGGGCTTACATTATTATATAGAAATGTCTAATCTCAATGATGCTTTCTGTAGCATGTGACATCTAGCAGGTAATAATGATACTTTGCACATTATTGTCACACAAAGTCAGTGTTAACAATATTAATGCTCCATTCTGGTTAAAACAGAGTTACAGTGGTCTGCTCAGTGCTCTGTTCTGCTATTGTACATATTGGCACCAGCAGTTCTCAAAATAGTAGTTTCCAAATGGGTTATTGTAACTGTGAAGTGTCTTTGTTATGAACCAGCTCTGTACTGTACTGTAAAGTATAGCAAGCATCACAATAGCACCTATCTAAGTAATTGTTGTACTATTATACCCCCAACAGTGGAGTGTTCCAACACCCAGTAGATACAGTCTGGAGGACCACCAACTGCTGAGCAAGGACACCACAAGGTAATCTTTTTCATTAATGATAGACACATCACACATCACAAAAGTGATAGTGCAGTGAGTGTCAGGGGTTGACACCAAGGTCTCCGAGGCACTTGCCCATCGGGCAAGTGCAAGCCAGGTTCTACTTGCCCTCAGGTCATGGTCACTTGCCCCCCAGGTTCCAGGTGGTCCCCAGTTAAGTTGGTTAACCAGATGTAACTCTTGAGAACGTAAAAATGAAACCAAATGGACCCTTGCGGGTCCATTTGGTTTCATTTTTACGCTCTCAAGAGTTAAATTTCATCTTAATTAGCCCAGGTCTACACTGTAGATGTAGAAGATTAGGTCATTTTGATGTGTTAATTTGCCTGTTTTGTTTCCCAAATCCAGCCTGGAATTGTGGATATCTAGAAAGCAGTGAAAGACACAGAGGCAGAGTGCAATGACTGCCTTCAAGACAAATTTATCCTGTGTTGTGTTATAGTGCACTATGTTGCACACTTGCCCGATCGGGCAACCAGGTAGCAGTCTTCACTTGCCCCACCATTTTTTTTACTTGCCCCGGGCAAGCGGGCAAGTGTTAGTGTCAAGCCCTGAGTGTCTAAATTCTGTTTTCATGATGAATGAAATTTACACTGTTTTAGAAAATGGTGATGAAGACTACAGTGGAGAGTGACTTTGACCAGCCGTGCAACACACTGGAGAAAGAAAATGAACGTGCACAGGTATGTATACAGTAGATTTCTATTGTGGTGTTATTGTTTGTCTGTATTTCTGTTAACATGTCATATGTTTGTGTTTTTAGCCGTATTTGCACAGCTTTTGAATGTCTGTCCTTTTTTGCACAGGATGTGCTCAGCTGAGCAAGGCATGTGATCGGATGTCTTTCAGAATTCAGTGGCCTGATGGTGCTTTTCAATGTGCGGTGGCTGGCAGCAGGTAATGGGTGTTGTTTCTGCCAGTTCTTTCTTGTTATAATGTGTGAATGACAAACATCCTGTTTTCTGGAGTATACTAATCTCTGTAATGGCCACTGTTAAAGCTACAATTGGCTAAAATAGTAACTACTTTTAAAGAATCACTATGGCTCTAATTTTCAGATACTAGATATTTTCAGGAACTTATCTAATAATTGTACAGTCTTAGAAAAACAGTAAAGAAAGGTCACTCATTAAAATACTGAGATTTTTTGTTATATATAAGTTAACTGTTTTCCTTTCCCATTCTTTTTTCATTTCAGAGTTTATTCACAATGGAGCAATGGGGAGGATGGCCAATTCTGTGTTGACTGACCACATCAAACAGGCCCTGGCACAAAGTAGTGGTGGTATAAGAGGGCAAATTAGTAGCCATGGCATTCATAGATATTTGGCAACATTTGTAGGTTATTGTTTGTTGTGATTTAGAGGTTGACACTGCAATTTTTAACACTATGGAAACTTTAGGAGTCCACTATGCATGTACTGTAGTTCTGTTCTTTACAGCCAGGTCCATGTGCACATCTTCCTCATTCACCAATTCAAAGTGTCAAAATGCTTCACTGATGTTCTGTCAATGAAGAACAGTGGTTTTTCAGGGGTCCATTATTTAATTTGGATATGCAGCATGTGCAACCATTTTACATAGTTTTGTCCACAAACATTATGTTGTGGAGAGGGCAAAATTAAACCAAATGGACCTGAAAGGGTCCATTCGATTTCACTTGACATATTTAAGGTTGCATTTGGTTACCAACTTGACGTAATTTAGCTGAGGACCACATAGAACCACCTCAAGGACCACTAGTTGAAAACCACTGTTCTAGCCTGATGACCAAGGAACCAAATATGTTGTCATATTCGATTGCTAATAAAAATGAAAACACTGTTTCCCACTTTCATGTTTGAAAATTTACCAGTGGTTGTAATTGCCAGAAAATGATGGCATGCGTCAAGGTAAGTCCCATTAAGTTATATTGCATTCAAGTGCATTTTAGTATGGATGAAAATGTAAATCTGCAAATGTATTAGCGCACTTACAATTTGTCTAACATATACACTAAAACTGCATTTGTAGTGTGCTTGTTAGACAAATTCAAAGTGTACTAATAACTTTTCAGATTTACATTTTTATCCATACTAAAAATGCACTTGAATGTAATATGACCTAATGTGACTAAAAGTACATTTGGAATATATTTTTAAATATGAAATAAATGTTTTCAAAATACATTTACATGATATTTATATTGCCTTTAAAGGCACACTATTAATATAATTTAAATGCACTAAAAATACATTTTTGGTGCTGGCCGATATACTTAAAGTGTACTTTAAGTTTGCAAAAAGTTGTGTCAATTTAGCACACACATTCCACTTTTAGTGTACCTAAGTATATCTTAAGTTCAAGTTAAGTAGTACTAAAATGTATTTTAGTACACTTTGAGGGGCCAAAATAGCACACTTATACTTGAATGTACTTAAAATATACTTTTTAAAAATACAACTTAAATATATTTATTTTTTCCATAACCATGTCTTTTGCCATAATTACAGTGGGTATCTGCGGTAGGTGCATCCATTAAAAGATATTTAATAATCATATGCGGATATTCATTTTCCATTGTTTCCTATAGTGGTGCTCAAAAATTTCTATTTTGGTGCATCCCTAAGGTATATTTAATAAGAATAAGTTTAGCGGTCACATTGTCACACTATGTAAAAATAAGTTGAAATCAATGAAGCTAAAACTTGTCGAACAAAACAAAGCTTAAACCACATCCTTGTGCAAGGCATTCTAAACTTGTACATTTCTGTCATTGAACGACACTGGTACACAAGCAAATATAAATCAGCCCCAAGTCCAACCCTAAACCTTTCATCTAACCTCTAAATAACAATTTCTTCCCTCTTAATAATATTGTAAGAGTATAATAACAAATAATGTTATCATAAAACAACAGCTTCTCATGTGGTCCAGGATAATGGTCCTCACAACGTCGGAATTACACCTGACAGCTCTATGGTGACAGTCAGCAGACAACTGGAAAAAGGTGTTGAAAAACAACAACAAAAAGCTAATTTCCTGCCAGACTCCCCATCCTTTATTATAATGTTGACTGACATGTCCAATACTATGCCTACTGGCATTTTTCATTTATCACCTGCCAAAAGTTGGTGGAAAACTTAAATTACTTTCATTTCTTTGGTAACGCCCACATTAAAGAGTTTTAAGTAGAGTGAAAGTCACATTGCCTTAAACATTAAGTGAGGAGACATGAATACATTATATTACAAATCCTGCATGAACTTCTGCAAAGCATAATAGTCTTCTTTGCCTTTCAAGTGCAAATTGCAGTTGATTCCTTTCCTGCAAAATATCAAATGTGGAATCTGAGGTGAGAATAAAGCACTATATACTAGGGCATTAACATAATAGTCGACTAGTCGACTAGATAAACGCTATTCGGAACTGTTTATAAACATTTGATTATTTATCGTTATTATCGTTATTATTATCGTTTATATAAATTAAATCAACCTGAAGCGCAGCAATACTGAGATTCTCCCAGAATTCATGAAAGAATAGTTGTCATTGCCCTCTGGTGGGTGAATTGGTGTATTGGCTATGCTAATGTGCACACATGCGTCAAATCCACGAGGGGGGAAGTTCACTAAAAGAAAACAAAACAGCTACAAGATGGGGGGAAAGACGACAATGACCCTAAACCCGGCGGCAGTGGCCGTGGTTCTAGAAAGCTAACGTCAAAGGTGTGGACATATTTCAAGAGAGAAGGCGCCTTTGTGAGATGCACAATTTGCAAAAGGAAGCTAAAATATCACAGCAACACAACACCGATGCACAACCACCTGAAGACCCACCCGCAGCCAAAGCCGACCGCAGGTAGCGACAGTGAGGACTCCAGTCAAAGGCCTACGACGACCCACACAACAGTCGGAGGATACGCTAAACGCAAACTCACGAAAAAAATGCGACTAGACATTACACGTCTGTTAGTCAACGTGATTGTGAAGGACACCAGGCCACTGGCTCTGGTGTTTGGAACCGGCTTTAAGGAGTTGCTCCATTTTTTCCAACCCGACTACGTTATCCCTTCACATGCTACGCTGTGGAAATACATCAACCTCCACTATGATCAACTGCGAGCAGCTGCAGGTAGGCTACATGTATCTGACTGTATTTATTTTATTCCACACTCCACAGTTGGACCTGAAGATGCCGACACGGACAGCGAGCTGAGCGAGACAGAGGAGCCGCCACCACGACCACCAGTGGCCGTGAAGAAAAAGCGACTTCAAAGTGATTACGATGAGCTGTTCGGGCCTCACTATGCCAGCACAAAGGAACCGTCAGTAAAACACACATGCGACGAGGAGCTACAGGAATATCTCCAGCTGCCCCGCATCCCTACAACGAGCAGCCCCTTGAAATGGTGGGCACATCATGAGAAGCAGTTCCCTCGTTTGGCCAAGCTGGCCAAAACGCACCTGGCCGTCGCCGCTACTAGCACCCCGAGCGAGCGGATGTTTTCCCTCGCAGGGAACACCGTTACCAGTCAGCGAGCAAGCTTACACCCAGGCCACGTGGATAAACTGGTCTTCGTGGATGCAAACACCCGGGAGCGCAAGACTAATTCATAAACGAGGAGGACTTTGATGATCACGAAACGTGTGTGATGATTTACTGACGTTTGCAGCGGTCTTTATATTTTTTTATTTCTACCACAAGGCAGCCTATGGACTATTTTCTTTGGTCAACGCAATTCTGGTGAGTTCTCCCATCTGTGCGTGTGTCAAATGTCGATAGGGCAACTAAGGCCTAACTTGTTTTATTATTATTATTTCTCGTTGCAATGCACGTGAGCTTTATATAAATTTTCGTTTGAGAAAAATGCACTTTACAGTTTGCAGACTAGAGTCCTAAGTTTGGCATAGGCCTATTTCAGAAACATTTCGGCCATCCGGCCTTCTGCAGCCTTCGCAGTCCTCTCATTTTCTAAATGCCTACATGTCGCAATTTGAATGATTCAATTTCCAGTTCTGTTCAATGTTCAATTAATAAACCAATACATTGGTGTTACCCAACCTGTAGAAGTTATTATTTGTCATTGGCGAATTTACGTTTAATAACTGCTTCTTGGTTTGTTTAAACTGAGACTATCTGCATTATTTCACAAGGTTTTAGAGAATATATTGATTGGATAACTTCATTATGGCAGTTACCAGCTTAAATCATAATAGATACAGGAAAAATAATCTTTGATTCAGTTTGAAAAATGGGCATGCCGCTCAAGACACATAATAAAGACCCATGTTAAACTATATGAAAAAAGGGAAACAATCATATGGGACTTCAGTTAAGAAAGTAAAAATAAGGGTATAAAAACGGGAGCTGGACATGTAAATGCTATGATCGCGATGGTGCGATCATAGTGACAGTTAATGTTGCTCTTGTCTTTTTTTTTTGTTTGTTTTGTTTTACGAGGGGAATTCCCCTGTAGAACATAGCGCGGGTTTGTCCCCGCTGCGCTGTTTCAACAAGAAGCTGAGAATTGCTGTTTTTAATTGAATTATATGTATAAATATATAACTGGCGACTAGTTGGAAAAAATCCGACTAGCAAAGTATTCGTGTCGACTACGAAAAATCACGTTTGGTTAATGCCCTACTATATACAGATCTAAAGTGTATACAGTACATCTGGCACATATTGAGGGAGGGCAGGATGTCATTTTAAAATGGTGGAAATTGAACTACTGTATGTGGGGGAAAATGCTTTACCCCAGATTGGATGTGTCCATCGCCTATTTTTTTTTTTGCCCAACCTTCTTTAAATGCGTGTTCTCTGTTTGCCCACAGTTTTAGGGACATCAGGCTAGCTTGCTAGCCAATTTACAAGCTCAAAAGTCACAACTGGTCACAGAGGTTTTAGATCTGCTATTTTTGTTTCTCCCAAACATGGATGCTATGCACCTTGAGCATCTGTATATGACCTTCGAGTTTTCTCCCCTTTCTTTTCATACAAAACATCCTAAGGGCTAAAATGTGGTTATCCAGGGTGAAATATACAGTATTTATATTTTTTATATCTCAATATAATTGCCTTGTCCTTTCATGATATTCTCTACAACGGCACTATGTTAACTCAACAGGAGAATAGAATTTTCAGGCGGGCCGGAGTGTAGAAATTATTCCTTCATTGTAGGGGAATGTAGAGGTGTGTATAAGGACACCTGCAAGCTCACACTGTGTTGGTGCAGCAGGACCTCTTCCTGTGGCCATTTTCGATGCACAACACCAGGCATGTAGGATTTGGTCATTCATACCTTCTTGATGACTGGGACCTTATTGTAGTAGCGAATGGAGTCTTTTCCCAGGAAGTCGAACTCCACCACATATTCGCTTCCCTCCAGGGTCTCGTGCAGGGTGATGTGTTCCACGCGCAGCGAGCAGCAGCCCACCGTGTCTGCCGACTCCCCCTCCTCCTTCTCGTTACCCGCTCTCAGTGCCAGCTGTGGAGCACAGTGAGATACAGGCTGTTAGCTTAGACCAAGGGGCCTTCAGCAGGATTCTGGGCAGTGGGCACTTTCACCCCATGTTTTTACATCAATCACTTTTTCTTTTTTTGTGTGTTTTTTAATTTTATTGTATTGTATTTTTTTGTAGAGGGACAGGAGGTAATCTGAGCCCTACTGCCTGGGACCATTATACTTCTCTCATACAGAGAGCGCAGGATGGATTGTAGTGAACATTAGCCTATGTAACATATCTGAGGTATGATGTGAATACTGATAACTTAATTTTATTAGTATCGGCTTCTGATACCGATAAAAATAAATAAATAAATAAATATTAGGCTGCATCCCTAATATCCATAGTCGGCTGTCAATTGGAAGTGAGTTTACTTCAGTTGGAGAGCAGCATCTAGCCCACAGACCTTGTCAATGAAGTAGAGGGCCACAGCCCTCTGACGTGTTCCCATCTGTTTGGACTTGAGGTCCAGCTGGTACTGGTTCCGAATGGAGTCGACACATGACTTCAGCTTACGAGCAGTTTCGTATTTCTCCCAGTCCTTCTCTCCCTAGGGGCGAGAGAGAGAGACAGAGTGAGAGATGAGAGATCTGACCTCAAACCCTGTACACTCAAGACATGCTCCATGTTATGTATGGATTATGTATTCTGTGTATACTGTCAGTACAGTATTCATTCCATATGTTGATATGACTCCCCATGCCACAGTGCCAGCTGTGTGCTGGTAGGGTTGCTTCTCGCCCCAGTGCATCTTACTGGGTTGTAATCTGTTATTTTCAATGATACGTTAAAGGTAATAGGGGCAACTCTAGTGTGTACATTAACAAGCACTGTTTGTAAACAGATTTGAATCTGACTCCACCTCACCTCCACTCTATTGGTTCATTATGAATCTGCTGGAGACTACAAGCTGCAGTGGACGATAGAGCCGTCATACGCTTAAATCCATATAAATCTGACCTCCCATTGTTTTGAAGTTACTATTATCTCTCCCTCAGCATAGCCGCGAGCATGTCGCAACGTGGACACAGGGTTTAAAATGAGGCGCCAACTGGCAGACATAGTGGATTTCCAGCACATCTTCGGACTGATCTACGGGACTTACCGAGTCCTGTAGATCAGACCCAGAGCTTAGATCAGTCCCCTCTTGTCCTACATGTACCACCCTGTCGCCAAATCTGTGTCCTTTAAGTACAAAGTGTCTCAAAATGTCAAAACTAGAGATCTACAAGCCCACAACATGTAGAGGTATGACAGCCTGTAGATTGGCTGTTTTCACTAGCTTTAACTTCCCTCCATGAACAAGGGTATAGAGTCCCAGAAATAGCACTCCATCCGTGCTTATAAACATTCTGACTCTGCCACTACTGACAGTTGCAGCCCTAAAATAACAGTTGAGAAAACAGTTTCTCATAAGCCGAGGTACAATAAACACCTCCTTCTCCACGTTTGTTTGGAAATTATTGGATTTCAAGTTTGTCAAGTGGAACATGACTGTTCATTCAAGCAGTGCAATTGTGATACAGCAAAGAGTGTTTGTACTGCTCACTTATTTCTGTATGTGGGTAAATGGAAAAACACAATAATTTGTTATGTTGTTATAAATTCATAGCTCCATATTCTGCTTTGTTTTAAGATATAAGATAGTTTAAAAGACAACAACCGCAACAAACACGGTGTCTCACGCACACACGCACAATCAGTGATTCTCAAACACTTTCATGCACCACATTGCTGTCTGAGTAGAATTCATGAATAACAAACAAAATGACAACAAGGCACTCTTCAAAGTTAAAAAGCTAGTTTATAATGGAAAGCCTTGGCCCAAAGTTGGCCTTCAATTTCATCAGGGTAGACAAGGGCAGTTTTAGAACCATATGCGTCATAAACAGCATTAGGAAGGAAGCACAAATAAGCAATACACTTTATAAACAACCCTGCAACCACCAATATTTCCAAACCACCTTACAGAAACGCATGCCCAACATCAGTTGCTTTGCAGGTTGTTGTTTTACCTTCAGTTTGGAGTAGTGGCTTCAGATGTTATCAGATAAACTCAGTTTACACCTGCCACACTTAAAGGAAATAGAGGCAACCTTAGTGTGTACAAACACTGTGTTTGGCTAAAACGCTGCCTCACCCCACACAACCCCCCTCCCCCTCACAATTTAGCCACACCTGTCCTGAGCCCAACAAATCTTCTGCACCGTCTGCAGGATGAAGCAACTGTCTGCAGGGAAACAGCAGCAGCAGAAGCAAAGAAGGCAAAAATATAGCTAAATGTCTGTATTGTAGAGTCCTTCACGGGTCCATTTTCAAGGAACCGACTCGATTCAGACCCGGACGTAATCGGAGCCGCTCCGATTTGGACCCGTTGCTATAATTAACATGACGGCTCCGGACCGTTGAAAGCCCGGGGCGATTTAAACCCGCTCTGAGACGGACCCGGTGCTATTATTGAAATTATGGCTCCGGACCGTTGAAAGCCCGAGGCGATTCAAACCCGCTCCGAGACGGGCCCGGTGCTATTATTGAAATTATGGGTCCGAACCCTAAATGTCCGAGTACCCGAAATGTCTGAACGCTTTAATGAGTTCTACTAGTATATTATGAATAAGACGGTAGCTTACTGTTAGTAGTCCACTGTTGGGTGGTGCTGCAGCGCCACTCGATGTTCAATAGCCTACATTGAACACCATGCATGATGAACACGGACTCGTGAGTCCAACTGTACACAGCGCATACATAGAAAATAAATCGAAAGTTACGTATGTAACTACGGTTCTATGAATCCTGGAATGACCGCCAGAGGCGGTGCTTAAAGCACTGAATAGTCCGTCGCGCATGCGCAGTCGAGTACTATACCAACAACGTCACATTGTGACCCCATGATGACCCGGAGGAGTCTATATCTTCCGGAGGTCAGCATGGGCTCAGTCTCTACAGAACGTTCTCGCGAAACCACGAGGATTCTGAGTGACCGAGCGCTCTGGCGGTCATTCCAGGATTCATAGAACCGTAGTTACATACGTAACTTTCGTTCTATTTCATCCTTCCATGACCGCCAGAGGCGGTGCTTAAAGCACTGAATGACTTATACCAGCAAAGTCACGAGGAATCCTGATTACAAACAGTAGGGAGAATCAGAGGATTCAGACAAGAAAGCCACAAACGGATGGGGAGTGGCTAATCCAGGCCAGTGAAACCCGAAGACACAGTCGGCACAGACGTAGTCCGGAGGTACACACAACAAGGCATCCCATGACGTGGGGATGTGTCCGGTAAGAGGGGCACCCTACACCAGACGGCAGGGTACAACCACTTGCCCCATTAACAAGGTTGTGGGGCAGGCGCCGTCCGGAGGGAGCACAACGGCAAGGGCCATCATTGCCATGAAACAACCATCCCGACTGCCGAAGGCATGCGGCATGTCTAACAAGAGGGTCTCAGGGCCTGCACTGGGCCCGCCAGTACCTGCTCGCCAAACCCCTCTCCCACTGGAGGGCGATACTGTCCTAGCCTCACAGGCCAGGTGAGGCGTAAGAGCACCTTCAGGAGGAACGCTGCTTGACCAAAGAAACACTCAAGCCGCCAGAGCTCTGCCACAGACGCGAGGCATCGACAAAGAACCTCAAGGCTGAAACTATCGTCCGGTCACTTGAACGGATAACGTCAAACGACCCCCAGGACCAAAACCCTTCCTCAGGATTGGAGGAGGGCGTGTAGCTCACCCACACTCTGCTAAATCAGCAGCCAGGAGCAACACCTTTGCCATGACAGTCCAAACACAACCTGTGCCAAGGCCTTGAAGGGAGGACCACAAAGACGATCCCGCACCAGGAACGAACTGGAGGGGAGGTACCGGGCCTTGGAGGACGCAACCTCAGAGCCCCCAGCAGTAAGGGGGACACGGAAGCGGTTCCCCACCATGACCGTGTGAGCAATGATCGACACGATAATGCCACCACTCATGCTTTCAGAGCAAGAGGTCATCCCCCGCCCCCGAGGGACCACGGAAGACCCAAAAAACTGCCATAAAGCAGTGCACCAGGCCTCTACCCAGACACTGACGTAGACAGGCTGGAATTAGAGTGCATCAGCCATTTCAGCAAAGACCAATGGGCAACATGGTACCCTGTAGCCAGGGTGACATGGGTTGGGCTCTCTGCAACATCCTGCGACTCACTCCGTGCAGCAGGGAAAAGAACAAGTGCGCCCCACCCAGTGGAGGCCACAACAATATCGTGTGATGCTCCGAATGGACGCCCTGAAGCAACATGTACATCAGAGTAGTAGTACAAAGGCACATGCAGTGCCCCTGACCAGTGCACATTCAAAAGGAAAAAACCCCGTGGGCGGTGGCCAACTCACGACAACGTGCAGCAGGCACGATGCAAAGTACTCCATTCACATCGGCTATGCAGCACAAAGGCTGGTGCGCCAACAGCCAATTGTGGTTACCCAGGCAGGGAGAAACCACCGGACCACTTCATCCTGGTCCGCAGGGCTGGTTGTCCAATAGGGAGAACCAGAGGCCAGTGAGACAGCGACCAAGGCGAAGAGGTCACCCTCGGCCCTGCCTAAGACCCGCGTAGGGGAGAGCCTGCCATGTAACCTGCACTCCCCGTAGAGAACTTGACCATAAGCCGAGCAGGCGGGGCCTAGTCAAGTCAGGGGGTCAACAAGACACCCGCAGGTGCCCGGCAGACACGGTTTCACCCAACGGTGTACAGAACACACGTCGACGTTTTGCATGACCAAGCAATAATGTGCCGCCAGGTCAGATATGTGCCACGACAAAAGCGCCGCATACACCACCAGACAACGGTGTCAACGTGGGATGCCAAGGAACACGCCATCAACGGCGCGTGTCGGCCGTAGTACGTGGTCCAGGGGACAGGCAAAAGGTCCCCTCTAGCTGTTGAAGCACAGCTGGCCTAGAGGACATGCAGTGTGCCATAAACTTCCAAGCTGAAGGCACGTCCGCCCCAGTCAAATGATTTGTCCAAGTGAGTAATGCACAACTGGACAACACACTGCCGCCGGCTCCACAAGGAGACTACAGAGAGCTCCCCAAAATGTCACAGTCAAGCAGGACTGAAAGCCGGCCTCAGCGATGGGCCAGGAACAATGCACATCCGCCATCTGAGCCCGGAGGACACAAGGCCAGTGACACACCAAAGGAGATTGAGTCAGCATTCGCGTTTGGTGATTGATTAAGCATTGCCTCGAGTAAATTGAGGGGGCAAGCATAAGGTGTGACAAGGAGCTACGGGCCACGCCAGAACGGTCTCCCATGCCACAAAATGCGAAGAGCAAATAGTGCTCCAACACCAGGACCGAGGTCACTTGGCAACTCGCCTCAGAGCCTCGTTGGGTAACATAGCATGTAACAACAGGCTTGATGGCTGGCATGCAACTGGTCAGCCTGTATGGCTTCGCAAGCTCAACATCTTCACATCCATTCAAGCGTCAAACTGCAAGAAGTTGCCCCAAGACACTTCCCAGGTAGAGCATGGGTGCCCGGGTCCGACCAACAGTGAGACATGGGCGAGGAAGTCACACCCATGTGAAGTAAGTGGTGGTACAGTGGTGCCATGCCACTTATGCAGCCTCTGGTGCTGCAGAAGACATCCACAAATTGTCACTTCACGAAGTGCTTACACCACACCACCAAATGTATAACATAATCATCCGCCCAGCAGGCCTGTAGCTACCTCAGGTACAGGCATGAGAAACAGGAACAGCCAGGAAGTCGGGGTGTAGTATGCAACCGACAGGGCCTGTAGCGGAGCTGGTTGTGCCTGCTGCAGTATAGCTAGCACCCATGTTCCATGTCCATCTGCATGAAGGTGTGCATGGAGCCACCTCAGCCAGAAATTAGATCACAGGGCCGGCCCCGACACTAGGGAGGGCACCGCCTTCTGCATCTTACGCAGTGATAAAAGTGCACGGCTGGGCTGTCAGGGAGAGCACATCGACCGAGACCACCGCGGTATTGTAGGGGAAGAGACTTGTGTACCCTCCGCAATGCATTATCCATGTCATCCCAGGCAGTGAGTGGTCCGTAAAAAACAGACCACATGTGAGTCAGTTCCACAGATCACTGATATGCTGTGGACCGCAGTACGAGCCTTCCCGCCTGGGACACAGGGCAGGACAGAGGGTGGCTCACTGCTGAAGGGGAGCCTCACACAAGAGGTGCCACGGTGGGAACTTCCATTGCGCCGGCACCAGTACCAACCAATGCGCACCAGTCCCAACTAGCCCAGGGCGCGGACGCTACTGGGTGCTAGTCTGTATTGGCCATACGCTGAAGGGAGGAAGCGCGCACGCAGCCTGTACCAGCATAGGCATCGTATTCAGAGTCCAGGCAGCTGTTCCAGCCGGTGTTCCCTACCAGAGCGCGAACGCCACTGTTAGATTGAATGCAGCTGTTAGCTGGACCGTCCAACCTGTCATGGTGGTGGGAGGGGCGCATATGCGGCCTATGCCACCAGCAGGAGAGGTATACTTATAATAAAGTAGTCTAGTACAAGGCTCAAATGCTGCCATCCACGGAGCAGTTGTCATGCTTCTCCTGCAAACGTACAATGAAGCACTCTGAGATATATCCTGATTACAAGTGCACCATTATATACACTAGCCAAGCACAAACCACCACACACTCATGCCGGGGTGAAGGAGCACTAATGCTACCTACACCAGCTAAAGGGGTGATACATAACACAAGCATTAAGCGGCAGCTACTGATATCTCCACCGCCAGGGGCCATGTGCTGAAGGAAGGGAGCGCGTACGCAGCCTGTGTCAGCAGGGGCCAGTAACACAGCACAAGCTATACACAAATAGCTGTTAGGAAATGCTTAAACTAGAAACTAGTACCACAGTGTAGTAGTAACATCCACTAGAAGCCAGAGGCTGGGCCATGTGCTGAAGGAAGGAAGCGCGTACGCAGCCTGTATCAGCAGGGGCCAACGACAAAAACAACACAAGCTATGTGTACACAATAGCTGTGAAATTACTTAACTAGGAACTAGTACTTCGTACTGGACGTAACATCAACGAGAGGCCAGAGGCCAGGCCACGTGCTGAAGGAAGGAAGCGCGTACGCAGCCTATATCAGCAGGGGCCAATAACAAAAACAACACAAGCCATGTATACACAAACAGCTGTTAAATGGTTTAGCTAGAAACTAGTACTTTGTACTAGTCGCACCATCAACAAGAGGCCAGAGGCCAGGCCATGTGCTGTAGGAAGGAAGCGCGTACGCAGCCTATATCAGCAGGGGCCAATAACAAAAACAACACAAGCCATGTATACACAAACAGCTGTTAAATGGGTCAGCTAGAAACTAGTACTTTGTACTAGTCGTACCATCAACAAGAGGCCAGAGGCCAGGCCATGTGCTGTAGGAAGGAAGCGCGTACGCAGCCTATATCAAAACACAGGGGCCAATAACAAAACAACACAAGCTATATACTGTATACACAAATAGCTGTCAAATAGCTGTCAAGAAATGCCTTGACCAGCAACTAGTACTTTGTACTAGTAGTACCATCAACAAGAGGCAAGAGGCTGCACCTCTACGGCCTTATATCACAACAAGTGAGCGTGCCACACACAAGTGCTGCAATAATACAATATATAATAATTATATAATATATTATATTCAATAATATTATATATTAAGGATATAATATATAATTAACAAAACGCCCGAGTTATGTTACAGGTAGTATCAGTTAATGACCCAATGCTGGAATACAGCCATATGCTATATGCTATAGCCTATATAAATAGTTGCTTGTAGCAGCCATAGGCTACGCTGGCAGCGGCGCCAGCCTACGGAAATGGGCCAATAAGGCTACCACAAAAAACGCGGCAATAACCGCTTCGGGCTTTAACCACTGGCATCAGTGTCAAATGAAAGCCCCACGCTGAGAATCCGCCTGGGTTATAACCAGACAAACTATGCACCCAAATAGCGTTGGTCTGTTCATGAACGCGTCGGTGACATCAACAACAGCTCCTCTCCAAGAGGACGCCATCACCACAATACCAAGCAGAAAAGCTGCGACAATGAGGGGTCAGAAAACTGAGCGTTCAAGCGCTAGTGTCCATGCAGGCTCAAACGCTGTTCGTACAGCTTGAACAGGGACAAGCTGGAGTCGGGCATACATTGTTTCCAACGAGGGCTAGCCCGCCATTGGGCTGGTCTCATGAAGTGAACGGAGTTAGCATAACTCCACACTCTATCAGCCCGGCAGCAACAACACCAAGGCACGCCAAACATGACTTGAACGCTGCCAATGCGTTCGTGCAGTACAAGTCGCATATGGCTTCAAACAGAAAGACATATCCGAACAGAGAAACGTTAGTCAACAATAACCAACTTAAATTATAACACGAGAAGTACTAGCCATGCACCGCATGACGCTCGTACTTCACGTCACAATAATGGCAGGCATGTTTCAAGGCTAGTGAATTACATGCTATGCTGGAGGGGGTAGCGCTAACGCTAGTACGCTACCATCACCAGAGCTTGTAAATCAGCCTATTTATCAAACGAAGGCAACGTGACCATATTCGTATCCTTCGACAACACGGTCGCTTATAATAGCTTATTATTAATCAGCAGCAGCACCGTACACAGCGGGGCAAACCTGCAGGCTGAGCAGGGAGGCTACGCTAACGCAGCCTTTACCAGCGAGAGGTTATTCCGTGATACAAGTTGATATAATCCGAACGTTGGTCCAGTGCGGATAGCACCGCACTATACAGTAACGTACCTTTCATCCAGGAAGGGTGTTGATAACCCCCATATCAACCGGTGAAAGAAGGTGGACCGGCGTCCACGTGAATCCCAAACAAATCCACTCATAGAGGAGATAAATCCTTAGATGCAGTTCCTGGAGGGCGGACAACCGCTGCTCCGACCGAAACGGCCACGGAACTACCAGCAACTCTAAGGTAGGCATCATAGACTGCAGATTGTATTGCATATAGCAATACATAGCAGGTTGATGCAAACACAACATACACGCATAGCGAGAACGAAAAAGAGACTGAGCCCATGCTGACCTCCGGAAGATATAGACTCCTCCGGGTCATCATGGGGTCACAATGTGACGTTGTTGGTATAGTACTCGACTGCGCATGCGCGACGGACTATTCAGTGCTTTAAGCACCGCCTCTGGCGGTCATGGAAGGATGAAATAGAACCACGTCTTCTTTAGATGTTGAATCCCAGTAGTAGCTGTACTTTTCTTCTTAGCCATTATTCCACCATTGTGTGTAAATAAAAATAATAATCCATAGTCAACTATTATAACTGCCGTCTCGTGATGGTACATCACACAATTCATATCTCCGTTGTGGAAGAGTGATTTATTTTTTGTTCTGTCTCTGTCGCACCAGCAGCAGACCATAGTCTTTATTGCTTATCTTAATAATTATTATTATCACGATAGTTAAGTTGTTGCCGTTTTCGTGTGTGTGGTGTTGTTGTTGTTGTGATGATGACGTATGCAGTAACTTCCTGCTATGCTAAAGTCACCTGACTCAATGCTCGCCTCTCACTGGCCGGAGGAGAACAAGGGGGGGTGACGAGGGTGATTGACAGCTGTGGCGGCCAATCCCCGGGTTTTGGGTGTAACCCGAGGTCCGAGACGCCCCGGAACCGGCCTGATTGTACCCGGGACATGCAGGGGACATGCGGGAACCGGCCTGAACAAACCCGCGACATCGCGGAACCGGCCCGTTTGTGCCCGGATGTAATTTCTTGTAAACGGAACCGGAACCGGTTTTTCAGACATAACTTGAAATGCATTGATTTTACGCCCCATAAGTGTATTGAACGTTAATATAAAGTTGGGCATTACGGACGATTTGGTACCAAGTACATGTCTGTACCTCCTACGGTTCTTGAGATACAGCATATAGGTACTTTCACAGATTGAGGAGAGCAGGACATCTGTAACACTGATTCTTAAGTCCACCAAATGGTGATACAGGCGTGAAAATTGGTACACACACTCCTCAAACCCAACTATTTCCAAAAGTACTGCGTGTCCTGCAAAATTCCAAGATGGCAGCCACCAAAATCCAAGATGTCCGTCCAAAAATGTGGTTTTTCATTAATAACTCGAAATATGAAGATTTTAAGCCCCATACATGTATTGAACGTTAATATAAAGTTGGGCATTACGGACATTTTGATACCAAGTACATGTCTGTATGTACTACGGTTCTTGAGTTACAGCATATAGGTAGTGATGAGGAACCATAAGGGTAACATTTTGGCACGTTTGACTCTTTTACTCAAAGATCCCTTTATCATCATGTCAACCATTTTCAGGAAACGGACCTACATGTGTCCGCTATCATAAACCACTTCAAGTTTTTTGATTGATGAAACGGGTCGGGAGTTATTAAACCGAACGTGAATGCTGTTTCAGTGTTAAATTTGCTGCGTATATTTTGCAAAGATAAGCCACCCAGAAATGTCTGTCTGTGCATCATCACACTGAGTCTGTCCTTCACAATAAGAGTAAATGTGAACCGGACGCACCAAGTGTAGCATGTGTCATACAGTAATGGTATAATATGCTAATAAGTGTAATAGTGTAATAGGCTAATACGTGCAATAGCATAATATATGTACAATATGGTAATAGTGTAATATGCAATAGTGTCATAGGATAATCTCTCTATATAATTCAAGCAAGCGTGTCTGTCTGTTACATCCTGTGCAATGTACT
The DNA here is from genome assembly GCA_039105355.1 of Benthosema pterotum. Taxonomy (NCBI): domain Eukaryota; kingdom Metazoa; phylum Chordata; class Actinopteri; order Myctophiformes; family Myctophidae; genus Benthosema; species Benthosema pterotum. Next base: position 33,364,815 of record CM076969.1, read on the forward strand.
GTGTCATTTGTCTCCATTTGCGTAACGCCACGGCGCACGGACAACCTAAATGAACCTCGAGTCACACAGCCCTGTCATCCAGCATCAATATGCGCGGCTTAGAAGCACAAAATATTATACCCATCATTTTAATTTTAATACTTTTGTGTCAAAAACTAATCTTCGCGCATATGACGTGTCACCGGATACAGATAAAAAAAAAACATCATGTGTAACATCACGTGTCACGGAGACACATTTATTGTGGTCACAGTTTGCCGTATCACCTCCCCTTACGGGTACAGCCATTGGCGCTGGGTACAGTGTTCTCTGCTCTCGCTGTTTCGCCTTCCAGGCGACTGATCCACACAGGCAACGTTCTCTCGGCACGGAGCGGTGTTGTCACTGTTCCGCCTGCTAGGGGACTGACCAACACAGTCGGCACGGCGCGGTGACACACGCGCTATTACGGTCCGAGTTGCCAACAACTTATTTCTACTACCACTACACTGCAACCGCTGTTCCGCCTGCTAGGCGACTGACCAATATTGCTATTCTCTCGGCATGGCACGGTGACACGCGCTACTACGGTCCGGGTCGCCTACAACTTCTTTCTACTACCACTACACTGCAACGCCTGGATATTAACGCGCGGCAGCCCACGGCATCCAGTCCTCTCCAAAGTTATTATTCAAACGCCACATTTACGCCTGTGTGTCTGTGTCCGTGCGACGGTCCGGGTCGTCTACAACTTGGTCTCTGGGGGGTCCCCCAAACTTGCAAACCCACAGGGAACACGGCAGGCGTGCTGGAACATATCCCTTACAATTAATATTCATATTAATTGTAATGACCTTCAGGGTTTATTGCAATTCCATTCAGCAGAGAGGTTTCAACAGGTGGTCCAGGGACCACCAGTGGTCCCTGACATGATTCCAGGTGGTCCACATACAGCTAAATGCTAAATGGTCAGTTGATAACCAAATGGACTCTTATAGATTTGTAACTCTTCAAATAGTTCAAATGAAACCAAATGGACCCTTATGGGGTCCATTTTATAATTCATTTTCAACAATTATAAAATGTAGAATAATTGTTATTTTGACCAACATTTTGCCATCTCTCCTAAATTGTGGACAAAAACCTGAAAATCCTTGATTGTGGGTCTGACAGATTAAACTCAACATCAAATGGTGGTCCTCCGAGGCTACAATCCTGAATAAATAGTGTCTAACATAAGTTCTATCCAGCTTTCCAACATCAAAAGTCCCAATCAATGTCATCTAGGCCAGGGGTTTTCAACAGGTGGTCCGGGGACCACCAGTGGTCCTTGAGAAGGTTCCAGGTGGTCCCCAGGCTAAATGATGGAAAGTTGGTTAACCAGATGTAACTCTTGAGAATGTAAAAATGAAACCAAATGGACCCTTGCGGGTCCATTTGGTTTCATTTTCACACTCTCAAGAGTTAAAATATTCATTATCTGAATTAGCACCACCTTAATTAAGAAGTTTACACTGTTTTGTTGGTAAAATACAGCCTGGAATTGTGGACAAAACCAGAAGAATTCTTTAATTTTAGGTGCTTGGTGTGGAAATGTAATCGAACGGTGGTCCGTAGCTCAAATGCTGAATAAATGGTGGTCCCTGGAGTCAAAAAGGTTGAAAACCCCTGATCTAGGCCTATACATCCAGATCATATATTACACAACGGGTATAGGACTAGTATGTGTAATAGTGCAATATATGTGCATTAGGATAATAGTGTAATATATGCAATAGTGTAATAGGGATAATAGTGTAATAGTGTAATATATGTGCAATAGGCTAATAGTGTATTATATACAATAATGTCATAGTGTAATAAGTACAGTAGGCTAATATGTGTAATAGTGTAGTACCTGGAATAAGTACAGTAGGCTAATATGTGTAATAGTGAAATACATGTGCATTAGGGTGATAGTGTAATAGGGGTAATAGTGTAATAGTGTAATATATGTGCAATAGGCTAATAGTGTATTATATACAATAATGTCATAGTGTAATAAGTACAGTAGGCTAATATGTGTAATAGTGTAGTACATGGAATAATGTCATAGGCTAATATGTGTAATAGTGAAATACATGTGCATTAGGGTGATAGAGTAATATATGCAATAGTGTAATAGGTCTAATAGTATCATAGTGTAATATATGTGCAATAGGGTAATGTTGTAATATATGTAATTGTGTTCTAGAGCAATATGTGTAATAGTGTAATTAAACTATACCACTATTGCATATATTACAACATTACCCTAATGCACAAATGTTGCACTATTACACATTACCCTATGATTAGCCTACTGTACTTATTACAATATGACATTGTAGATAATACACTATTAGCCTATTGCACATATATTACACTATTACACTATTGCATATATTACACTATCACCCTAATGCACATGCATTGCACTATTACACATATTAGCCTATGACACTATTCCATGTATTACACTATTACACATATTAGCCTACTGTACTTATTACACTATGACATTATTGTATATGAATACACTATTAGCCTATTGCACATATATTACACTATTAGCCCTATTACACTATTGCATATATTACACTTTCACCCCAATGCACATGTATTGCACTATTACACATATTAGCCTATGACACTATTCCATGTATTACACTATTACACATATTAGCCTGCTGTACTTATTACACTATGGCGTTATTGTATATAATACACTGTTAGCCTATTGCACATATATTACACTATTAGCCCTATTACACTATTGCATATATTACACTTTCACCCCAATGCACATGTATTGCACTATTACACATATTAGCCTATGACACTATTCCATGTATTACACTATTACACATATTAGCCTACTGTACTTATTACGCTATGACGTTATTGTATATAATACACTATTAGCCTATTGCACATATATTACACTATTGCATTATTACACTATTGGCCTATTGTACATATATCATGCTATTACACATATTAGCCTATTACACTATTACACAGCATACTTACTTACAGCATACCATTACTATACGGCACATGCGACACTTGGTGCGTCCGGTTCACATGTACTCTTATTGTGAAGGACAGACTCAGTGTGATGCACAGACAGACATTTCTGGGTGGCTTATCATTGCAAAATATACACAGCAAATTTAACACTAAAACAGCATTCAGGTTCGGTTTAAAAACTCCCGACCCGTTTCATCAATTAAAAAACTTGAAGTGGTTTATGATAGCGGACAGATGTAGGTCCGTTTCCTGAAAATGGTTGACATGATGAAGAAGGGATCTTTGAGTAAAAGAGTCAAACATGCCAAAATGTTACCATTATGGTTCCTCATCACTACCGATATGTTTTAACTCAAGAACCGTAGTACATACAGACATGTACTTGGTATCAAAATGTCCGTAATGCCCAACTTTATATTAACGTTCAATACATGTATGGGGCTTAAAATCTTCATATTTCGAGTGAAAAACCACATTTTTGGACGGACATCTTGGATTTTGGTGGCTGCCATCTTAGAATTTTGCAGGACACGCAGTACTTTTGGAAATTGTTGGGTTTGAGGAGTGTGTGTACCAATTTTCACGCCTGTATCACCATTTGGTGGACTTAAGAATCAGTGTTACAGATGTCCTGCTCTCCTCAATTTGTGAAAGTACCTATATGCTGTATCTCAAGAACCGTAGGAGGTAAAGACATGTACTTGGTACCAAATCGTCCGTAATGCCCAACTTTATATTAACGTTCAATACACTTATGGGACGTAAAATCAATGCATTTCAAGTTATGTCTGAAAAACCTTTGGTTACTCCCCAAAATCTTGGATTTGGTGGGTAAGGACTCAAAATTTTGCTTGGTAACCATTTTTTTCGGATTCAGCACCCTTGAATTGTGTAAAATAGACTGGTTCCCCACTTTTACCCCCAAATGCCCCTAACCTCCTTATAGGAGGCCTTTTTTCTGAAATCCCAATTTAGGTAGGCAGTATGTGGAAATGTCCATACCGGCTACATTGTATGGTCATGGCGAGTACATACTGGAGATTATCACACTTTGAATGTTATCATTCAAACACATGGTTTGAGAGTTGAGCACGTTTTACCTTGAGTTTGGAGCTGGGGTTGAGCATGATGTACTTGATGGATCCCTGGATGTTCTCCGTCCAGCTGGCCAGCCAGGTCACCGTGTTGTCATGACGCACCTCCTTCCAGCGATGACCAGCCGGCGCCACGGGGATGCTGGACTCTCTGTAGGGACAAGGAGGGAGTGAATGAAATACATTATTAATGTGTGCGACAGGTGGCAGCATCTGTTTGCTGAATATATCATTCACACTTTCTATTTAACACCAGTAAACAGTCCTGGGGCCTGAGCATCTCACGCAGGTTTTTTTTTTTCCTAGGCTAGACTAGACTAGTGGCAGTCTGTTGCACACCATCATATAACAGGAGGAGTCTCACTTGGAGCAGTTGATGATGACGTCCTCTGGTTGGATGCGTTTCTTCAGCATGCCTTGCTTGGGATGCTCGCCGCGGCCGCGGAACAGCCCCGGCGGCTCAATCTTAAAGTTGCCGATGCGTTCCCTGTGGTGGTCCAGCGTACAGAAGCCGAACTCATCCAAGATCTTCTGGTTGGCATCCTTCAGAACCTGCAAAAGCACTGGATTTTTAAGAAACAAACACTTTGCAGATAATGGATAATCATTAAATGTTTTCGTACAGCTGTAATGTTGGTGACTTTGACGCAAGATGCCTGCGGTCTACATAAGGTATATGGTAGGGCTGCAACTACCGGTTATTTTCATGTAACAAGTTGTGTGTTTGTTGATCTTGGTCACAAAATATTTTTAGATATAGGGTGCGTGATGGACAAATAACATTAATTGGGTGCTCTTGACAAGGACATGTGTGAGAATACCAAGTTCATCAAAGTTTCTATAGTGATTTAAGTTTTGAGGACCCCTGTGGTCAATCACAACAGTTTGCTTACTTTTATACTTGTGCCGTTTTCATGGTTGCAGTGTGTACACATGGATTCATTGTTTTGAGTGTATACGGTAAACATTTTGACACCGGCTTTAGTTATTCATTGCATGGATACTTTTTTTCATTCAGTGGGTAGTAGGCTTAAATCTCACCTGTTTTTCCTCCTTGCTCATGTTCTTTCTGGCCTCCACCTTGGCCTTGTGGTAGGCATGCATTTCTCCAAAGTCACATTTTTCGAGATCTTTTATCAACGTCCTCTCCTCATGGGTCATCTCCTAGCACACAGACACACAGATTCCATGTTAACACATTGTCTACTGTTTTAGCACATACTAATAGCTCACCCATGCACGTGAATCGTCGTGAAACATGCTCAAGCATGTGTAAGTAAGTAGCCTTGCCAGGCCATGATGCCATGAGGCCCAGCTGAGCCATTGAGGCCCATATAGGTCAGGAGCCTATCTCCTGTTTCTGTAGCGTGAGGCAGCTTGATGTACAAGTACACCCCCTGGACATGACGCTAGTATATCGCAGGGACTTACCCCCAATCCATCCCTTAATGCTGAGTGCCAAGCAGGGAGGCATTGGGTCCCATTTTTTAGAGTCTTTGGTATGACCTGGCCGGGAATCGAACCCCGACCTCCCAGTCTCAGGGCGGACACTCTAACCACAAGGCCACTGACCTGCTCAAGCATGTGTAGACTACCGTTATAATCACAGTCTTTTCGGGCTTTTTTCACAATGTGTCCAATATGCTGCTCACACTTCAGAGATTCGGATCAGTTTATATCAAACATGCCTTCAGATACTGTACAGTAAATGTATGGATACACCTAAACCACATTTTATTAGGTGATGATAGGTCCATTTACACTGCTAAATAATCTTGTTTGTTTTGAAAGTTGATGCTGTGCTACTGTTATATTATACTGTACTAGTAAACATCACATGGTCAGAGTCAAGGATAAAATGTGGGACCGAATCCCTCCCCCGCCTTGGCTACGTTCCCCCCCCCCAAAAAACCAAGAAACCAGAGTTAAAGTTAAAATGCGTCGTTCATACAACGCATGCCGCATGATGAATCTGTAGATCAGTTATATTTCGCATGCGACGCTGCCTCGGCTCGCTGCTCAGCCCCGCCAGCTCAGGAGCAAAATTTGACGGCTGGAAAAAAGGCTGCTGCTTTTTCTTTGTCGAAACACATCGTGGTTATTGCCCCCCCTCACAGCATAAACATTTAAGATGAGAGTTATATGTGCAGTTACACTGCTGTCTATATTAACACAGACCGGTGCGGCGAATAACTAATTAATCTATGCCGCGCTATTTCGTTTCCAAAATGCTATACGGGATAATAGGTTATTGATGATGTTACACTGTGGGGGAATTGGACATAATTGGGGGGGGGGTCGCTGCGCTCAAATACGTTGCCGTTATGATGTGCAGTGCTTCAAAATAAATAGCGAGGTGACGCATCTAAGGCAAGATAGACAGCAAGACAGTCAGCTTACTTTTTCTTTTTTCCAATTTCCATCATGATCATCTCCTCCTTCCTCCCACAGCATCGGGGAGGATTTTTAATGCCTTGATCGTGTTGCTGGCACTGTAGGCCTATTTGCATGGGACAGTCATTTCAAAAACTTTTCAGTCATCCCACAAATTGAGACCCTGTCCCACATTGTGACTGAGAAACTAAAGTTGCCAATTGTCCTAATAGTCCCATACAGTTGGCATTCTGTTGTAAAGTTCTCTCAATGTCTCTTTTCTGGATGTGCTTTTAAGCCTGTTAAAATAGGACATGTCATGAAAAAGACATGTCATGACACCCTATACCTGAAAAGGAAAGAAATTAATCATAAAACGTAATGGCCTATCTGGTTCCTTAGAATAAAAGGTCAGGGCCTGGAGTCAGATGATGATAGTGGTGAAAAGTAGGTGTTATAGAGGTGAGTGGTGTAAACACATGAGTGAGGGGCTGTGTTGCTGTTTTTCACCCCAAAGCGTAGCCTACGGTATTGTAATTACATCACATGCACACGCACATGCACGGACGTCCACGCGCACGAGCACAGACTCGAAGCCTCACCACCTTGACTAACCAATTTTCTGCGGGAAACACTGTAGTCAGTGGCGTTTCTAAGCAATTTCGAGCCCTAGGCAAGATTTTCCTTGGAGCTCCCTGGGGCTCCACGGAAAATCTCCTGTAAAATGGCACCCCCCAAGGAATAAAATGCAGAACTATTTTTAAACCAAATGATTAAATAATCAACTTCTTTGCCTTTTAAAACTACTAGACATGAGGGCCTCACGCCTAGAGTTTGCGTCATTGTGCAGCCTTCATACACTGGCAAGTGGTGCTCACTCAAGATTGGAAAAAAGTATTTGTTTGACACTTTGCAACACTGTCCATCTTTTGTCACATAAGAGGAATTGTAATCGTAGTAACATGAAATTACTACAAAAGAGTATGAACATGAACAGGGAGGACAACGCTGTTGTCATGGCACCAGAGGTCACAGCTGGACAGCAGTCCAGGCTGGATGTGTAAAAGCCACAGCGTGCATTACTGCCTGTAAGGCATTCCCTGATGTGGCTTCCTGCAGTGTATTCATGTTTACAGAACCATTAGCGGGTGAAAGGAAAGACATACATTACTAACCTGGCCTCCAATTTTCTGGAGTAGGAAATGGGCGTACAATTGAGCTATTCCAGTCCCATCTGCCAACAAGCAATTTTTTGCCAACAGCTGATTGGCCTGGCTTTAGCCAGGCAAATACTACACTAACTGATTTCTTTAAACATAATAGCAAAGAGTAAAGGACCAGAGCATTATGTTAGTGAGTTAAGTTGCCTCTCACTTTACACACACCGTATCATTCAAAATATGAAGTTGTCAGTTTTTTTTTTTTTTTTTTAAGTTTGTGTGTCTCTATCTACCATAGTCATACTCAAACATTGTGCTTTTGAGCAAAACAATAGAAGAGTAGAAGTAGAAGTTTTGTCAAAAAGGGGCTTTTATAAAAAGTTGAATGAGCCCAACAGCATGCTCTGAGCTACAATGTGTTCTGGATGGATTTTTTTTTTCTTTTCTCTCTCCACTCACTCTGCCACGGGGAGCTGAGTGTAGTAACCTCAGGTTAAGGTAAGAAAAGCACTGGTCTGGAATAATGAACCGATATCCAACGTTTAGTGAAAAGAACCTATATCCATCAAGCTTCTCTCACGGCTAGTACAAATCCATAATCAATTCAGTATATTTTTTTCTTTCAACTAGCCATGAAACTTCTCTACGAAACCAGAATCAATTTCCTGTATATAAAGTGATCCATTGTATATTTATTCAATCCTGTGTAGGGCCAACTCAATGTATTGTATAAGGAGTTCAGATTGCTTGTGCTGTATAGGCGGGAATAGGCACCAATACAGACAATAGTGCATTCTTCACTCTCTTTAAGACGCCAAAAACTTTTCTGCCCTTGATTGATCGAGGATGGGCTCTGACCGCCGCAAGGCTTATATATCAAGGAGAGAGTCATGAACTGGTGATGTCGCAATCTTAAACTATCCAATAAGCCACTTCAACCTACTTAGTACAGATCTCAGAAGCATGATCAGTTTTGAAATAAGTCAGAATTTGGCAAGAGGAGCTGCTGGTTCATGGTCCTAAATCAGCAATAATCCTCTTAGGACACCTCTTACATTATGCATAGGTGTGGTTTGGGCATTGTTAGCCTTCATCCAATCCATGTTGGTGTTGCCATTGCCTTTAATTCATCCCATATCTATTTCCCTTATCCTCACTGCTATGCCTACTCCCAAGCCCGCATCCGGGCTGCGGGCTTGTATTTTTCAAACAATTATAGCTGGGTCAATCTCAAACATCCATGTTTTGCTGTATGTGACGTGCATTTATCCCAAGTCTACGAAGCGTAAATTGCAAAACATCAGTGAAATTCTCGACAAAAACAGATGTCTTTTTGATCATTCATATCTCAGTCAATTCTGGACCATTTTTTTCACATTTCAAACTGCTGTGTGACAGGCAAACATCAATCTCTCATTTGCTGTAAATAATATGCGGGTAGGTCTTCTCTACGAAGCGGGATCAAGCGAAACGTAACTGTCGGGATTTTGGTGTTTAGGAGACGAATTGAACTGACGCAGCAGCTGTTCCACGTAGACATCTCCAATGTGCACAGGCGGCCGCATGTGCGCACCTGGCTCTGCCTTCTTGTATAGGTTAGCGGGTGCTTTGAAATCCTGTTATCTATTTCCCAAATCTATTTGACGAAACTAGCATCTTAAGGGACAGCGTGACAAACAGGCCTATGACCACACCTCCAGTCGCAAATAACGGTGTCGGCATAAGGAATAGTGGCTAAGGCAAGAGGAAAGGTGACAAAAATAGCAATAAGGGAATTTGTTTGCAAGTTACGGGCTGTCTCGCTCACAGCGCATGTAACGAAATTCGGGCCCGATGTCTACATATGACTGTCATGATAGTGGGCGGGGAAGGTTTTGTCTTTTTCTTTTTCCTGGTTATAATTAAGCAGTTTAATTGGGTTTGTTCATATGCATGGAGTCGGGGTTATGAATGAGCATATAATGTGCCTGTGCACAATTCCTATTTTCAGGTGCACTGTGAGCTCTAAGCAGCACAACATTAGTTCCTCATGATATACCTTGGCACTGAGTGTTGTGTGCACAGACAACTGTATCTTCACAGATATGAGTGTAAACATAACACCAAAGACATGAACCAAGTAGAGAAGTTAAACGCCTTATGGGCGAAAAGTGACCGTAGATCGGTTACTATCATTATCACAGTAGCAATAGTGGACAGTAAATGTTTACAGCATGACAAGCTTCCTCCCAGTTTACATAATAATTGTGACCTGTGGTCACAAACCATAGCTAAAATCCACAGAACCAAAAGTTTTATCTTCTAAATCTAACTCTTAACATTATAATGTGTTTGCCCGTATCTCCTCTCTGTCCCTACTACTCTCTTCTCTCCCGACACACTCGAGGAAGAGCGACAGAGTTTTGTTAACAGTCACAAAATTGCTTGTTCAAGGTGAGATCTCTAAATTGTCTTGGGACAACTTGACTTTACAATTTATGTAATAAAATCAAAACCCAAATCACATAGGGGCCTGAGCCACAGAGTCCCGAGTCAGTCTGCCTTTGCCACGTTGATAGAAAAATACAAAATGAAAAAAAGGAAAAAAAAAAAAAAAAAAAAAAGAAATCACATTGGAACCTGCATGTCTCGATGGATCAAGAACCGTCATGGTGCTCTAACCTCACCTTTCTCCAGTCAGTGAAGAAGTTCTGGCGGAACACATCCTTGGTTGTGTACTCGTGATCCAACATCTGGGCAAAGAACAGAGCCACCTCCTCTGTTACAGAGCTAAGCTTGGCTGGTTTACCTGCAGTGTACAAACACACACACATGCAGGTCAACTACAATGTAATCACTATGTGCAAGGTAATGTTTGTCCTTGAGATGTTGATGAATGAATTGGACGGAGAGGCATAGAAGACTCAGTAGTACCAGAATCACCTGCCACGAAAAAAAAGCATGCATTATAATTACATATAGTGAATTATAATGTTCAAAATATAGAGATGACAGGTTTTGGGTCCAAATGTAGTCTGTGGTTATGTTCTCTATATCTGTCATAGTATATAACGTTCAAGCAACAATAATAAGAGTCATAGTATTAGAGGTTTTATCCCAAAAGGGCTTCTGTACAAGCTAAAGCTGAATGAGCCCAACGGCATGCTCTGAGCACCAGTGTGTTCTGCTTGGATTTTTTCTTTGTCTCTCTCTCTCTCTCTCTCTCTCTCTCTACTTACTCTCCCAACTTACTCTCCCACTGCATGTTGGTCAACTACAATGTAATCGTCATGTGCAAAGTAATGTTTGTCCTTGAGATGTTGATGAATGAATTAGTTAAATGGACAGAGGGGCATTGCAGAATCAGTAGTACCAGAATCACCTCCTTAACTGCTGCCACGTTGATTAAAGACTTTCCTAAACAGAGGCGTGCACGCTCACATACCGACACCCACACACAGAGGGCATTAAACATGCTGCCTGCATCAGATCCCACAGGAGCCATCTGACTAATCCTCAAATTTAAGAGTTGGGGAGACAAGGACACAGATCTATATTCAGCACCACTGCTGTGAGTCAGCAACAAAACAGTTGCACGAGACACACCCACACGCCCCCTCACACACACACACACACGCACACAGGGAGAGACGGATTAAGTGATCAACCAAACTCCCAATAGGACAGAGGCACTGATGGACTGCAGTCTGCGGCAGGCGGCGAGCCAAAACAATTACAGTCGTCAATCAGAGTCGTATCCAATCCACTTTACACGTTGAACGAGTGTGATTGTGGTATGTGTGTGTGTGTATGCCAAGTTTGTTAACACAGTGATTCAGTTGGTGTGTTTGAGTGAGTGAGCTAGCAAGAGAGAGAGGGAGATGGGAGTAAACTTGCAAGGTACGTACTTCAGAAGTTCTGAACTTGAACTTAACAATGGTGACATCAGTCCATATAATCATTTTCTCTTTGATTTATGCTTTATCAGATTCAGTGTGGGGAGTAACACCCTTACTGAAGGGCCCACTTTTTGCACTAACTTGTAAAGTAGTTCTTTAAATTCTCCCACTCATTAATACGATTACAGTTACTTGTGTTTCCAAAGGGTGAGTTAGTAGTTTACGCACATTAAGTGAAGTAATATGTCCAGTAAACCTCCTGCTTATGTCATCAATTATCATCATAAATATGATGATTGGTTAACATAGGAGCAGGGCATCGGTATTACAGTATATCCATATCATTAGACAGGTGGATTGTCTGATTTGGATATTGTACTACCGGCATGAGTGCTATTTTTCCCCTCCGCATTGGTAAATAGAGCTTAAAAACAACTGGATTAGTGTCATTAGGAAAATGTTAGTAGTTACTTTCAGTTTCAATTTAGTAATGAGTAAAATAATATGTTACTTTTTCATAGACGTAACTGTAACTCCTTACTTTTTAAGTGTAACTTTCCAACACTGATCAGCCTCTAACAGACCACTACGGGGCGCCAAAGTTTTTTTTTTAGGAGAGTGCCTAAAGCAGTGAAAGTGTTAATGCTTCATTTGTCCATTTGCCTATTGTACATTGTGAAATCCTCCAATCCGGCTATTTATTTGTACATTGGTATACATTAGTGGTGTATTCAATATACAACATATCGATCAAACACCCGGACGATAGGTGTATGGATCAAGAGGCTACAAATTATAAAAAATATATGAATGATACGATATGGCAAGAATTATCTAAATAACCTGTGTTGGCAAACGTACCCAACATTTCAAGCCTTTGCATTAGATGAGTAGAAACTAATAACGTTTCGACCTATGCGGTCTTCAGAGTCATCTAACAAAACACTAACAAAAAAAGAGAAAAAAGGTGGCAGCTTTGGCCGTGCACGCCATCTTTAAATAGAAAACGTTGATTTATCGACTCATAGGCGACGGCTGAACTCTGACCTAATCTGCGAGGCGGAGATGATGATAATTACACGAATGGTGATTAATTCAGTAGCATGTTTGCACACGGGGGAGAGAGGTCAGAGCACAAGGTCGCCGGCGGTTGCTGCTCGTGCTGCAGCCAAACCACTCCCTCGGCTTCACAGGTCTGGCTCAAGGGCATGTCGGCTGTACAGATAGGCCATGGCTTGCACCTAAATTTAACACAGACATGCAGTAGTATGTTTGTTTGCGTTATGTATTTGTGGTTAGCAGAGGTTGAGCAGCGCCTTTGCAAACACTTGACTTTTCTCATTGGCGCAAAGTGAAAGTCACACGTGATCAGAGAGATCTGATTATGATTCCATCTGCAACATAGGAGTAAGAAAAGTGTTGGTTTGGCAATGAATTTCCCCTGCCATTTACTTGGTAAAATGTCATTGCTTACAAGTAAAGTTGAACCTTCTTTGAAAGGCCTTACGGTCAATCTGTTCTCTTTGTTCCGTGTTCCCTTTACAACAAAATCATTTGTACTCTTGTATACAAAAAAGACATAATAAATAACACCTTGAACACTATGATTGACCTTCCTTAGCGTCAGAGGCCACCAGCATTTGGCCGTTCAGACGATCGCTTTATACAAATTTTATTTTAGAATTCATCCCTGAATGCAGTGGGTTTAATGGTCCGAGGGAGATGATTCATCCTGTAATGACTTGCAGGGTTCCTCCAAGCGGGGACGTAATGGCGGTTAATTATCTTGCAGAGACTGTCGTTTTAGAGGTCGCCTAGTATTACCTGCGGTGGCGAGGACAATTTGACTATCGTACGCTTACTTACCGCACAATCGACTGGGAGCCGTGACAAGCACGTGTTAGGTATAATTGATTCTAATTGACGCAGACAATCAATACCGGCAAGACGACGAATCCGAAAAGATTGTCGTGATGTTTATCGACCGAAGCTTCAACCCCGTCTGGCTTTATTCTGGGCTGTGGGAAAATAATTGTAATTGTAAAGACAGAACACAGAAGCACTTTTATAACTTAAAGATAGATCCAGAGTGACAGTCATATTGCTCTGCCCTAATGTACTGTAAAATCTCAGAGGCTCAGAGGTTGTTATCACATCATGCTATAAAATCGTAATTTTAATTTCCTCATGCTCATTGTTGGGCAAAATTACTTAGTTGTGTTACATCTTTACTTATAACTCCTGAGAAAAAGTATTATTATATTACTTCTTACTTGAATCAAAGAGTAAAGTGTTACATACTGTATTACATTATTACTTTCCCAATATCCTCCCTTCCACCCACAAAAGAATGGAGATGTACATCATTATCTGTTTAGCAACAATTTGTGACAACTGCCACAACTTGCAGTGTACATCATGTGTGCAGAATGCTGCAGTGGATTAGGATCTACAAACTACTTCAAATCTCTGTTATGTTAATAGCTTGTAAATCTGTTCCATTTTCACATGCAATAGAAGCTCATTTGTAATAAGTAATTTGGCGTATTTTGGCGGAGTAACATTGTTACACTAAAATGTAATATTATAGTAAAACGTAATTTATCACTGCCCAACAACATGTTCCATGTTGTTGGGCATTGGAACATGAATATGGAACATTGTGTTTAGAATTGTTTAATTGTTAATATTATAGTAATAAAAGCCATGGGAAAAATCGCAATATTTATATCAAAACGCAACATCAAAACAACATCAAAACGCAAGAATCGTGTATAAATGACGATTGACATATCGTTATCATGAGGTAAGTGAATCACTCCACCCCTAACACGTTACGTACAGTACCTAAACCTATTCGACTGTTAAGGGGTCGTCTTTCTTCACGGCCAGTGAAAGAAAGGCCATTCGACCTTAATGTCACTTTGGGTGTCCCATTTTGTACTCAGTTCTGAGCTAACTAAATTAACTCCTGGGCATTGGACTGTGTGCACTGCGTTCACCATCCACTGACCGTTGTAGAGGAAGCGGACGTTGTCGGGCAGCGGCTGGTACTCAGGGGGAAAGTAGGGTCCTTTATGCTCCAAATACTTCCACTTAACCCCATCTTCATACTTCTCCTCCTCCCACCTGAGAGAGGGGGGAGAGAGACAGATAGCACAAGAGAGAGAGAGAGAGAGAGAGAGAGAGAGAGAGAGAGAGAGAGAGCACGCGCAAGAGAGATAGAGTGAGATTATTGACCCCAAGCACGGCATGGGGTCAATAATCTGTGTGTGTAAAGCATAATATACGCCCCCACAACTATAGCAGACTGGACCTCACGTTTAGGTTAAAACAAATAACATTAGTAAAAATCTGTGTCCTCAAATTCTTATGTCCTCACCAGTGTTGGGCAGTAACTAATTAAATATTACATATTACTGTAATATTATTACTTTTCCAGCAAAGCTAACGTAAGGATTTTACTCTGACAAAATGTGTAATAAGTAAAACATGCCTAGTTGCATGTGAAAATAGAACAGATTTACAAGCCAGATAACAACAGAGCTGTGCAGTAGTATGTAGATTCTAATCCACTGCAGCATTCTGCACAAGACATACACTACAAGTTATAGCAGTTTCCGCTAAACAGATTGTGTTGTAGATTTCTATTCCTTTGCGGGTGGGGGAGGGGGCACTTGGGAAAGTAATATTGTAATATGTAATATATTATTCTAGTAATAAGTAAAGCAATATTACTTTTCTAATGGGTCATAAGTAAAGTAAAGATATTACTCTACTAAGTAATATTGCCCAACACTGGTCCGTACAAGTACAGTAAGAACAGTGCACGTGTGTGCGTGTGTGGAAATGAAAAAAGGGCCACAGCATCCCCACCATCTCCAGCGATTCTTTTCCTCCTCTTCTTTCTTCTGGATCTTCAGCCGCTTCGCCTCCTCGATCTCTTCCTTTGTCTTCTTTGGCTTTTTTGCAGAGATTGGCTCCTCCTCGCCCTCCTCTTTCTTTGTCCTCTTGGGCTTCTTTGAAATCCCTCTGCCCTCACCTTGCTCCTCGCGCTTTTCCTTTGTCCTCTTGGAAGACTTTTTTGAGACGGCCCGCTCCTCGCCTTCCTCTTTCTTCACCGTCTGTGTGGGGGTAAAGAAAGAAAATTCCCGTATGAATGAATGGAGCACTTGAACCCTAGTGGCCTCCACTCTGAGGCTGACCATTCTGTGGAAATATTCTGCCTAATTTCAGTGAAGAGGGGAAAAGGAAGTAGTAAAAGGAAGTGCATTTGTTTTTATTCATCTATTTATTTAAGGGGGGATAACATGAAATTCAACTTTATTTTTTGTGAATTTCAGTAATATGGAAATTTAGAATAGGGATGTCAACGGGTGATAGGTTAACCAGATATCCACTTGTTAAGAATCAGCTGAATGTTATCAGTTTTGCGGTTAAGTTGCATAAAAATAAATGCATATTCGGATCTACAAATATGACTGATGAGACAACCATTGACAATGGCCCATGAATGATCAATGTATTGTCCCATTAAGTATCTTAATTGGTTTTGAAAACCGTAGACTGGGAATCATGTGATCACCTGGTAGAGCAAAAAAAAGGCCTGTCATACCTAAAAAAGAAAGAGTTACACTCTTTCTTTTTAGGTTCCAGCTGAGCAAAATATATAGGGTATAATACATCCTATATCTGATGCTAATCTGCATGTAATTCCATATTATTCCATTTACATCCCATGTACAGGTACACTCTACAGATACACTGTAGCTTTTTAACCGATAAGTCACAAAATCAATAGTATGCATGAGTCAACATTGTGAATGTATTTTCTAATGAATATCACAATTCAAGGAAGGGTTTTTTTCAAGTTTAAAATTGCACAATAAATCAAGGGTGCGGTCAGCAAAACATCCTCCAATAAAACTAGCTCTATATACACAGTATATTTACAAACAAGTTCAAGAATGTTTCGTCTTCCATGGTGTGAGGTTTTTACCGTCTTGCCTCATAAGACAGTCATGCGTACCTTTCCATTTTCCTTCTTTTCATTCTTCTTTTTCTTCTTCTTAGGCTCTCCATCTTCCTCAGAGCTGAAGTGAGACACAAGGACAGACAAGAGCACAGATTTCAGCTGGAAACAAGAGCGTTTTCACACTGAGCACGCTTTGACATAGTTGTCAACAGCACCATACCACTGTCACTACATAAATGAGTACACGACATTGTCTGGTGACAATGTTGACAAATAGGTAACATGAACCTCAGCCACAGATACTGTGGTTGTTTACATTGTGGCCTTTTCAATAATCTTAATCCCAAGGACAAGCATTAAAGTGAGTGAAATGGAAAAATAGGTTTTTCACACTTTTAGGCTACGTCCCCTCTCTCTTTGCCGTCTCATTGCCTGAGGGAATGCATGCAATGATTGATTAAAACCCATTTAGGCCTGACCTAAGGTTTTTGAAAAACCTGAAATATTCATATTTCAGCATCAAATAAAGTTAATTATGGAATACTGTACATACTGTACAGAATCCAAATATGGATTCCCGGCCTGAAAGGGTTAAGAAACTCCATCAGCCATTCAAGCGTAATTCCGAATGAAATGGCCACATTTTCTAGTTCTCAGAAGCTCTGCAAAAGTTAACACAGTCTAAGCAATGAATGCAGACATCCGTTTCTTTTTCCATGGACCAGCGTGTGGAAGAATATAAAAAAATGTCTTTATTTTAATCTAATCCAGTCATTTAAAAAGTACCTTTAAATTGGTTGTTTTTTATTTATTTATTTATTTTTGTTTAACTCATGTTAGATGGCCTACATATGGATCTCACACTTATTACTCGATTTTCTGTTGAAAGCAGACAAACATTGAAGAACACAGCTGCTGGGGGAGGGGGGGGGTGTTTTGACTGGCACTGGCCTCATGATCTGGGTTTTAAATACCTTTATTTAATTGTAATAAGTCTTTTTCAGTACGTTTGGTTAGATGTGTTTATTCATGTGGCCGTTTTAATCAGTGGTGTTGTACTGTAATACTTTATCTCACATGCCTTTCTTCTCCCTACGCTTGTCTTGCATGGTAGGCAGTGTGCACACCCAAGCATCTCCCATCTACCACGCATCAAGTGCCTCCGTGAGTGCACATAATATGCGACTGTCCATATGCACTCATGCATCAGTACTTAATACATACAGTATATTCCACAGTCCGCAGATACATTTTACTTTTTTAGGACCACAATGGAAATAAACCGGCGGCTTTGACACATGGTGGAAGGTCCTTACGTAGGAGAAGCATTAGAGATGGAAATGTCCTCTTCTGGCTCCTCCTTGGGCCTCTTCCTCTTGTGGCTCGTTGACTTCACAGAAAATATCTCATCGTCCGGCTCATCCTTTATCCTTCTTGTCACCTTCGCAGCAAAGTCATCATCTGAGTCTTCCTTTGAGGCCGAACTGGAGGGCAAAAAATAAAAAAATAAATAAAAATCAAATCCTGTGTTAATTTTAATTACAAAATTATGTTCTTCACATCAAGGTCAGATACTATAAAAGAACAGTCCATGTTAATACCTTTTTGGCTGCTTAAAAATAGGTCATGTGCTAACTTTTTCACAGAGCTGGGAGGCGTCTGAAACTTTGGGGGAATCACAAGCATTGTCTAGTGCAGTGGTTCTCCAAGTGGGTTCTAAATTGGTTGTCTAGTGCAGTGGTTCTCCAAGTGGGTTCTAAATTGGTTCCAAGGATCCCACATGGAGGACCCATTGGGGTCATGCAGGGGGTTCCCACTAAATAGGTTTAAAGTTGCACCCGCTGATGTATATGCTTATATGCTCAGGAGTCGTGATGGTGTATGGTGAGAGGCAGCTGCCACAGCCCCCATGCTGCTGTGCTGGTGGCATCTCATACAGTGAAGACACGTTTCCTAACAGTCTCCTTCTCAATGCTGCTTTTGAGACGTAATGTAGAGACGTTGCAAAGAATTAGTTTGCAAAAAATAGAATTGGTTTGAAAAAGTTAAAGTCAGAATTGTTAATGCCAAGGTACTAATGCATTTGCATGGTTTGCCTCGTCAGGATCATTCATTTAATATTTTAGATATTTTTATTTATACATTTATTTCTTGTTTTCTTCCTTAAATAAATTCTACATGTCCTATACATTTCAAATGAGAACTTCTACAGTATAACATATGCGCTCACCCCCAACCCCTCCACCAAATTATTTGGCTAGTAACCATTTAGAGGAGAATTACCCATCCAGACAGCATAGTAAATACTCCTAAAACACACGCTGATGACTTTGTGACCACAGGAAACTGCTCATAATTATGGTGATTGGACATTAGAGAAAGAGCCTGATAATAGCTTAATTACAGCAATTAGTGCGGGACTGGGAGCTCGAATTTCCCTGCAGAGGCAAGATGGTTGAAGAAAGGAAATGAACCAAATTAATAAATCAACACATTACAGACACTGCTGATAATAAATGACATCGCTCTGCTGTCCTCACATCAATGTGTGCTTTAGAACACAATTCATAGTTCACCTGGGATACCCAACACACATGACTGAGGCCTAATTAAATACTTGTGAAGGAGGAGGGAAATCATTTCCCGTCAGCGACTGCTAGTCGCGACCACAGGCCCAACGTTCGCAACTGATTTATGGCATTTTTCCAACTGCCGCCACGGTCGGGATTAAGGGTCAGTAGTCGCAACTGACTTACAACAGTCGCAGCAATGTTTTATTTTTATAGCTTTATAGCAGTCCCGCCGGGAAATGATTTTGCCGTCTCTCTACTCATGGTTGCATGTCTAATCTAAAATCTATCGATGTCGTAAGGTTGTGGATATTTTTCGCCTTTGCTGTTAAAATGTGTTACATACCAAAATCTCTTTGTTTAGAAGACCATTTCTCAATGTGGGATCCAGGTGTTGTCTTTGAGGTGGTTCAAGGCGGTTGGCACTAGGGCTGATGAATCGATTATGAAAATAATCGTCAATTAACGATTATTTTCATAATCGATTCATCAGCCAATTAGTTCAATGATTAAATCGGTGAATTTGATTGACACTTATTTATCACTTTAAAATTCTTATATCTAGGCTTGTCTTACTGCATACATTTGAATAAAGAATATCTACCCATGTGCAAGTCTAATAGGACTGCACTCCCCTACTCAAATAGGACATTTAAAAATAAATATTAAAGCCATATATTATCGATTCTATATTCACTGTTATGGGTCATACTTTGCTTTACGGTTGCTACTGTGCAAGTGCATATATCTTCAGACTGAAAGGGAAGAGAAATGACCCACTGCTCTTTAGTTTAGATACACTTAACACTGGGAAGAAACTATGGACAATTGGAAAACACTCAAAGCAAAAGAAACTCCTGTGATTAGTTGACCAATTAATCAATTATACTAAATTTGTTTACCACTAATTGAATTATGCATTTGACTAAGATTGATCGTTTCAGCTGTAGTTGGCAGCTAAATTCATATTACACGCTAAGGCCCACCAACGTGGAGGTTGGGGGTTGGAATATACTGTACATACAGTAGCGGTGCATGACCTTTAGTGACAGAGAGAAAAGTGATAAATCCTACAGAGTATCATGAGCGAAAAAAAAGTGAATGGATTTGAGTAACTCGTCATACCAGTTAACTCAACAGTCCAGATTCAACTGACTGACTTTTATTATTCTGTTTGTGGGCAACATTAAATGCGACATTCTTTTGCCAGAAGTGCATTGCCATAAAGTAGCCATGGGGGGGGGGGGGTCTCTATCTCTCTCTCATCACAGATTTACAGGCGCCTGAGACAGGATAGAGGTCAAAGTCATATGATTTGTCACACACACGTTATTGCAGTGAAATTTGTTCTCATCCGCATTTGTACCATCTCTTGGATCAGCGAGCTGCAGTCAGAGAGAGGTGAGAGCTGCAGACGTGCCGCACTCAGGAATCATTTGATTAGTTGATTTGACCCCCAATCCAACCCATTGATGCCAAACAGCGAGGCACAGGGTTTATTATAGACTGTAGATTTCCATTTATACAGTTATTTCCTCCCAGTTCCAGTGCAGACACTACACACAAGGTTACTGTCTGATAGTAGAGTCAGAAAGAGAAAATACATATGATACAACTTGGTCAATCATGTTCCTGTTGGGATTTTTACTGATCTGTAATGGGTTGTACCCGTTTTCTGATCCTGTAGATCTATTTTTGGAACCCGACACAGAGAGACAATAGGCATACACGTCTTCTGAGTCATGTCAGCCCAAGATACAGTAACGCTCTATTTGACATGGAATGTTCCAGGAAAATTAGACAATCATTCATGATTTGAGCCATTATAACAGGCTGGTGTTGAAATTTTGCGGGAAGAGCCAAGAAAAAAAAAGGCTTTAGAATCAGATTCTGAAATGCGAAGTGATTCACTTTTCCTGCAACATTTATACAGAAAGTAAAATAATGAAAGCTTCCCTTCACTTTAACAGTTCCTCTATAAATCTATGCTATTAAAATTATAGACTTACATTTTATACTCGTCTCTTACGCTATATTTGGGCTACTGCACAAAACCAAGACTCACAAACCATTAACTGAGCTCCAAGAGGGGAGGGAAAAGAAATATGAGGCTGTATGGGGACATATTAGATGGCCATATTTCTTGCCGTTAACGCACCACTGAGCAAAACCCATAGAAAGCTATACAGTTAGGGGGTGGCTCACTGCATCGAGTGGCATTTACGCGCTTTGGCTCTAATAGCCTTGTGTTTTGTGACCAACATCTAGCCGCGTGGTCTTAGAGCGGTTTCATCTCACCCACGCCACCCACCCAGCACGAAAAGCACCCACCTGGAACCGCTGCCACCTGAGTCTTTCTATGCCGAGAAAACCCTAGAGGGAAAACATCAAAGGCGACTGGACTTTAAGAAAATTAGTTTCTCCGCCGACGTCTCCTTTTAAAATGTCATTTCAGGTATTGAAGCTGCCCTAAGTCCATGTGTGGGAAATCATCCATTAACAATTTGCGGGAACACTGCTAAGCATCCTGGAAAAAAGGGGTTTGAGCTGTGCTAAGCTCTTTGAGTGATGTCACTAGGGTGTCACTAATTTAAAACAAGGCCAATAAAAAACAAAGTCCTATAGCGACATATACATGCCATATACCGTCTGAAAGAGCACACTCGCTGCTTTCACAAGAAAAAAAAAAAACATTTATACCACCTATCGTTCAGGACTTATTGCCATTTGAATGCTATAGAAACATGAGCAGTCTTGTAAAAATACATTGTATAGAGACATTGACAGACAAATATATATATGAACCAAATGAAGATATTGTACATGCTATACACCGATTGACAGCCCTCTTAGTCCACTTTTAGGGGGAAAAAAAATTACATTCATCCCATCTTCTGTTCATCTGTAATTGCCATTTGAATTCAACTTGCCTCGTGGGCCAAAACCATATAATGTATGGAATAATAATTGTTCAGTTCTATATAATATGATTATGTTGCCAAAGTCCTATAGCGACATTTACATGCCATATACCGTCTGAAAGAACACACTCACTGCTTTCACAAGAAAAAAAAATGCATTCATACCACCTATTGTTCAGGACATATTGCCATTTGAATGCTATAGAGACATGAGCAGTCTTGTAAAAATACATTGTATAGAGACATTGACAGACAAATATATATATGAACCAAATGAAGATATTGTACATGCTATACACCGATTGACAGCCCTATTTGTCCACTTTTAGGGGGGAAAAAATTACATTCATCCCATCTTCCGTTTGTCTGTAATTGCCATTTGAATTCAACTTGCGTTGTGGGCCAACACCATATCATTTATGGAATAATATTTTTCAGGTCTATATAATATAATTATGTTGACAGTAATATATAAAAACCATATACCATATGAAAGGGCACACCCTCTGCTCTAATAAGAAAAAAGAAAAAAAAATATGCCATCTACATGCCATCTTTATTGAGGTTTTATGTCAGAATCCCTGCAATAGAATAGAATAGCAGAGAAAAGGGATCCGTTGCGCGTGTGCGTGCACGCGTGTGCGTGTGTGTGCGCGTGCGTGTGTGTGTGTGTGTGTGTGTGGGGGGGGGGGGTTTGGGGGGGGGGCTGTTGTGCTTTCTTTGCAAAGACGTTTAGCTGCTAAACATAGCTAGCATTGAAGACCACAGACGTGCGCGCGCGCGCACACACGCACACACACACACACACACACACACACACACACACACACACACACACACACACACACACACACACACACACACACACACACACACACCCCAACGAGCCAGATTTTGCTAGATCGTTAGGGATCGTAGGCAGAACAGCTGGAGCTGCGCTCCGTCCATGCTCCCTCCGACAGATAGAGAGAGAGAGTAGAGAGAGAAATAGAGAAAGAAAGATGAAATTCCCATGCCAGTATCAACCACACAATATCCAGATGGCCAAAGTAAAACAATCTAATCCAATTGATGGAAAAAAACAAGCAATCGAAGTCCCGGTGCTGTTTTGCTGGGCAACAACAGAGATCAGTAGTTAGCCTGTGCTACGTCCCCTGACCGGAGCCTCTGTTGCCTGTCTGTTTTTCTTCCTCAAAGCAGGGAAAAAAATGGGTAGGTGGGCGGAGTTTTGGTTGTGACATCGTCAGGGCCTTAAAGCAACAGTATACTACAGAACCAACTTGGATTTATGCGTTCACTTTTGTATATTTATAAACAAATGTTGGTTTATTGATTATTATGCCGCAAACGGTTATTTACGTTCGTAGCACCCCGCCAAAACGTTCCTCCAAAACGTAAATACATGGATTCAGCAGAGAAATCGTTAAGAAGGTGCGGGAACACCGCTGTGGGTGAGATGGATGCAGCACAGCGGGCCTTTGGCCCAAGTTTGCCTTTTTCCGGCGCTCTCCCGCTGAGGACCCAACTACTCCAAGCAGGCATTCTCATTTATTACTTCGCCTGACAAGCCGCAGATATTGTCTTCACTATACGGCACAAAAAATTAATTTCCTGAGAGACGGCTTAACACCTCGTCAGAAATAGGGGGACTGGCGTACGTCCAGAGCTGCCCGTCGGCCAATCCCCAGTCAAGACACATTCATTTTCATTACCGTAGGAGGGAGAACAGCGGGGAAGGGAGAGGACATTCCATTTGAATCAGAAACGGATTACAGCAAATTTTCAATGGCAGCAGCAAGGCACTGATGGGTACAGTTTATAATTTCTATCCAACTGCTCACTCGGTTGTTAGGAGTCCATGCTGCATGATGACTGACTGGTGCAATCACTCACTGATAGTGTGGCAGCAGCTCATTATCAAAACCTTTAATAAGATGCTGTCAGCTACCATTAGACGTTCCTACCTCCTTCTGTCAATGTCCTCATCGCACTCCGGGATAGCAGTCAGCCGTTTCTTGTCCTGATCAAGAAACAAACAAGGGAAAAGTTAGTTACGGTAAAGTTCAGCATACAGTTGAGTATAATCATGTAAACCAGTGCTTCTCAAACACTTTCAACTTCACAGACATCCAAATATATACAGTACGCATTTTGCCACGGATCCACTTTAGGAATGGGTGAATGCGTTTGGTTTAGACATAGCAACAACCCTACAGAGAGGAGTCCGCAAAACCCTACCCACACGTGGACACCACGGGTGATTTTTAATCCGTCACAGGCTAATTTGAAAGCACAGCAATCCACCCTTTATATTATTTTAATGTTACGCCCACACACAGGGATGCAAACACAACAACTTCATTAACATTGCAGTGTATTGTAACCAACTGTTCTGCACACACTGTTGTGTAGAGATCACATACCCAAAAAAAAAACCACTGAATTGTGGATCAAAGTTAGATCTGAATTATCATAATTTTGCTGATTTTCATTCCCAGCCAAGCGTGACTCTCGCAGCATGTGCGCTTTCTGCCTTCCAGGTGTGTCCACAAAACGGGGGGAGAGCTTTGCAGCTGATGTTGTTTGTTTGATTAAATGGATGTTTCCTTTTAATCTAGCCTTCTCAAAGTATTCTGTACAAAACAAATCATTAAATTACCATGCTTGCCTGTCAGCAGATGCCGTGTTTATGCAACCATCCTTATCCTGCTTAGCCAACGATTTAGGATTGTTTTTAAAAACTTGAATTGAAGTTTCTATTAGAGAATATTCTACAATAGAGGTGGCAAAAAATATAGACAGACAGACAGACCAAATCGCCAATATCAAATTTGGTTCAAAAAAACTGAATGAGCATTAACTGTCTACATTGAAGTGCATGATTGCATTAATCATGGACTATCGGTATGTTGTCTAGTTGACTGAACTTTGCATGGTCCCCATTGTTTAGAATTGTTTTAAAAAGTAGAATATAAGCAAAGTAACTTTGGTGAAAATTCACAATGAATTGCAATTTCAAATTAAATCAAAATATATATTTAAGAAGTGCAATACGAATCAATTTGGCACCCCATGTATCGATATCGTATTGTGATAGTGAATCATTCCACCACTATATTCTACAATATAACAAGTCTAAAATAGGGATTCCTATTTCAAGAACTGACCCTAAAACAAAAACCCATGCCATCTCTCAAACCATCAACTAGCCACAACAGTAGGCAACTGGGATGACGCCTCCAGAGTACTTTGGGGGGGGGGGGTCGCATGATAAAAGGGTTGAGAACTATCCTACCACCGCGTCAGTGAGAGATATAAAGAATATATAGAATATAAATATTTTTTGTGTTATGTGCAGTGTTAATCTGGAGCCCTGTGTGTATGATTATTGACTCTCCATCACACGTCCAAAAATAGATGTACAGGCTCAGAAAACAGCACCATTACACGACAGTCAGTACAAAATCAGTGGTGTTCAAGCTATGTGCCCAACATTAAATGTTGACCATGGAAATGACTGAAATGTCTGCTCTGGACAGGACAGGGGGATATAATGGTCACACCGTCACGCTAGCCCACCCTCCCCGGTTGGTGCCTGCCAGTGTCCAGGGAGGGCAACGGACATGACATTTTTCATTCCAGTACTGTAGGCATGGTTGAGTTTCAGCGTCTGGGACATTACCTTATTCTGGGTCTTCCCATTGTCCGTTTTCTCTGGGGATTTAGTCTTCTTCTTCTTCGGCTTTGGGCTGTTCACCACCAGCAAATCCCGAGATTGGATTTGAAAAAGGGAAGGAAAAAAAATGAGACGAGATGTCACACAAGGGTGAGGGGTTGTCACTGAAGCAATACACACCATACTATAGTAGTGGCTTTAATTTCAAGGACCTTCTTGACCTACTTGCACAAATGGAACCAAATTTTACTTTTTGGGTCCGTCATCCCTCAAACTAAACTATATTCTGTACGTCTTCGCAGAAATCTTAACATCCTGTTAATTGATTTCAACAATATCGTATCAAATGGAAAAGCAAATTGTGCTGTTGTCTGCGATATCCTACCAAACAGAGTGCATGACATGTTGTCAACACAGACATATATATACATATACACAACACCAAATGCTACAGTAGCTTAGCCCCCATGCTCTGTCTATAATAGTACAGTATCGCATTATACAACTAGCCTTAGAAAAACTAAATTAAACATTAAACAAACAAAGTTTTGCAAGTGGACATGCGTCACTCGGACCAGTTCTGGGTGCTAAGCACAGCCTGTTGTGAACTTGGAACACTGTGTACACCTGTGCCTAGTTGGAATCTGTCCAGGCGCGCCTGGACAGTCACACTCTGGCACGCTTGTTAGATTCCACCTGCTGCCTTTCAACGTGTCACACACGTGTCGCCGTGACCTTTTCCCCACACTTTCAACATGCCAGCCCTACATGCATGCCTGTAGCAATGGGCATGAAATTAAAGGCATTATTTTTATAACAATGTAAAAGAGTATGTGCTGCCTAGTATGCAGACTGGAAATCCTGGTCAGATTTGGTATTGTACTGTAGTTTGGTTTGGTAACCTCAGTGCAACTGAGGTCCAAACTTTTCAGCCTGGTAGAGGCAGCAGGGAAGATTATAGGAGTTAGGCAACTCCCCTCTCTGCAGTCTATTTATGAGCAGGCCACTTTAAAACAGGCTAACAAAATCGTCAGTGATGTTATCCATGTTTTAAACCATGAGTTTGTACTTCTGCCCTCTGGGAGAAGGTACAAGGAACATAAGTGGAGTGGGGGGGCAAAACATATATACCTACTAGTGTACAGTATATACAATGCACATATCTTTTGATTCCAGATGTCAATTTGCCTATACTACCTTTACATAAATATGGAAAGGATCTGACAAATTATAACCATTTCCCCAACATAGGTAAACCAATATAAATTTATATGATGATAGCATAGTCTTCTATGCATAAAATCAAATAAAAAAATTATACCCATGTGTAGTGAGCGGTACTGTTATCATCATACATCACATATCAAATCATCGCAAAGATCACAACGGCCAAACCAATTTAAATCTTCAAATCAACAAATCCACTCTACTCTATACTCTATATTTTAGTGAAAGAGGATTCAATAGCAATTATTCCAGCCCACCTTTGTCCGTTTAATAATATGGACAACCGTGTCACTGAAGAGATTTTTTTTATATATATTCAAACAAAACATGGTCATTCTGTGGCTCCAGCTGATTAATTCAAGGGGTTGCTGTTGCACTAGCGTTTGTGTTGATACACCATCATGAATTCAGCCCGTGCGCTGCCCCTCTAAGAACACGGTGCTGGGCTGTCTGCTGGGCTGCCAACCATGATTACAGGTGTTTATTCATCTCGTCTACTCTCATCAATTACGTGATCCAATGACAGATCACTCCGCTAGGTGTTCATTTGTCCGCTCACATATGCACGGTTTATAATAAACGTGTTGCATATCAAGGTGCATTTAATTTATGCATGTGAAGATGGAGTGGCCACTACACTCGGCATAATGAAATGCACACGCTGCACTGCCACCTGCCCACTTACACAGTCAGCCGGTGTAGCCTCGTCTCACAAAATACACTAGCTTTGCACACGCAGAAGGGGCCCCCACACACACCCACACACACACACGTTGGTAGCGACGTTTTAGGATGGATATTGTTAGTAATGAATGCCATGCTTCTTTTTTATTTCTTCCTGAGTGCAGTGCATGTTTAGGATTGTTTTCAATGGGAACGGATGTTTGTAACACCAGCAGCATGACAAGGAGCCAGCTGAGCTTCTATTCTGTGCTATTCATCTAAGTAGGAGCGTGCCCAACATTTAAATATCTTCAGAGATGCTTGCATTTTAAGCTACGAATAAATAGTTTAGATGAAAACACTACTCTGCCTAGGCCTCAAGCTAAACCAGTAGTTTTTTTTTTTTATGCGCGGGGCCCACTATTTATTCAGCATTTGAACCACGGACCACCATTTGATGACATTTTAGCCCCACAGACCATAAAACTAAATATTTTTTGATTTTGTCCACAATTCCAGGCTGGATTTGTGAAACAAGGATTGGTATTAGGGATTGGTAACAGTCAAACATAGAGTAGATCAATCAATATGACCATACAACCTCTACATTCTCTAGTTGTGTAGACTTCGGCAAATTCCAAAAGGATGAATATTTTACGCTATCAAATGAATGCTATGAATATTTTACGCTATCAAAGAGTTACATCTGGTTATCCAACTTTCAATCAGCCCGGGGACCACCTGGAACCGTCTCAAGGACCAGTGGTTGAAAACCACTGATCTAAACCTATGTATCTAAAATCATGAAAGGGGCAGCAGTGGCTCAGTGGCTGGATGGTAGCCACAAGGTTGTCAGTTCGAACCCAGGATCCCCCAGTTAGTGTTGATGTGTCGCTGAGCAAGACACCTAAACCCTAATTGCTCCCGATGTGCTGGCCGCTACCTTGCATTTTTGCCGCCATTGGTGTGTGAATGGGATCCACAATCTATGAAAAGTGGCTTGGATTAGGGCGCTATATAAATACACCGTTTATTGAACGCCTAATCTCCCAATTGTCTTACAAGCCTTACTTAAGTTCTAAAAATAGTTTAACTACAAACATAACAGTTTCCAGGAGAAAATGGTCCTCATAAGCCCATTCCTCAAGTTCTGCCATACTCAAGGAGACATCTGGCCCTCAAATGTACAGTAATATTTTGTACACACAAACACACACACCTTAACAGGTGGGGCGACACCACCATATTTTATCCTTTAAACAACATGAAAGGAAAGGCTACCGGTTGGATGTTGTATATGCATGAGTGGCCATGTATAATTAATATACTGTAGGTACGTATACTGCACTCGCTCATGCATTAATGACATGCATGGCAGCTGGTTCCATGTGGTTGCGGTGGAGTGGAACGCTTCACAGTAATGACGACACACACGTGACAGCTGAATTCGATGGCCCTTGACGTGTTCGAATCACAGAGCCGTGATTAAGTGTCATCTCGCATGCAGGCGCACACAGACGAGGAGCAACTGGTAACACGTTACAGCATGGGTGGTTCCCAACCCCTAGCACCCCAGCCATGAGGGATGATATTTGCACTACTGCAGCAACAAATATCAGCCTCCCCCCAAACATGACACAGGCCAATGGTTTCATATGGACATGCTCAGAAACGGGTCTTGTGGTCGCAGCCAACATATTTCCTGCAGGCCGAGATGGATTATCTGTGGTACAACACAGAACGTGCCCGTTTTCTGCGTTTTTTTTTTTTTTTTTTTTCCTTCTTTTTTTCCCTAATACCAACTTTCGATGATCACAACTTTGGAATGAAATCTGTGCAGTTTATTCCTGCTTTCTCTCTAAAGTTGAAGTTCAGTTCAGCTTTGGAGAGAAACAGAATGTCAAAGATATAGGAGCCATAGAGTAACTAATGGCTTATTTAGGCCATGACATAAGGGATTGGCTACTTCCGGGTCCATTGGAGTGGTGTTGAACCGATCCGAAACTGGAACAACCCCTAAAGTTTCATTTTACTGCCTTTCTTGTAACAACAAAGCTACTGGTCTCCCAGATCTGCCTGTGACAGGTGACTGCACCACACTGAATACTATCAACATTTTATTTCATTATTTCAACTAAATCCTCCATTAGACATTAATTAGGTGGATTTATTATCTCCACATCATTTTTTTTTCATTATCTGAATAATAATTTCACTCGAGGTGAAAGCATTATAAGACCCATTTTAACCCTCATTTTCTAATCCTTTTCAAAAAATATTATTGCAAAAAGATTCACTTTTAAATGTAGCCATTTACAATGACAAGCTGATGACAAGCACAAAATAGCTAAAATATTGAGGAGATGGTTGAGACAAAGCAGGCAGTTAAACATCCCAAGAGATACATGATGTCATAATGTCAGTCTTACCTAGGGATGTCCCGATACTGTATTGGGAAAAGTACCGGACCGGCCCTTTTTTGTCATATGGGTATCGGCAATACTGTATCGGTACCAGAAAAGTATCAGTATTGGCCCTCATTTGTCATTATCAGACCTGGAAAATATACCATATAACCAGAGATCCGACACAGTGTTAAGGGGTTGACACTATGGCAGATAAATAAAATGTTGTGGAATTTGCTTTGGAGTTTCCCAAGTGCACATTTGAGAGAGGAGTCTGCTATTCTAGTCTGCTATATTATTCTGCTATTTGGTGGACTTCATATAAGATCTTTTTCTTGGGACAATTTAATTGAGTTTTAGTCATTTTTTTCTTAATGCATTTGCAAAATGTATCTGATCAGGGAAAATTATCGGGATTGTATCACAAGCAAAAAAAAGTGATCGGATTGCAACTCAAATGATCAGGATCGGATCGGGAGCAAAAAAAAAAAAAACGTAATCGGGACAACCCTAGTGTTACCCAATACACATTTTTTCTGTTGTATGAACAACAATGCTGCTGTACTTTATATCTCATACTAAGCATTTAAGTATGATTTATGACAGCATGTCTCCGTCTACAGGAAATACGTTTCGCTGCGACCATGAGACCCGTCTCTGAACGTGTGTATAAATTAGATGCTGGACATATCTGGATGCACCACAGTGGATTCAAACCCCCACACTCTGTGGGGCAATTTACCACTGAGCCACCAGAGTTGTTGTGGGTTAATATAGCATATTATGACTTTTTGAACTCAAATTTGATAAGTAATTTTGAGGAAATTAACCTTTGTCACTTTACAGTATTTCTCTTACACGTGGAGACACACCTCTTGACAGCATCACCACCATTTTCCTCCACTATCTTCTTCACTTTGGAGGACTTCTTCTCCTCATGATGAACGATCTTCTTCACTTTGGAGGACTTGGAGGATTTGATCTTCTTGTCTCCCATTCCTCGCTTGTTGTAACCTGTTTGAATAAAGCCAGTCAAATGTAACAACGTGGAAGACAAACAAATTAGTTCCTAGTTAATGACATGAGACATATCATGTCTACAGTTGTGGCAAAGTGCTACAAACCTGTGGATGGTTGGATACCTACAGTACAGTCATGGGCAGAAACACGTAGGCCTATAAAGTTGGTATAGTTCTCATAATGAAGTTAAACTATTATAATATGTTTACTGTGCATGTTCAAAGCACAGGCCTAGCTAGCAGTGATATTCAGCCATTTTCATTTTCAAAGACCCACCGTTTGACATCAATTAGGGTATGGACCCCGTTTAATGGCGTTTGTAATTCTATCTCTAGGACCCCCAAATCATATTGTAAAAACAACGTTGTGTAGCCTACAGGATTTGGTTCCATTTATACACTAACATTAATAACAAGCGTCCCGTTTGTTTCCATACTACCGGCTATATAATCACAAATTGTCATTTAGCTGGCGAATCAGGGACCCTCTGGAACTCCCTCGAGGACCTGCAACATTTTGGAAACCACAGGTTTACATTATCTATATACATTTAATGCAATTCTGATTTAACATGGGAGATGCCTCCAGTATGTTTACGTTGGCACTAGCTGCAGTACTCCGCGGTGCGTCTGTGCACGTGTAATCGTGCGTGGCTGCAGCGTCCTCATTTGTTTTTATTTTTATTCATAGGTCTAAGTACATTTATTCTAGAATGTTTGCTTACCAGATATCAGTTAATCCTTTTTTTCAAAGAAAGGTCCCCGTACGTGTGATTAGTAATAGACACTCGTCTTTTCTTCACAAATTGAGCAGAACAGTTTGTTGGTGTATGTGTGTGGAACACAGAAAGAACTGGCCTGCTGGTTCTCAATTCAACTTGTGATTGAACCGCAATTTTTTCAAAGTCCCAGAAGCCACCTGCTGGGTTGCCAGGTTTTTACCCAGAACCATATTTACACAGAGTTACTTCCTTCATGGGGGACTGTGCAATAAATACAATAGGCCTACTATAGATCAGGGGTTTTCAACCATTTTCATATCCCCACTATTTGTTCTGCATTTTAGCCACAGACCACCATTGATTGACTCATAATCTGTAGTTTATTCTCTCAGACCCCAAAACAGGGATTTGCAAGTTTCCACGATTTACACAAGAGATAACTGGCCAAGTGTTCAAAATAACAATTCTTCTACATTTTCTAATATTGTAGAATGTAGATACTAGAAAATTAAGTCATTCAGATGTTTAAATATAATTTAACTATTGAGAACATGGAATGGACCCGCAAGGGTCCATTTGGTTTCATTTTAACACTCTCAAGAATTACAGATCTATAAGGGTCCATTCGGTTACCAACTGCCCATCATTTAGCTGGGGGCCACCTGGAATCCTCTCAGGGACCACTGGTGGCCTCCAGACTGGATGAATGAATGAATGAATGAATGAATGAATGAATGAATGAATGAATGAATGAATGAATGAATGAATGAATGAATGAATGGAGAATTACTGTGGCCACCTTGTTCATTTCATCAAGACATTTGACGTACAAAGTATTTTACTTTGTACGCAGCAAATCATAGTGGAGGAAAGAGCCATCATGCCACACATAGGTGATAGAATCTGGTACTTTGGTCCTCATGTCTCCCAAGGCTGTTTTCCTTTTAGAACCATCTAAGTATTTTATCAAAATAGTAGTAACTTTGATCTTACTACTAAAAAACGATTTTAGCCAAAAAAAATACTTTAGATGGCTCTTTAGACGGCCTTGGGAGACTGGAGGACCAATGTACCAGATTCTGTCAGTCTGGGTTTGGCCTGACAGCGTGTTGCGTGTTCGAGTCCCACTCATGCCAACCTTTGTTGCATGTTTCTCCCCTTCTTGTACTTGCACTCTCAAGTAGCCTGTTTCAATAGTGTGTTTCTTGAGTATCTTAAGTAAAACAATTGAACATTGGTGAATTATTATAATGATTAGAAATTGAAGTTGGGTTTCACAACAATGAGAACTGTAATCCCAAACTTCATGTGCCTAAATCGACATTTATTAGTCTGCAAAGCCTATTTGAAAAAGCATGCAGTGACCCTAAAGAGAGATTTTTATTATGGTTCTAGCAATGTAGGCTGAAGGTCTACAGTGGAAGTTTCTGTGTACACATTTCCCAGAGTTAAATAACAATGATTTTAAAATATAATTAAGGGGTCTGGAAATACCATAAAATCAGTCTTTTTCTATGGCTCTGCTTTTTCCACAGTGGCTGTCTCTCTGGCTGCCAGAGGGAGCCAGGTCAGATCAAAACAAGTATGTGTATAGTGAATTTAAAGATATTACTCTCTTCAACATTTTCATGTCAAGGAACCACAGATTTATATGTCCTGACCTGGTCCCCATAGTATACCTTTGATTTTGATTTTGAAACATGCATTGTATAGTTTCAAAATTGTGATAAGTTTTTCATGGTCATAATGAATAATATAATTCTAATGGGAAATAGCAGTACTAAAAAACACAATTTCCATCCTGTGACCCTGTCAAAGAGGTTCTGTAGCTGCTACATAACAGGTATAATTCTATCCTATCTAAGTTATTATGCCCTCTCATGTCATAAAGTACAGGGATTCCGAATGATGTTATATGATAACTTTTCTCCAGATTCTCACTCCCCCAAAATGTCTGCACCTTCTCACACAAGCAAGAATATAGGAGTGATTGGCATTCGAGCACCCACACTGTCTCCAGCAATATTGCTGCTCTCCAATTTGTTTACTTTAGATGTTTGGTGTAATAAAAAAAACATATGAAATTCTTCCACCCAAATGCCTTCCATCTCTTAGAGCTTGTTGAAGAATGTTGTGTTTATTCAATGTTAAGTTCAGATTACCATTTCAATTTGACATAGCAGTACATTGTATTTCTTCCATATTGCAGCTGTTGCATACCTATATACAATATGGAGACGATCCATGACAGTGTATATTGATTGATTGACTGATTGTTGCCTTTATTTATTCTCAAAAAAGCATTGAGGTTGTACCCTGTGATGCTGTCGAGATCACAAACACAGAGATCAAAATCAAGACATAAAATCAAGTAGGCCTACCCAAAGATCAAAACAAGCCTACAACAAATTAATGATAGAGATATAAGGTTATAAATGTGATATCTACCCATCAATATACTATTATAATTATTATTATTATTATTATTAATACTTCATTACTTTACACTGAAAATATTTTATTTTTACATTTTTACCAGTATCATAGATGTTTTAAATATACATTTCTAAATCACTGTTCCTATAATTAAATTCCCTGTCTGTCTACTGTCTACTGTCAATTTATATTATAATAATATTTGTTCAAGTTACTTAACAGTAAACTACCCACAGCTAAACATGTGGATTGCACCCCAAAAACTGGGCTCATAAATAACATAAATGAAGTCAAGAAAGTGACAAGACGCATGCTTATGTGCCTGGCTGGCACACAACTGTGACTGAGTGGCACACACCTGAGACTAGCACACACCTGCCAGCACTTAGTTGAAATTCAAAACAACAGCTTGCCAACAGAACAACATTTCATTTTAACACATTCTTTTAGGGTGCAGCCCACATGTTTAGCAATAATCCCCAAAGTTTCTTAACTTATTTGGGTATAGGTTTATATAACAACGAGCAGTGTACAGTAGTACATGGGGTGGTGCACTGGTGACGCTTTGGTATAGGTTCACATTATCAGCATACATGGCATGCATGTGATTAAACATGTGCGAGAGAAGGTACACATTAAAGACCACATAAGGGCGATAGCTTTCACCCTTATATCACAGAAATTGTCTAGTATTCAGCAAGAACTTTTAGTGCAGTGTCTGGAGTACTCTGGGCTTAGTAGTGACTAGTGGTTAAAGGATAGAGGCAATTTTTGTGTACTGCACTCTGCAGGACAAAGCAAGTGTCTGTCTGCAGGGAAACAGCTGCAGCATTAAAGTATAAGCAACGTAGAGGGGAAAAGGCAAAAAATATTTTGATTTTGGGCTAAAAAATTTGCCTCTATGACCTTTAAGCAACATACCCCGCTTGATTATACATTTATATCTTTGCAATGATTTGAAATTATCTTATTTTTTGAGGCTACAATCGGTCTTTACTGTTTACGCACTGTAAACTGAAGTGAAAACTGTAAATAAAATCACACAGATAATAATAGACAAAATAGATAGGGCTAATAGCCTAATTATTAGGCTAGGCCTATCTATTTCGTCTATATTAGGCCCTAATATATTGAACTACTAGGCTACCTAGGCTACTTACTGTATTTGTACAGTAGCCTAGGTAGGTAGGTCAAGGTTTCTTAGTTATGTGTTGCCAGGTGAGACAGCTAGGCCTAAATTAAAGTTCATCCCTTCATCATAAAATGCATAAAAAGAAAGAAAGGGTTAAAGGGGAATTCCACCCATTTTCAAAAATTTCTGAGAGGATACAAAATGTGAACCAAATGGACCCTAACTGTTAGGGTCCATTTGGTTCACATTTGTATCCTGTTAGGGCCTAACAGGTTCATTTGGTTCCATTTGTACCCTCTCCGGAAAAAGGGGTCTGAAAGAATACATCTTGATGATGTCATCAGATGTATTTCACCATGTTAATGATTTTTTCAGAACTCCATTTTTAGGAAATTAGAATTGGGCGAACTTTTTTTATCATATCCACACAACATCTCTAAGGTATATTAATGACATATTAAAATGTTGAAATGGGTGGAGTTCCCCTTTAAGTTCACCCCTTATATCATAAAATGCATAAAAAGAGAGAAGGGGTTAAAAGAAGGGAGAGCAGACATAAACAGAATTGATTCATTCACACATCCAATGTATTATATATAATTTCATTCAATTATACTTCACACAAAGAGAGTGATGATAAAGGTTTGACACGCCACTATTTGCATTAGCCTATACAGACATGAGCCATGTAGCGCTGTCTCTTTAAGAGAACCCGGAAAGAGTCCGCATGGAGCAGCAGCAGCATTGTGTTCCTGGAGTCACAGCACTGAAACCCGAGCTCCTGTCAGCTGTGTTGTTTATGTACGTGACAGCCAGCCGTGTCACTGCCATGACCCCCCACCACCTCCTAGTGCGGACTCTGCGGGACATTAGTGCGAGGTGCTGGCGCTATCGACCCGGTGTGAGCGCGGCCCGATCGGGTCTCTTTAGAGACCACCGCCAACAGCCGCAGCTCCGTTTGTTTTCATCCATTACCCCAACAAAAACAACGACCACCACCATGGATGAGATCCTGGCCCGGGTGGTCCCGCCGTTGCCCACGTACGAGACCCGGGACAAGTCCCCTCCTCCGCCCGAGTCCAACAGCCTGGACTTCATCGCCTTCTACCAGGGCCTCCGGGACCGCGATCAGAAGCTGGAATTCCTGGAGAAGCTGTCGCGGGAGTGCGGCGTGGACCACTGGAGCGTGTCGGAGCTGTCGGTGAAGCTGCTGGAGACCATCCAGCAGCGGGACGTGGCGACCATCCTGCAGGCCGAGGACCGCCTGCGCTACAGCCTGACCCCGCGCTACAGGCAGTGTCTGAGCTGCATCAGCAGAGTGCCCGGCGGCGTCAAGTTCCTGGTGGACCTGCGAGCCGACGTGCTGGAGATAATCTCGTCCAAAGCCACCGACAGCCCACACATCAGGGTAACTAAACCTAACTAAACGAGCCTAATCCATAATGCTATTTGCTTATGTTTACATTTTGTACGGCGGCTAGCTGTCAGTGGACATTCCTTGCGGCGTTCGCGTACAAAGTACACTGATTTGAACTATCACCCTGACAGCAGGGCCGGATTTAGCCAGCCCTGCTAGGGTGGGCTGGAAGTCTGGAAGAATGGCAGGGTGGGCAACTCCAAAGTTTTTCATATGAAGCAGCGGTTTTCGATCTTTTTGAGACCAGGGCCCACTATTTATTCGGCATTTGAGCCACGGACCACCATTGGATGACATTTTAGGCCGCAGACCCCAAAGCCAAAGATTTATTTTGCTTTTGTCCACAATACCAAGCTGGATTTTGTGAACAAAACAGTCAAAATGACCATTAATTTTCTACATTGTCTAGTAGTGTAGACTTGGGCTAAGTCAGATGATAAATATTTTAACCCTTGAGAGTGTAAATATGAAACCAAATGGACCCACAAGGGTCCATTTGGTTCCGGTCTTGCGTGGCAGTGTATTTTTATGGACCGCCATCTGCCCATTTGGAAAAAAACAACAACTTTATAACTATTGAAAGTGGCACCTTTCATACAAGCCAGTACTATGGATATCATATCTTTTGCATGTCATATACTGTATTACTCTTATAAATTACCAAATTATATATGTTTCAATAAAATACTATGGGATCTTATATCTTTTTTGAATGTTATATACAGTATAATTCTTATCACAATGTTTCACTTTACAAATAAACATGTTAACTTCTAAGTTTCATATATTCACCTTTCATATATTCTCATATGAAAGGTGCCACTTTCAAGGGCAAATAGCCTTTTTCCATATGGGTGAAAATACTTCCTGTGACAGAAGTGAATTGTCACCGTGTGGTCCGTGTCACTATACTTTTATGGGCATCTGAAAATATTCGTGCCACTCCAGAGACTCCCAAAACATTATATTTTTAATATAGCCTACATAACAATATGAACTTTTTTTGTTATTTTTTCCTCACATTTGAGCAAGAGTATATAGGCTAAACAAATCTTCCCCACCTACCTCTGGGCTCCACTTTGAGAACCACACTGAAGTATGTGTAGCAGGTGGCTACAGCCTCTGTCGTGATGGCCTCCAAAGTCTAGTACCTGCCCCCAGACCAAGGGGATGTCCCTTTGGTCTAGTCGTTAAGAATTAAGATGTTTGACTTTCACACAGGAGACCCGAGTTCAAATCCGGGCGTTACATATGCAACCCTTATATGCATGAGTAGTGGGCCTACTCCTCCTAGTAAGTTCTGAATATGCAAAGGATTTCCAAAGCATATTTCGCTTTAATATCATCGTCTACTGCTACTCGTGGGCTTTTGTGAACACTGACTCCAGAAAGTTGCTAGATTCAGTAGGCTGAACCCATGTTGAGTAGGCTACACCAAGGTTTTATGTTAGAAATCGCCAGTAGGGTCCCTAGCATGTAGAAACTGTGGGATGATAACTTATGTTGAGCAATTTACTTTGCCCATTATATACTGTAGCATTTGACATTTCAAACTAGCGGGTTTTCACAGTACTGAATCCATTCCAAGCCACATATCCAAATCCTGTTGTATATTTTCTTATATGATTAATAAAGTCCAATATGATTCCTATAAGAATCCTATAAGATTTCCCCCCAAATCTTATAGGAATCCAAAGGATTTTCTTATCTTAACCCTATAAGAAAATATCTAATAGGATTTGTTCCGAAATCTTATAGGATTTCTCTATTGGAATCCTAGGATTTTCTGACTAGGGTCATGCCCAAATGTTCACATAGTCTACTGGTAAGTCTGTCGACGTTAAAATGACCAGTTTTACCATAAACTACTAAATATGGATCCACTGACTTTCTAGCCGATAGCCGTTATCTCCGGTGTGCTGACCGAGCTGTCCACCCCGCCCACTATGTCCTAAAAAGATTTTTTTTAATATATTTAATCCATTAATCACAAAATCAAGGAAGGAATCTTTTGCAGCTGGCGATAACTTGCACTGCGCAAATGTATTCAATATAATAGCGCTGCATGTTACACTAACATGTATTTTATTTTGGTAAACTGAATATAAAAGAAGAGAGTTTACTGTACTTCATAAAGCAACAACAAGCGCCAATATGCGCTGATGTGCGTCAAGACATACCACACCGAAGGGGCATGCGCCGATATGCGCCGATATGCGCCAAGACCGTCTCGCCGCATTGGTGTAGACACGCCATTAAACTGCACATCTCAAAGGTTGTGAAACAGGTGACAAATCTGTGGGCAATCATCTAGACAAGAAAGAAAGAAATTGCTGATATATTACAGTCTTTGAAGGCAGAAATGATTTTTGTGTAGGTGCAAAACATCCAGAAAGTCAAAGTACCTTCATTAGGAAAAAAAATACATAGTGAAAAAACCCTGAATTCCCATGTGTACAAATAGCTCCACAAGGGTCCATTTGTACAAATGTGACCCCTATGGTAAAACCTTCATTCAATTTGAACCCCCCCCCCCCCCCCAGTTAAATGAACACAGGGGGATTTTATGGTGCGCTTTGTTCTGAGGGATGGTGTCCTTCACCACAGGGGTTGTTTCCTTGCATCGACGTATCAATCACACCACCGCACCATTGGGAAGTTTGGTACTGTTAAGATGCTGTGTGAATTTATTACAGCTTTTTAGCTGCTTTGCATTCAAATACAGCCTGACATTTGCAGGCTAAATGATTGATCCTTTCTGTGATGCAGCCTTCTAATCCTGCATTGTATTTCAAAGTGTCAGAGTAAAGGGGGCAGACAGAGAGAGAGAGAGCTGTGCTCTCATCCCAGGTCCCAGAGCAACACTAGGGCTCACATTTCATCACAGCCTGTTGCCGCAAAGGCCTTGACCTTTGGGCCACTTTCTAAACTTGAAGGAAGTGTACTGAAATGTGTCTTATAGGTCAAAGCCAGGTCAGACTCTGTGTATACAGGTCTGAAATGTCGTAATGGTAGGGGCCATGTAATGGCCAATGGACTTGGCCCTTAAAATGACACTTCAGTTTTGTAGGAATAAAGTTCAGCTCTTCTTTAAAATACACTATTTAATTTGATAATGTGACAGTGCAGGCCCAGATCATGTAATGTTTCCCAATTGGAGGGGGCAGTCGAAAATGGCATGAGGGTGGCTTCATCGCCCAATGAAGCTGCCCCCATGTCATTTTCATTTAAATTCTTTAATTTTGTGACCCAAAAGATTTATATCTTGTACAGGAATTATATTAAGCAATATAAGCCCTGTTGAAGTTGCAACAGGCACATAGCATGCATAAAGCTAAAGGTAAAAGTTTTCTATTTTGATTGATGACATGGTGTTGGTTTAGTGGTGCCACACTTCTAGTTTGTTAGTAGCAGTAGTAGTATTTAAAATCATTTGTAAATATAAGCACTTTATTTTGAAATAATTTGGGTTGTTTGCATGCCATCATGTTTGGTGGGGCAGTCTGGGTATTTAGGGGGGCACCGCCCCCCCATACCCATACCCATGCCCATGCCTATGCCTGTGACTTCATTACACGATGACATGAGTTAGAAATGTCTTAAATCTCCTGTTAAACAGAAGTTCATAGAATTCTCCAGTTGTTACCAGACAGTGTTGCCTAGTCTGCTTGCTATAGTGGTGGATTCCCTATATCTAAAAATATCTACTACCGTAGTTTCCGGACTATAAGCCGCACCAGCTAAATTTGATGCGAAATCCTGATTTTTCCATGTATAAGCCGCACCTGACTAAGCCGCACCAGACAACAATCTTCATGCTAGAGCAGTGGTTTTCAACCTTTTAGATCCCAGGGCCCACCATTTTTCAGCATTTGAGCTACAGACTACTATTTGACAACATTTTCACCCCACAATTCCAGGATGGATTTTCGCAAACAAAATAGGCAAAACATAGAATCAAAATGACCCTGATTAATTAAGTGGTGCTAATTTAGATGGTGAATACCATAACTCTTGAGATTGTAAAAATGAAACCAAATGGACTCGTCATTTTTACGCTGTCAAAGAGTTACATCTGGTTAACCAACTTTCCATCATCTAGTCTGCGGGGCCCATCTGGAACCCTCTCAGGGACCACTGGTGGTCCCCGGACCACCTGTTGAAAACCCCTGTTAAAAAAACACCTGTAAAAATCCATAGATTGGCTGCACCGTTGTATAAGTCGCAGGGTCCAAAGCATGTGAAAAAAGTAGCGGCTTATAGTCCGGAAATTACGATATATTATACAGATCGAACAGCCAGGCTGTGCATGATGTGAGAAAAAGAGACCTTTGTTAGTAACATGTACAGTATGATTGACATGCATGAAGCGAGGTGAGTGACTGGAAAAAAATATTGTGTCGCTTTAAGCATCTGAAGGTTCCTTTATTAGCCATGCATAAGGGAGTGTTGTGAGGTCAAAACGGGTCAGCACTATACGGGCATTTTGACAATGAGTTCTGAGTTGTCACATATGTTCTCACACATGTGCACAGTCACACAGGCAGGCAGAGAGATAGTGGGGTGTTACCATGTCTTGTCTACAGTCATGTCTTGTATCTAGAAAAAGTTACAATATATAATATAGCAAAACATGTTTTGCAAACGCTATACCCGGCACAGGCAAAATAGGGCAAAGGTCTTCCCTTGCTCTATAGGAAATGTGCATACAAAGTTGTGCAAGGATCAGTGTCGTTAAGTAAGTGAGTAATCTACAGAAATGTGTGGAGGAATAGGAGCAGGCGTTCCTAGTTGCCATTAGAGGTGTGTGTGTGTGTGTGTGTGTGTGTGTGTGTGTGTGTGTGTGTGTGTGTGTGTGTGTGTGTGTGTGTGTGTGTGTGTGTGTGTGTGTGTGTGTGTGTGTGTGTGTGTGTGTGTGTGTGTGTTGTCTGAAATGCCTTAATGCCTGGTTGACGCCTCAACCTAACCGTCAGTCCTATGCTATGTCGAATAGAAGTCTGCCTGCTGCCATCCAGGGAGTGTGTCTGTAAAGTTTGGCGTCAGTCGGACCACAGATGGATGGGCAGACGGAGAGTAAAACATAGTCTCTCTCCAAGCCTTCGGCCTGGTGGAGACAATAATGCAATAACCACACCTGGGAAAAGCATAATGGGTACAAAAAGCACCTTCTCCTCCAAATAGACTGACTGCCTCTAATGGAGGAGATTGAACATAATCCCCTGTTCTGCTGTACTCTGCACATCTCAATTGTGCACGTTACATTATAGCTTTGGGAAAATTGCCTTGGGTACCAGAGATTACAGTCTGATTCATCTGGTCTTCCTGTTCCTTTCTGAAAAGAGTCTACTAATCAGCGCATTGGGTAAAGTTCCAAATGTATTTTTTATGGCCAACCAATAGGTTCTAATAAATTATACCTTTACCCAGTGTGCAGACTCTTTTATGATATTTTGCTTCTGCTAGCATCTAGCTTTGTAACCTTTATTCACTTGCCTGTTTATTTGTCTTTCTGACCCAAATACATGCTGAGTGATGAAAGCAGTAACATCCAATCAGCAATGTTTTCTCTTCCTAGAATCCACATGTCGTCCTGTTTGGGCCGTGCGGGAGGGAATCTGTGAGGACGATCTTTGTCTTACTAGTCCTACGGGCTGCAGCAGCTCCCTTTTTATTGAATGGGATGCATATTCCACTGGGAACACAGAAATGTATGGGTACATCGTTACAGGCTGGCATAATGACTACATTGAGGAAAAACAATAGATAACTGTAGTAAAATCAAAAGAATAGCAAGTAGCGTTAGTTCAGTCAGATAACTCACAAAAAGATTAAATATTTAAATTAAATACTATAAAGATTTAATCAGAATACAAGTGTGCATATAATATTTGTCATTGGTGTTAGGCTCTGCTACATTATTTTCCTCTGCTTGGCACACTAACACACCATCATTAAACATTATGAGCAGGGAGATGGATGCAAGAACCCCCCATGTGGATCAGAAATAACAGAGCCCAATGGTGATCCCAATGGTGATGATGATGGTGGTGGTGGTGGTGGTGGTGGTGGTGGTGGTGGTGATGATGGTGGTGGGAGCAAACATCTCATCACAACCAGGAACTATTATGGAGAAGGAAGGCAGGAGGAAGCTAGCAGTCTAGAGAATTTAAGGCTGTCCCCCGAAGCTCGGGATTTGAACCATCCACTCTTTAAGGTTGGCATGTGAACGAATAGTAATGAACCGGAACCATTTGTTGTTTCTTTTGTTGGCGAGAATGCAACATGCATATCGTTTCTTCTAACCTGCATGTAGTATCAAAGTCAGGGAAAGTCAACATTACTTGCACCAGGCTGCAAGTCTGTGTTAGCACTTTTAAATGTTTTTTCTTTACATTTGCATTCATTTTTGTGGTTATGGCCCCATTTTGACATTTAATGGTAGTTCCTACCTGCCAGTGTTGAGGGCAGACATGTGAAAGGGTTCGACAGCAGAGACGTGTTTGGGTACTTGGCCGCGGCGGTCCTGCTATTTTGGCATTGTTGGGTTCAATTTAGAAGATATATTATGCTTTGCAAAGGTTCCGCTAGGACCTATCTTTGAGGGGCAAGCTCACATACTGTATATACCTTACCTGGTACATATCAGGGGGCCTTTAGGCTGTTCCTCTATCACGCCACGGAGAACAACAGAGTCGTTTCATAATCAATAACACAGTCCAGCAGTGGCCAGTAGCTTAAGCGCACACACACTGGTCACCACCTGCGTCTCGTCCCTGGCTGCACAACAACATTTGTTTGCCTGTTATTATTTCTAGAATTGATTGAACTAGGAATGGAAAAGGTCAG
This sequence comes from Benthosema pterotum, assembly GCA_039105355.1. Classification (NCBI taxonomy): domain Eukaryota; kingdom Metazoa; phylum Chordata; class Actinopteri; order Myctophiformes; family Myctophidae; genus Benthosema; species Benthosema pterotum. The sequence continues at coordinate 33,408,359 of CM076969.1, forward strand.
AGTGAATAAGAGGCCCTTGCTCAGTATTGACAGCGTACAGTGCAGACACACACACCAGCGGGGAGGAAAAAATGGCATTCAAAAAACGATGTCTGTAATCAAAATGGCACCGTGTGCGCGGGCGGAGGGAAAAGTGACTAAATTACCAAAGTAATTACTGGAGTAATGAAAGTTTGGAATTCTCAAGGCTGCAATTACTGTGGTTCTTGCGAGAGTGTCACTTTGGATTCTGGGTTGGATTAGTCTCCCTCAGGTAGCCAATCGATTGTTGTTATTTCCCTCTGCTCTTTCCACCTGTGGGCTTTTCATCCTCCTTCACCTGTTTTCATACTGGATCAATGAAAGATGAAGAATAACAAGTTTGACTGCTACCTTGTTTTCTTTTTTTTCTTTTTTTTTTTTTACACAGAATACATTTTACTTACCTCTCTCTGATAGCGTGAGTTAAATTGTTGCTAAACATAATAATTTACAGGTCTACAATTAAATTTACAATTCAACAGGATTACAAATCGATCAACATGCGTCTGTTATCTCTCCTATTAAATACAGAATAGAAGTGTGGACGAAAACAAAACAAACTTTATTAATCTATATATACAGTGTATATACTTTACCTTCGGGACAATACGGTAAATAAATAAACACATTTATTTGATGATATATGATATGATATGGACACTTATTTTCTCTAATAGCAACCTAAAGCATCAACTTTGGTTAAAAACAACAACAACTTTTTAAAAAAGTGTTTTTTCCAACCGTAAAAAACTGTACAATTGATCAAAAGTGACAAGCCGAGAGCAGTTGTTTCCACTACGTTGTTGCCATTGCTCTGCCTTGAGGGCTAAATGCTATATACTGTAGTCGTGTATACTGTAGTAAGCAGCTGAGCTGATCCGACTTACTCGTCCCTTCCGGTTATACTAAGGAAAATGGAAACAAAAGCCCATAAAGCCCACCTCAAACACCTGACATTATTTCCGTATACATTGAGTTGTTTTTCTTGTATTGGTTTTCTCAGCACCTGGTAGATTGTTGTTGTCATAGTTGAATTAAGTGTTGATAAAGATTGCTATTTTTTCACAACAGGGTTCTGTCTGCCCATCTCTAGTAAACAGAACATATACCTTTTCAACTCCGGATCGCAATTTCATCCAATTAAGAGAGAGGAGTCATGCTGGACAGTGCACAGGATAAACAAGTGAAATTGAAGTAATGAGAAAAATAAAATAAAAATTGCAGCAAACAAAATTGGAACTGAAATAACCCGGCAAAATTGAAGCGCACATACAAAATTGAAGTAATTTCGTCCAATTAGGAGAGAGAACTCATAGAGGACACATGATGAACAAATGATGTTGAAGTGATGAAACAGAAATAACACCCACTATGAAGTATGCAGCTCCTGCTCAGTTTGAGTGTGTGCTCCTGGTATTCAGAAGTTCAGATGATAGCACATTTGATGTGGGTGTGTGACGTGTTCTTTTCATGTCACGGATACTTGGCGGCTAGCAATTTTGGATTGTCAATGCATGTTTCAAAAGACATGGAGATGTGCAATCGTTTTAAATGTACAAGAATATAAAACTCTGCTCACCATTTTCTGCTGCCAGATATATATTTTACTTCAAGTAGTAACTATATACTGTACTGTATATACTATATTCCATAGAACAGGGGTGCCCAACCTTTTTTGACCCAAGATCTACTTTTCAGCAGCCAACCCCTCCGGGATCTACCAGTCCAATATCAACATTTCAAACCACACGCATCGTTGCCAGCCTGCAGTAACTTCACAACAACACAAGTTACAACACTACTTTGTTTTACCACTTTATGTAATGTCCATATAAGCATAAAGTACAACAGACTTGTCATAAATAGGCCTACAACAAATGCAATCATAATAAGAACAGTCCAGAATAGTCCATTATAAGTTGCAGAACATATACGTTGCAGAACAATACTGTTGGCATAATTCACAGACAGCAGAAAACAATCCTCCAAATGAGCCGCTTCGTAGACAGACAGACAGACAGACAGACAGACAGACAGACAGACAGACAGACAGACAGACAGACAGACAGACAGACAGACAGACAGACAGACAGACAGACAGACAGACAGACAGACAGACAGACAGACACATCCCCCCCCCACATCCCCCGAGATCTACTCGTGATCAGGCCGAGATCTACCAGTAACTGGGGGGGAGGGGGGGTAGCTGCTTCTGAGTAACCACCTGGGCAGGCTAATGTTGAAACTGTTATGATCTAAATGTCTCATTATAAGTGAAGAGTAAACAAACACAAAACTATGTTTTGAATGAATGTTGTGCGCAGATGCACACATGTGCATGCGAACCTCAACCAGCACAACCTAGTTTAAAGTACTTCCCATGGCCCTGCCCCTATAACAATTGTTTGAGAATTGACTGCAACTTTGTGCGCTGAGGACCTGTGCTTAGATTCTCACTGGCCTACAGACTGTATGCTCACCATGCCTGTGAGAGCAACACTTATGCATGCATATGAAAGTATACATTTGACAGAATATATACCAATTAAAACAATCATACATAGTATGGCATGAATGAACATTTATTTTGGGGATGTGGAGGATTGCTGCTGCGTGATGTGTTTCCACGCTAAAGTTGTTATTTTGGTCAGCATCCTATTTCCCTTAAAGCGGGGATGCCATGATATCCATCTTTTTTTGAAGTGCTGCAAAGCACTTCCCTTAGACGGTTTACAAGCTGCCGTGTGTCCGTGCCTGCCTGCCTGGATGCCTGTCTGGCTGCATGCGTGGAGTCAGGCGGCCACGTCCAGAGAAACAAGCACAATGGGACGTTCAGGCGGCATGTTGCCACGTCCAGAGAAACAAGCACAATGGGACGTTCCCATTCAGACTCCATGCAGGCAGGGACAGACACAGACACAGGCACGGCGCAGCACTTCATTTCACACGGGTGTGTTTTTATTCAAGTTTTTGTAATGTGTTTATGAGGTCACAGTACTTCATTAGACCTCCTGAGGTTGTTTTTGTGCCTGTTATTTGAAAGTGGGCGGCTGTTTGAGTTATCTCTGCTAGTCTACCAAGTACAATGTAGTAGAATGATTTCTTGTATTAAAGATATATGGCTTTCTTTATTCATTGTGTGCATATTAAACAGACCAGTGTGCCTAAGCAGATGGACTAGTGACAGAGTAGCCATCTTTAGAAAAGAAAAAAACAACAGCGGTAACAGGGCAGGGAAGTAGCAGGGCAGGGAAGTATCGACACCATGTATAAAAATGACACACTGGCACTTAGTAGCCCCGTGAGTGCATGGGTCAGAACAGAGTTATTACATATAGTGTTCAGTGTCAGCAGAAGAGTCTACAAATTAATTGCCCTTCTTCGTGCTCTCTGTGTAACTAGTGGCCAAAATGAGAAGTGACCTCGTAGCACAGGGTATCAACCTTACAAAATCAGTAACCTGCTACTTTAATGTAGGTCCCGTGTCAAACGTGTCAGGCCATTTTCTTCCTAATGGGGTGGATTCCCCTTCCATTCCCCGTGTCACCCAGTCCCCTAATGCAAGTGCTGAATTACTAGTAGTGCCTTCCATTTTCAAAGGGCTTCATCTTCCTGCAAGGTCAATAGAATACAGATTTGTCCCTGGGTTTCGGCCTTCTTCCTTCTGTGTGTGTGTGTGTGTGTGATTGAGAATGGCCGCCCAAGGCAGCAGCTGTGCTAATGTATTGTTGATGTGTTTGGGTGTCCTCAGAAACACTTGGCTAGGATTTATTACAAGCTATCACACAATCATCTATTTCGCCTCTGGGTTAGTGAGCTAGCGATGTTTGACAAACGCATACGCACACATCCCAAAAAACAGCTATAGAACTGTGTTGATTTTATATTTAAACCCCCAGGGCTTGCCTTGACCGAGTGCACAGAAAGATCACATTTTCCTCTGACAACCTCTCGGGCATAGAAGCGAATCTTTTAAGAGTTTATATCTGTTTTTTGCAGGGGATGGGGGATTTCAGATGAGAGGTTGTTGGTTAATGTTTTTTTCCTCCTCCAATAGATGTTTGCAAAAAATAAAATTAAAGCACAAATAACATACATTCCAAAAAATGTTTTTAATACGTCATCATGTTGTATATGTCTCTCAAGCTTTGAGCCTCAATCATCCTCTGATATGTCCAGTCCTTATGATGCCTTTCTGGAATTTGAAAACAGTTTAGCTGCAATACCACAATGTCCTGAGGTGGTGGGGGCGCTGACATACAGATTATTTAATAGTTGAGTCATTATAATACTGATGCTGGATAAAGCCTTGTTTCCATTCCATGCCAGCTTGGAAAATCAACAATGGCGGATATTGTAAACAAAGCAGAAATGCAAATTTGGAACTGAAGACTGAAGTGGAGGAATCATACAAAGTAGGGTGCATTGATGACATTATTATGAGGCCAAAATCTTGCCACGAAAGGCATCAGAAGAAATTGAAACCTTTTCACATCCTCTAAATGATTATACGTAGTTATATGTCTGACCTCTGCAGACAGACATACCTGCTCTGAAGTGACAAGTTGTTTATTGAAGTTCATATTGAGCACTTCCTATTGCACGCTCGAGTGCATCACCACTCACAGAAGATGTGATGACACAAACATTTGCATGGAAAACAGATACACCCAGAGGACAACACCCCCCCCCCCCCCCCCCCACACACACACACACACACACACTGAATCCGATGACGACCCTGTGTGTGTGTTTTGAAGTGACACCTTAACCCAGTGGTGTCAAAGTCATTTGGGGTGGGGGCCGCATGTGACTTCATGGGGGCCGGAGCGCCGCGGTGCAACCAGTCGCAGCCTGCAAGCATGCACAGCACACGCATGTTTACACACACATTCGTTACTTCTACACTACAGTATATCACACAAGTCATATTTATTATTAAGAATAGATATTAATATATATTATTGGTTTCATACTTGTAGCCTAGATTAAGACATTTGCTATGAAAGATGCTATTTTTATTTACAGAGCGTCAATAAACCATACGAAAATAGCATTTAAATTTCAAATACTAAATTTAAGTAAGTATGTAAAGTTAACTAAGTATAGTTCTCGGTTACACACCCTTGTGCTGCTGAAGTATAGTTCTCTCGGTTACACACCCTAGTACTGCTGAATTATAGTTCTCTCGGTTACACACCCTAGTACTGCTGAAGTATAGTTCTCTCGGTTACACACCCTAGTACTGCTGAAGTATAGTTCTCGGTTACACACCCTAGTACTGCTGAAGTATAGTTCTCGGTTACACACCCTTGTACTGCTGAAGTATAGCTGTCACTTTGCAGCGCCAGCAGCCTAGCCTGGTAAAACGACTCCCCCTGCTGGACAACATGCATTCCATGCCGTTCAGAAGAGAGCTCAAAAGCATTTCTTTAAACGACCATAACTTTTGATAGGAACGTGCTAGAGACTTACTTTTTTTTTTGTTAGACTCAGACATTTTTGCTCTACAAGCCTGGGGCCGGATTAAATCATCTCGCGGGCCGGATCCGGCCCGCGGGCCTTGACTTTGACATATGTGCCTTAAGACACCTTCAATAACCGAGATATCGTCTATTGCATCTCAATAAACACCCATTACTACTAGACAGTGAAAATGCAGCAGAAATACATTTCACATCAAGCACATTAAAGGTATTTTCATTTCAGCCTTTATTTACGAATTTATGAAGTACTCCTACTGGGTCTGCAAAAATAAATCATCATAGTTATCCTATTATCCAGTACATACTGTAGTGTACACCTGCTGGGACTACGAATGTGCTAAATGTGTGTGTGAAAAATGGTGTAAGTTACACTGCGTTACCAATTAACCCCAGTTATCACCAGGATGTAGATTGCAGGGGTTATTTCTGAACATTGTTCCCTCTCTCCCTCTCTCTCTCTCTCTCTCTCTCTCTCTATCTCTCTCTGTCTGTCTGTCTGTCTGTCTGTCTGTCTGTCTGTCTGTCTGTCTGTCTGTCTGTCTGTCTGTCTGTCTGTCTGTCTGTCTGTCTGTCTGTCTCTCTCTCTCTCTCTCTCTCTCTCTCTCTCTCTCTGTCACTGTCCCTTCTTCTGTCCCACAGGACTTAAATTCCACCCTGAAGAGCTTGCTGTCTGAATGGTTTTCTGTAGGTCTACTGCGTCTGGAAAGGATAACGTGGCAGTCGCCCTGCGAGCTCCTGCAGAAGATCAGCCAGTAATGATGCACCAACAACCACACTGCTGTCCTCTCCTCTCTCTCACAACCACACTGCTGTCCTCTCCTCTCCCTCACAACCACACTGCTGTCCTCTCCTCTCCCTCACAACCACACTGCTGTCCTCTCCTCTCTCTCACAACCACACTGCTGTCCTCTCCTCTCTCTCACAACCACACTGCTGTCCTCTCCTCTCCCTCACAACCACACTGCTGTCCTCTCCTCTCCCTCACAACCACACTGCTGTCCTCTCCTCTCTCTCACAACCACACTGCTGTGCTCTCCTCTCCCTCACAACCACACTGCTGTCCTCTCCTCTCCCTCACAACCACACTGCTGTCCTCTCCTCTCCCTCACAACCACACTGCTGTGCTCTCCTCTCTCACAACCACACTGCTGTGCTCTCCTCTCTCTCACAACCACACTGCTGTGCTCTCCTCTCCCTCACAACTACACTGCTGTGCATAATGGTCCTAATTGTTTGCAAAATCCAAAATGTTCATACATTTTGCAGTGTAATTCAATTATTTGTTTGACAATCAAATCATCAACTTAAAGTAATCCTGACCATGGATACAGGGACGGTTGACATCAGCATACCTCTCCATGCGTGGCCATGCAGGTACGAAGCAGTGCATCCGATCCGTAACTGGACGGACATCAAGCGGCGGGTGGGTCCGTACCGGCGCTGCTACACCTTCACACACGCCTCCATGCCGGGAGAGCCCCTGGTGGTCCTGCATGTGGCGCTCACAGAGGACATCTCTGATAACATACAGGTCAGACTGCGTTTGCTGTTTGACAGCAAATTTTGTTTTTAGTTTTAGTCATAGTCTTATGAATGATTTTCATTCAGTTATACTCGCATGTTAGTCATAATGTTAGTTTATTTGTTTTTGTAACCCATTTTTTACACCCAGTGCCAATTACCTAATGTGATCCTGGGCTCTACACCACAGCGGAATGGTTCAAACTGCCTTCTTTTCATCTGGTGGGCTGGTCAACTGTTTTTCCCATTCCTCCTTCCCCGACCTTTTTCTAAATCGGTCTGGGCAGGTGGAAAAGGGTTGTCATTTTACAGTCATGACTGTTTTCCAACCGGTCGGGGTTTTAGGGTTAGGTTTAGTTATAGGTTTTACTGAGGTTAGGTACTGCGGTTTAGTTACGATTGTAAACTGTTGCAACGGTTTGGGATAAAGGTTGACGGTAAAACAGTCACTGGTGTTCCCGACCTCTAAGCATTGCTCATAACGGATTAACCTGTCTATACAACACAATAAAGGTGTTTTTTTTCCCCCCGCCCCCCTCTTGTTCCTGGCAGAGTATCGTCCGTGAGTTTGCCACGGTGGATGATCAGGAGGATGTGACTAAAATCAACACAGCCATCTTCTACTCCATCACCTCTACCCAGACTGGGCTACAGGGGGTGGAGCTGGGCAACTATCTCATCAAGAGGGTGGTGCGAGAACTTCAGGTATGTGTGGATGGATGGATGGATGGATGGATGGATGGATGGATGGATGGATGGATGGATGGATGGAGGGAGGGATGGATGGATGGAGGGAGGGAGGGAGGGAGGGAGGGAGCGAGGGATGGATGGAGGGATGTATCGATGGTGGTTGATGCAGAGGTGGAATGGATAGGATGTGTTATCAACAGGGTGCTGCAATGATGGGATAAACCATTTTGGATGCTAGCTCTAGAGCAGGGGTGGCCAACCCGTGGCTCGCGAGCCACATGCGGCTCTTCAGCTGGTTACATGTGGCTCTTAAGGGGCTTCCACATGAAACCATCAAAAACCTTTTTTTTATACCAGGGCCCACCATTTATTCAGAATTTGAGCCATGGACTACCATTTGATGACATTTTAGCTCCACAGAGCCCAAAACTAAAGATTTTGTTTACAATTTACAATTAAAACAATTCCAGGCTGGATTTCAGAGAAAACAAAACAGTCAAACATACAGATCAAAATGACCATTAATCTTCTACATTCTCTGGTTGTGTAGACTTAGGCTAATTCACATGATGAATATTTTAACTCTTGAGAGCGTAAACATGAAACCAAATGGACCCGCAAGGGTCCATTTGGTTTCATGTTTACGCTCTCAAAGAGTTACATCTGGCTAACCAACTTTCCATCATTTAGCCTGGGGACCACCTGGAATCCTCTTTGATGTGGCTCTTTGCTGTAACACAATGAAAAACGTGGCTCTTAGTCTGTGAGCGGTTGGCCACCCCTGCTCTAGAGCATTGGTTTTCAACTTTTTTGTTACCAGGGCCCACTATTTATTCAGCATTTGAGGCATGGACCACCATATCAGGACATTTTAGCCCCACAGACTCCAAAACTATGCTTTTTTCTTATGCAGGCAAATATACAAACAAACCAAAATTACCATTAATCTTTTAGTGTAGACTTTGGCTAATTCAGATGATGAATAGTAAAAATGGACCCTTGCAGGTCCATTTGGTTTCATGTTTGCTCATTACATCTGGTAACCAACTTTTGATCTGGTTAACCAGCATAGCTGGTGGTGCCTGGACCACTGGTTGAAAACCACTGCTCTAGAGTACTTGATCTGAAGGCTGCCCAATCCATTGCTCTGTGTGTGTGTGTGTGTGTGTGTGTGTGTGTGTGTGTGTGTGTGTGTGTGTGTGTGTGTGTGTGTGTGTGTGTGTGTGTGTGTGTGTGTGTGTGTGTGTGTGTGTGTGTGTGTGTGTGTGTGTGTGTGTGTGTGTGTGTGTGTGAGAGACTTTTTGGGTCTAAAACTAAAAGTTAAGTGACCTAATAATTAGCTATTCAATTACTCGGAAACAGAGATAAAAGCACATGTTGTTCATTGTCATCTTCAACTGGACCTTCTCAACACAATGTCGTTTTATGTTCCCTCTAGAGAGACTGAGACTATTTTCTTTTGTGTATTTTCAAATTTGACAGCAAATATTGAAAAACATGAGGGTTTTCAGAAAACTGTCAAGATTTTTTAGACAATTAGGTCAGAATGGATTAAGACTATATTGATATTAGTCACTCAGGATCATATTCATCCCATCTTAATTGTCTAATATCAGCTTCCAAAGTTTGATTGTATTCATAATGTTCCAAATGTTCAGTGACAAAAACGCAATGAAATCATTGCTGATCAAATAAAGAATTGTGACTGTCCTAACGTTGCAGCGCCACCACTTTCATGCTCTGGAGTTTTCCTCATCTACATTTCAGAAAGTATTTATTTAAAGACCTTTAACCTCGGACAAAGCCAACTCGGCTTCTGAAAAAACATGTTTTATGATGATGATTAGAAAGAAACATCACTTGTAGCTTCTTGCGTGGTGCATAGTATTTGATTTTTTTGTCACAACTTCAGATCAGTAGTAGTTTTACTCGAGTGGAACGGCTCATCTCATCTACTGAATTGTGACTTTGTGAGAACTCACAGAGGCAGTGCCCAGACAGTGCAAAGGATCAGGAACCTTTGGGGAAATCATGTTGTCTCTTGATGTGTGATTGTGCTTCAAAAGTGTTTTTTTTGCTTTCTGTCACTGGCGGTTTGTTTGGATATTACATAGATGTCATTCCAAGACAGAGCTGTGAATAGTTTGAACAGTTTATCGTGATCTATTCGCTTAGACATTACAAAAAAAAATCTCATTTAGTGTGTTGTGCCTTTCATTATTACATATTAACATCATTAAATAACAAAGAAAAACACGCAGTGCCTGTATAGTACATGTATTTGCTTCCCATTTAATAGATTATACTTCTACTTCTCAGAAGCAAATGGTCTATTTTTAGTCCAAGTTACTTAACAGATATATATTATTAATGCATTACATAATACATTAACTGATAGATTATGATGTATTACAATCACAAACAAAGCGACTCAGCAGGACATAAGGTAATTAAAATCAGCTCAGCATATACCAGCTGCACATTAAAAGTGATGGAAATATGAATGCATTTTACTAATTACAATCCAATAATGTGATTGTTAAATGGGCCGTGCATAATGGGAACATTTGTGTTTGCTATAGTGTTGAGTATAGTTTGATACCAAGAAGGCTTTTGTGGTTTTGCTTGAGAAACATTTTGAGGTTTTCCACCACTCACAGTTGCCTGTGCAACACACACGCACACACACACACACACACACACACACACACACACACACACACACACACACACACACACCCATGCACGCACATGCACACTACGCATACACACATGTTCACAAACAGTCTGACGACTTCCCAGAAAACTAAATCTCTGCAATAAGATATGCGAATCCCCTCAATAAGCACGGAAGAGTCCTCGAATGTCAGGCCTCTCCAGGTAGCACTTGTTAAATGACTGGAACATTGAACGGAACATCAAAAGCCAATCCATGTGACAGCTGGGAAATAGCTTTTTCTAGTGCATGCTCATGAAACACCCTCCCCACCACCCCACCACCCCCACCACCATCACCGTTTCGTTAAATTTCACTCAGTCATATGAGGACTGGAGTGTTGAGAGAGCTGCAGCAGCCTGGAGCCATTTCATTTATCGGCATTTTTTATGATGACGTTATGGAGGTTCAATAACCTCCTGAAGATATTAGTTTTCTGTTTACACGCCGTTTGAACTGTTTTCTTGTGTTTGCTGCATTATTTATTTGCCCGATAAGATAGCCGGGGCCTATATTTTGTTCTCATGTTGCCAGAGTACGTACAGTACTTGGGCCAATAGACAGATTGCAGTTGTTATCACCAATTCTTCCTTGAGAGATCCGATATCTTATTGCGGAGCGCGGTGCTTCTGTTGCTGACGGGACGGGGCGGCACGGCGAACAGCGTTTTTCGAACTTTTTTCCGTGCCCAAGAGTGTGATTAGTGTTGGAGCAGAGACCCAGGACTTGCACTCTGTCAGGACTTTATTCAGTGCTAAGGTGAAGAGAGGCCACGGCAACACCACTTCAGTGACGGATGGATTCTAAGGAGGAAGAGAAAAGGTCAGGAGATTTGATTTAGGGGTGGGCAGAGAGGAGGTCTTTGTGGATTGGACCCTGAGGCCTCGTTCTGACACATTCCTGGCTCCATCGCCTCTCCTCTTAATTCTTCCTGATACGGCTGGCCTGCAGTACAATGTTATCTATGAGCATACCCCCATGCCAACGGCCGACTCTATTTCTCCTTCCTTCAATACTCTCTGTCTCCCTGTCTATAGTCACCTAACCTGGATCATCATGTCACATATTTCTTTTGTTATGCCTCCGCCGGTGGATAGCTGTGCACACTGCCTGCAGACATAGATCGTCCTTCAGTCATCCGTCCATCCTTCCATCCGTCCGTCTTGACATTGTGAACCCCATTTCTCAAGAAACGCCATCAGGGAATTTCATGACATTTTGGCACAAACAACCACTTGTACTCACGGATGAATGGACTATAGAAGTAGTTGTACAATGGTCAAGGTCAGTCCGACCTAAAGGAAAAATACCATCATTCAATTCCTTTAAAGCATAGTGAGGACTACTGTAGATAGAAGTAAGTCTGAACAGTCATAGACGTGTAGAATTTCTTTATTTGGAATTACCCCTTGAGATGAACCGTCTTGTTTTCAAGGGGTTCCGCACATCCAAAATCAATGCATAATGTACATCAATAGAAGGCAAAACAAAAGAGCACTTGCTTTTCTAGATCTATTACTGTATGATAGGCCCACTGATGCTTAGTGAAAGCATGTACAGGAGTTATCAAAGTTAGAGGACAGCAAGGCTTAAAAGGATCCCTGCCTAATATGAAAAATATGCCTTAGAATATTATACGTGCCCTCTATCACTAACACATACAAATAACACTAATATTTTATTTTTTTCATATTAAAATAGACAATCTTTCATTCAATTGGGACTGCTCCAGTTGCAGTTTGATGATGTCATATCTCCTTGTGTGATCCAGACCTATGGAATGCTAATAGAAATATTTAAAAATGCTCATTTTAACTCTATAAAGTATTATGTTGTTGTTGTTTTTAAATTCCATAGGACTAGACCACCCATTCATATGACCTCTTCAATTTACAACAGGAGTAGTCCTTACTGAGATAAAGATTTGCTATTCATGAATGAAATAAAATGTGTTTTTAATTTTATTTTGTATTATTTTTTTTACTTCTATAGGGCAAGTATAATGTTTTAAGGCAAACAGGTATTTGTCTTATTAGCCAGGGATCATTTTAAACAGTTGAAAAGATGTGATTGACCGGATATATAGTAATGGGTAATATTATTCCAGTCTGAAGGACGCTTGAACATAGAGGATCTTTTGGCAGCAGAAGTAGAAACTGTTGGAACAGAATAGACCTGTGTGTCAACTGTCAATATCCCAACTGTCGAGAGGTGTAATGCACCATGAACTGTTAGATATAGTATGGATAATTAAAATGGATGCATTCAAATGTACACTACACCGTAAAAAGCAATCTTTGTGCATGCATTCTCTAATTTCTCCTATTTTCTTTTCCTTGCCAATCCCTGGGTCCAATCCCCTTTTCTGTCATTCACAGCGCTCCTGGTTGAATACAGCTTCAACCAGGTGATGGCTGCTCAGATGGTCACAATGAGCGCCCTGGAGCTACTAAGGATTGACCTATTAAGGATAGCCATTAGCAAACGGACTATCTATTCGCTGTTATTCACTCCAAGCTACAGTAACTACAGGATTAAGAATACTACGCGCCTCCTTCAATGCATATGGTTGCTGTTAGGCAGAAACCTCTAATGGCATTCTAACATTTTTTATCTATTATTTATTCGGCCTTTGAGCCACAGACCACTATTCGAGTACATTTTAGCCCCACAGACGCCAAAACTAAAGATGTCTTTTGCTTTTATCCAAAACTGTCAAACATACAGATCAAAGTGAGCATTAATCTTGTGCAATCTCTAGTTGTGTAGAATTGGGTTAATTCAGATGATCAGTATTTTAACTCTTTAACGCTTTCAAAGAGTTACATCTGGTTAACCAACTTTTCATCTGGTTAACCAACTTAGCTTGGGACCACCTGGAACCCCCTCAAGGACCACTGGTGGTCCCCGGACCACCGGTTGAAAACCACTGTTGTCAAGTAATGCCCTGCTTGCTCATACTGCAGCGTCACGCAAACGTATTTGGCAACAAAATGTGATTCCTGAAAGATTTTTCGACATATGAGGTTTCCAGTCCACCCGGCAGAGACCTCTCTGCTTCTGTTCACCTGACAGCACAGGGTTTTGGTGGGGAGTGTGGAACACAGACAGGGGCGGATTGGCACATATTTTCCCACCGGAACAATTTTGCCTTTCCCAGGCCACCCCGGGGGGGCAGCTGGTTAACCAGATGTAACTCTTTGAGAGCGTAAAAATGAAACCAAATGGACCCTTGCGGGTCCATTTGGTTTCATTTTTACACCCTCAAGAGTTAAAATATTCATTATGTGAATTAGCCCAACTTAGTCTACACAACTAGAGAATGTAGAAGATTAATGGTCATTTTGATCTGTATGTTCCAGATGAGCATCTAGCGCATTCTAGTGCATTTTGGAAGTGCCACTAGTGCATTTTGGATCTTGGCAGTTGGCAACACTGCCTCCAGCAGCGCGAGCGCCCTGGCGCACAGGAGTGAACGGGAATATGGCAACTGTCCTATTGAAGGCTCTGGTGTAGGCAGAGTTGTACCCGAACGCGTTCAAAGAACGAAAGTTCTTTGAACCGTTCATATTTTTAAGGAACTTGAACCGAACGGACCCTATATCTGCTTGAAGAACGGCGATGTGAACTCGTTCATTTCTGGTGTGAGTGAACGTCACTTTTCTTGCGTTCTATTTCGTTCAAGAGCAGGGCTCGACAGGCTCGCATTTGTGACTAAAAAGTTGCAGTTCTCTACCTAAATTTATATTACTGTAGTACGGCGGTGTTGTTCGCTAAAATAGAGCAGATATACAAGCTAACAACGTGTTGAGGCTCGAGGTATCCTTAGCTTGGAGATCTGTTCTCCTTGCCCACCGCCCCGCCCCTCCCTCTGGCAGCAGCACACAGCATCAGACAGCCAACACGCTGCGCTTCTCTCCAACACGTTGAATGAGCTACTAAAGCTGTTCATGTTGGTGAAATGTATAATCTTCCTGCGCTATGCGTGTATTTGAATCATATACTGTCTGCGCAGCAACCTTTTGCCTCACGCACGTCACGGCACGTGTGCCGCTATCCCGTGATTAATCATAAATAGCGCGCACGCCGCACGTGCGCGCTCGGACGCACAACAATTGTGTATTCTTACCATCATTGACTGATTTGCCGTCGGATCATTTTCATTTCTATTAGGCTACAATTCGCCTGCTACAAGCAGAGGCGGCCTTAAGGTTTGGGGGGCCCTTTCACATTGTCATTAATATAACAATATGGGCTATTGTATAGAGTTGCAATACCCGACCAAAACAATACCCGCGACGGCCCGGGCTCATTTGCATAATTGATGGTCGGGCTTTCAGTCGACCTGGCTATGTGAATATATTGATATTGTAAAATAGTAGCCTAAAACTTGGAAAAATCCTAAGCATTGAGCCCTGTTCAAGAGTGAGACTAGAATGAGCTGAAAATAGAGCAGATCTACAAACTCAGTGACGCACTTTGAGCTTGTTGATCTCTATTTCTGCTGATATTTTCTGCTCTATTTTCAGCACACAGAGATGCAGAGGGCTGGACTGAACTGAGCGCCTTCATAATAAAATCTTCACAAACAAAAACTTTGACAGATTGACCCATAATAAAGAGGATCAATTAAGGACATCTTCAGTTGTATATGGCTATGGGCTGCAATCATTTTGAACAAAAAAAGAGGGAGGGAAAAAAAGAACGAAAAAGAACTATAATAGTTCTTTTTTGGAACCATGAACTTTAGTTCTAAAAGTTCAGCAATGAACTATGAACGGAACTAGTTCGTTTTTAAATGTAGGAACTATGAACTGAACTATTTCAGGAAAAAAGAGAACTTTCCCAACACTGGGTGTAGGAAACCTTTTCTTTTTTGAAAGATAGAAACACTAGTTTGCCTGGCCTGGGCCTGGCGCCCTAGTGGCCTGCCCTGGACTTTTCAAAAACTCCAGATGGCCAATCCGCCCCTGAACACAGAGCTTCACGGCCATCTCCTCCAGATCCTCCTCCTCCCCGCTGAGCAGGCTGCCTCAACGAACAATTACTGTAGGGGTCACTAGTGCAGCGACAAGGACACACTGGCTCACTGGCTTCCCCGTCCCACACACCAGCACCACCCAGTGTGTTCATCGGAGCGCCTGGCCAAAGCCGCAGGCGCCGCTGTTGGAAATCAGGGATGGTTTTACCTCCAAGCCACCCAGACACCGAACAGCAGACGTTTCAAGATGTAACCCACTGAGCGCCCACATGTTTTCCTTAGAACTATGATAGGGTTTCAGCTGCAAGGACTTTTTTCATTTGTTTGTCTCAATTTGTTTTGGTTAATTGAATAGTTGATAGCTATTTTTATTTTATTTTTAAGGCTAGAGGTTCAGGCTGGCGTTGGTTCGCTGTACTGCCCTCACACTGGGTGAACACATTGACATCCTGCAGGTTTATCTTCTTCCTTAATAATAAAAAACATCCAAAGCATAGGTTGTTCAGATCAGGACTGGAAACGACTGCGTTGTTTCATGTTTTGTAGACTATAATTGTACAGCCATGCATCCAGATCACAATTCCTTATTGATTATTTTATTGGATATTGGTTATTATTTTATTTTATAAGGAGCATATATTTGTCTACCAATGTTAATTTATATTAAATTTTGGGTATAAAAACAATAAACAAATACTAATACTAAATGCAAAATAATAAAATAAAATAAACCACTATCCCGTTAATACCCGGTTACTGGGGGGCAAACAGCAGACAACAACTATGGCAACATCCTGTGTACTGATCTAAAATGCCCCCCCCCCCCCCCCCCCCCCCCCCCCCACAGATGTGCAGAAGCTGTGAACCATTGTTTTTCCTAAACTGTCATCACACCAAAGGTGATATCATGACATTTCCCCTATAGAGCAGGTCAAGGAACATAAACCATGATCTATATACATACTGTATATGCACACATACAATAGTAGCCATATTAGCTATAATAACGGGCCAGCCAAAGCCCACGGAAACCTTCAATGGACAGTCGGGGGAATGAAGGAAGGAAAGAAAGATGGATGGGAGAGGGAAAAGAAAATGGGCTAAAAGGAGAGAAGGAAGGAGGGGCAGACAGATGGCAAGGAGTCTCTCCTGGGGGGGAGGAAGGGGTATCCCTTCACTCATCCGCTCTCCAAGCTGCTTTGTCACTTATCTACGTGGTAGAAAGCGGAACGGGGGGGGTACTTGGCGAGCGAGCAAGGTGAACGGGTGAAAATGATCTCACGGCGCCGCGAGAGGAGGGGGGAAAAACAGGAGGTTGGGGCAGATGCGACGAGAGAGAGAGAGAGAGAGAGACTGGGGATTGTAGTGTTAGAGGTGAAACAGTACTCAGTAGCAGGTGATCTCTGTGCTTACGGAGGAGGGGGAGCGGTGATAAGGGAGAACGGAGGCAGAGACATGTCTCCTCCGTGTCTGCCGGGAGATTGAAGTGATGGGGTTGATGTTCTCACCGCTGTCTAACCAGAAAGGCACTGTGAGCCTGAGCTGAAGTGAGCCACGCAATCGCAGGAAATGCTGCTTCTGGCTGCCATTTCTTTTTAATTCATCATTTTTTTCCATCAATCGAGCGTGTTTATATTTATAATTAACTAAATCATTTAGACTGATTAACCTCTACTTAGTCATTGTGTCACGCAGAATTATTTGTTTTTGGTAAAACGTTTTTAAATCAATTAATTTGATTAGGAGTTCTGCATCTCCGCTCCTAATATACTGTATGTTCTTTGCTGTGTTTGATTTTTTATATTTTATTTTATATTTTTGGATATTATGTATTTGGTGCTGCACTGTCCGAAGGAAGCCAAATACAATAGGTTTATGTACATTCCACAGATCAGATCGATGTACAGCACCTGATGTACCTGTACACCAGATATCAATAAAGGGCTTTACACTTACTTACTTACGCCTCCAGCTGGTTCCAGGTCATCTTCATGGTCTTAATGTCCGCCTCCAGGTCTCGCGCCAGGTGTTTCTTGGGCGTCCCCTTTTCCACTTGCCCTGTGGGTTCCATCTTAGGGCTTGTCTTATGATGTTGTTTTCTCAGGGTGTGGCCTATCCATCGCCATTTGCGCTTCATTATCTCTTCCTCCACAGGCAGCTGGTTTGTTCTGGACCAGAGTTCTAAATTAGTGATGGTGTCTGGCCATTGGATATGGAGGATCCTCCGCAGGCAGCTATTAATGAAGACTTGAACTTTATTGATGTAGTTATTGTAGTTCTCCAGGTCTCTGCTCCATAAAGGAGGACCGCCTTCACGTTGCTGTTGAAAAACCTGACCTTCGTGTTAGGAGTCAGGTCTTTTGAGTTCCAGATGTTGCGTAGCTGGATGAATGCCGCACGGGCTTTTTGAATCCGTGCTCGGACATCAGCGTCTGTGCCGCCCTGTGTGTTGATCACACTGCCTAGGTAAGTAAAGGCATCGACTTCATCCAGTGCGTCTCCATCCAGTGTGATTGCGTTGGTGTTGGCTGTGTTGGTCTTGAGGATCTTTCGTCTTGCCTTTGTGTATGTTGAGGCCTAGTGGTGCTGAGATGACTGCCACGCTGTTGGTTTTCTCCTGCGTTGGTTTTCTCCTGGGCTTTACAGGCGAGCAGTAATACATCACGCCTTCTAGTTCATTTACAACAGGAAAATGCTGTGCGATAAAGCAAGCGTGTGACGCCGGCGTTATCGTACGGCGTCCAGTGTTGTTTGTTGTGCGCATGCTCGTTTCGTGCACACGCCTGCAAATTATTGTAGACCTCAATCCTGTGAACTTTTTTTCCCCTCGCTACGCAATTCTTGTCTCTCAGCATGGTGGAATCGCCGCAATAATGACGCGTTTCAGATTCCCCGTCTCTAAAGCCCTTAAAGCACAATTTTGAACCCTACTAATGTGTCCGTCTATACATTTATCTGTGGAGATAGGGGCTCAATAATGGCCATTGTTATTTTTCATCTTGCTTCCCTCTGCGCTTTTCATCCCCTCGGCAGTATGATTCACCTATAACACATATGTCAAACTCAAAGCCTGGGGGCCAAGTGCCAGTACTTGGTGAGGATCATAAAACGGGAAACTGAGCTTTAAATAATTGCAGTTTTGAGTGCATGCAGTTTCACCTTTGCACCAATCTTGCTATTAATTCATGATATTTTGAAGGAAACATACTTTCGCTGAGTTTGACATCTCTGACGAGTAAGGACATACTCCACATAATGGGCACCATGTTGAAAGTGGTAAAACCACGGCTCATGTCGGCCACATTAATGCTGATACTAGCTTGAAATCCATTGTAAATGACACGTTTTCTCTGTCCATTTTTCTTTCCTGGTCTCCTCTCTTCCCTTCCTCTCCTTTTCTCCCACCCTCCCCTCCCTTCCCTTCCTTTCCTGCAGAGTGAGTTTCCCCACATGTCTCAGTTCTCCAGCCTGTCTCCCATCCCGGGTTTCTCCGCCTGGCTCCAGGGTGTTCTCACGCAGCACCGTAAGGAGGGCCGCGCCTCCTCGGACCTGCTCTCAGAGCAGGAGTGGAGGGAGGTGGAGGAGGCCACCGACTCGGCCCCGGGCGCCCCGGCGCTGGACGCCCTGCGCAAGCTGCTGGCCTCCAGCGAGTGGACGCAGTCGGAGCGGCTGTCCCGCGCCCTGGAGCCCGTGCTGATGCGTCTCTGCGCCTGGTACCTGTACGGCGAGAAGCGGCGCGGCTACGCACTCAACCCCGTGGCCAACTTCCACCTGCAGAACGGCGCCACCATGTGGCGCCTCAACTGGCAGGCCGACTCCAGCCCCCGGGGCGTGGCCAGCTCCTGCGGCATCATGGTCAACTACCGCTACTTCCTGAACGACACGGTGAAGAACAGCGGCCTCTACCTGCACAACAAGGTCATCAGCACGTCGGACCAGGTCCTGGGCCTGGTCTCGCAGTTCCAGAAGAACAGTAAACTCTGACACAGACACACAAACACAGTCTCACACACATAACGGCTGCTCTGTGACAAGGACACGGACTGTTTTTGAATAATTTAGAGCCTCGAGTTCAAACGAGAACTTGACAAAAGGCTACACACTCGCTAGAATCGTCTATGGACTCATCAAACGAATTCTCATGTTGTTGCCTGGAGGTAGATATCACTTGGCCTTTAAGATTTGCTTGTTGGACTCATGGGTGGTTATTTGTCAGTAATGTTTTGTTTGATTCCCCCACGGAAACGGGTAGCATATTATGGCTATGTTGGAGTAAGCGTAGCGGAGCGATATCATCCAACCCGATGCCGTTATGATTCTGGGAACGAGACGAGAATCTTCCGTAATGTGTTGGCGATGACACCGCTTAACATTTTAGAGAATACACAAGTAAGCTTTGGGCGTCTTTGCCTCACAGGGTTTTTCGGGGCTGAAGCTGTTTAGCATTGTCTGAGAGATTTCCGCTTTGCTGGACGACTGTAGCTAATGAAGCATGAGGCGCCTTATCAAGGCCACGGCGTGCTGCTGTCTGACAGCCTGTGTGAAGGCATGCAGGAGCTGTGAACGATTGTTGCACATACTGGAATAAATGATGCTTTGATTTATTCTTTTTTGACTCAAATGTCTCACTGGGGTGGGGGTGGGGGGAATGGGCGGGTCTAGAAGTTATGGGCCACTGGGCCAGGGGCTAATGAATACAAACTGAGGGTTAAAGGGGAACTCTACCCATTTTCAACATTCTACTATGTTCTACTACCTTAGGTGTTGTGTGATAAAAAGCCCCACCCCCCATTCTGTGTTTCCTAGAAATGGAGATCTGAAAAAATCAACATGGTGACAACACAACTTGATGACTTCATCATATTGTGTTTCACCATATTAATGGTTTTTCTTTTAGGTCTTTAGGACTTTTTTAGGACTGGTTCACATTTGTACACTCTCACAAAAATGTGAAAATGGGTGGAAATCCCATATCCAGATATATAACCATATCCAGGTGTCAGGAGAACTTTTGGGGTTATTTTATTGACACAAATGGTTATTAACAAATTGGATATTAAAGGTAGGGGAAGTGATTTCACTTTTGTCAGATATCACCCAAAAAATATTTTTTTTCTGTTAAAATGCTCTATTATAAGGTGTGGAAACCACATATGGAGTTTCCCCCTCCCCCACGTTAGCAGAGGAGCTAATAAAAGTTCCCCAGGTCACCACAATTCTCCTCCAATCAGGAGAGAGCAGCAGGTTCACATAGTGTAGCTACTTTTGGGGGCCCCTAGTGCACCAGGCTGGTACTACACCATGAATTTCAAATCACTTCCCCTACCTTTAACAAGGGCCGTGTGCAACACCGTTATTCCCCAGGCTTGATCACATGGACGCTCCAGCTCAGGGCCCACCCCCCCAGCTCAGGGGCCCCTGGGCCAGGGCCCCACAGGCCCGCTGGATAATCCTCCCCTGATGGGGGAGGATTGCGACTAAGAGGGAACACTGAACGATTTTCACGTGGCACGCACCTACCCCCATGTTTGTACGCAGCACGTCACAGTGTGATGTTATCCCGCCCCGCCGAGGCACCGCTACACGGCCCAGCGTTAATGCTTACACCTTGTTCTGCCAGCCGCTCCAGTCCCGAAAGTGCTGAATGGAAGCAAAAAAGCAAAAAAAAAAGATTGCATATTCAATAACTCTAAACAGAAGTGGCGTTTTATTTTCTAGCCCCGAACCGTGAGTGCTAATAATTTAAAGCTGACTGGGCTCATTCGGGTCCAGTTGGCAGGACCCTCCGCCTCGGCTTTCGGCGGGTCTTTGATAGTGTTGCCGTCTCTGGAGAGCCATCATTGATAACTAAGTGCCTGACGCAGGTGCCAAGCAGCGCCCACGCGCCATTGTTGTGAAATAATACATCACAGCAAGTTGACTGTGAAATTACATTTTATCTCTCGGCGGAGCCAAACTTTTTTTTTTCTTTCCCCACCCCCCCACACACACACCCGCACTCTTATCTGACTCTCTCTCTTACTCCCAACTCCCCATTCCTCCCCGTTTCACTCCCCGCGCCTCAATGTGTCCTAGAAACTAATGGACTGAGAAATAAAGTTAAAGCAAATGGCTTGATTGATGGTGTTCAGTTGAGACGCAGCAGGGAGGAGAGTTGGCGAGCGTTAAAAAAAAGCGGACGGTGTTTAAAGGATGCCCTTGAGAGACAGTGTGTGCGTGTGTGTGCGTGTGTGTGTGTGTGTGTGTGCGCGCGCGCGCGTGTATGCATGCACACGCAGATTGCAAGTACGTTGCCTTGTCTTGCCGTGGTGAAAGATGAATGTTGTCACGTAGCGGTGAGGTGTTACACATGTTTCCATGGGAACTATACGTCCTTCACCAGACGTGTCTAGTCATGTGATGAGTAGAGTTTAAAGGGTAAGAACACTTTTGTTGTGGCTTTTTTGTATAGTTACCTTGCCATGATGTGATCCCAAAAGTGGACAAGAAATTAAAAAAAAAATGTTGTGATTAGAAATTGATGAATCAAAATATGCTCCTCATTGACTTACACTGTACACTCTTAGTAGGCTACGTAAACAAAGTTGATTCAGACAATGAAAAACATCACCATATCTTCCTGTTGATTTTACTATTTGAAGATCTGGATTCGCCGATCCAACCACGAAAATCCTAGAATAAACAGGAAATTATTATTTTTTAAGAAAAAATAAAACTACATGAGTTTTGGCGATGCCCTATAGTAGTTTTTTTTTGCGTATTATAGAGTGACTTTGAGAGCTGTTTTAGTGTACATTGTAAGTCGATAAGGAGCATATTTTGAACTGATTTCTAATCAGTAGGACTTTTTTTGTAATATTTCTTGTTCACATTTGGAATTACATCATGGCAAGGTAACTACAATATGGATGCATATGGATGCATTTTTTACTCTGTTAACACAATTCAGGGCCACATGCACTATAATCTCCCATTTGTCAGCCAGCTATTGTGCCGATGTACCCTTATTTTGAAGCTCCAAAGCAGGAAGCTGTGTCAACTTAAATATTGTGTTTTGTTGACAGACTGGATGTCCAGTCAACTCTCTATATATTGTTCTTCTAGTGATGAATGTGTGACGTCACAGAGTCAGCATCCTCCATAGCAGTGCTATATAGAGGCCAGAACAGCAGTCTTGGAGGATATTTTCTGACTACATCCACCCATTATGTGTACACACACGTGCACACAGGCGCATGCACAGTGCATCATGGCCGCCACCATGAAGTTGGATATAAACAAAAAGCTGAAGATGAACGGTGAGTGTTTTTTCTTTCATAAGATCTAATGCGATGTTTTTATACAACTGGTGACAAAATGTTTTTGAAACGGGCGACTTAAGTCGCCAGGAGGCAGTCAAAGGACTAAATTAGTAAAGATTATAGGTCAATTAAAGTCTTCTGGGTCTACTTGTTTTAAACACAAGTTTTAAGAGGCATTCTTGAATATACCTTGTTCATTTTAGCAAATATACCACAACTCATTTTCAAAGGTAAGCTGACATGAGCAATGAAGGTGGATTTGATTGGAACTCATTTGAGGGATAAATGCTAATTAAAATCCTGTTTTAAAAATTCAGGACCCTCAGACAGAAGTAGAATAACAGATCAAAGAAACAAATACTTGAGCTTTGATTCAGCATGACACACCACCCACCTCACTCCAGCGTTTCCTTCAGGGAGCGTGTCAAACACGGAACATCTCCATCACATTCATCCAACGAGAATTAATTTGACCTCCCCGGTGGGTGCACATACACACACACACACACACCGTCCTTTCAGCGCACAGCTGGGAAATGTTTGCTTTCGTTCTCCAAAGAAAAAAAAACTTGTCCTTTTGTAACGCTGCCCGCTCTGATCATGAATAATTCCCCGCAGCCTGCTGCGAGGGGCTGCAGTGTGTGTGCTCGGCCCGGGCTCCATTTGTATGTCATCATCTGATTGCAGTTTTGTCACATTCCCCTGTCCAACATGCGCGGATAACTAATTCAAAGGCAAGTTCAATATTGTACGACTCGGGCGCCTGCCACATTATGACAGCCAAGGCCCAGCTGAACATGTAATTACAATTGATTAGAAACTGTCTCCTCTGGAAATCCGTGCTTCATCGTAAAAATGGAAAGAGAGGGGAGGGGAGGGGGGCGACGTTGTTCTTCAATCAGAGTGTAAGCTCTTGACTTGTCCCATACATTGGGGGAATTGATGAACAAATGACGTTAATCTTTTTTTTTTTCTTCTCCATTTTGTTCTACAAGATCCAAGTAACCGATCAGAAAATGTAATGAGTTGCTGTACAAGTTGTGAATTTCAATGAAAGAGAGAGACACTGTTTCAATCTCTGGACTTTCTCTGGCACAATATTTAATACAGATACCAAGTATCACTCGGCTCTAATATTGCATTTAAATTAGACTCTCTCCGTTCAAACTGACCTTAATCAAAAATGGTCTGTAAAGAATATGCATACAGACCACGCAAAATAACAAAGGAAAAACAGAAAGCTGGATTTTCTGCTGAACTCCATTATTCTTCACTCAGCTCAGTGGCCTCGTAGTTTGACTGTCCAACCCTGACATTGTGAGGTTGGGGGTTCAATCCCTCGGCCAAGTCCTACCAAAAAGACAAATCATCGTATTCAGTGGCTCAGTGTGTGGCATCAAGCATCAAGGGTTGGATTGCTGTGGATGTGCAGTACCAGTGAACATTTCATTTTGCTTTTGGCAAAATTAACATTGCATTAAAGGGCCACTTACTTCACCCATTTTGCATTCAAAGCTTATTTTAATGATGTTTAGGACACAATGAACACTACTTTTTGTGTAATGTGCGTACTTCCCCTCCTTGTGGAGAGGCTGCCTTTTCCCAAGGTGCTATGTGCAGGATGCACATATATAGCTTGTGCATCACATTCACCCATTCATACACTGAGGGCAGTGGAAACCATGCATGCAAGATACCTAGCACATCAGGAGCAATTAGGGGTTCTGTGTCTTGCTCAAGGACACTTTGACAATAACTTTGGGGATGCCCGGAAATTGACATTCGGTGACTGTACCCCTGAGCCACTGCCACCGCTGTGTGACTTTGTAGTCCAGGAAGGATCTTACTGGATGTTCATGCCTCATGAACATCATTACTAAAATATCATCCCAAAAATATAATAAAATAAAAAATACACATTATTAAAATAAGCTCAGGTTGCAAAATGGGTGAAGTGACTAAAAGATTTTGATATTTGGTTGGCTAAGACTAAACATTTTCAGAAAAGGACCAAGACTAAATGGTGTGTTCAAAAGACTAAATCCAAATCTGATAATGCTGCAGAAACCTGCCTCATGCTGCACAAACAGAAGAGAGGCTTCTGACTCTCATGGTTCTGCTACTCATTTTTCACCCTTCTTTTTTGTGTTTTCTCAACTCCTTTTTGCTCCCTGATGTAGTTATTGTAGCTATAATTTAGTTATTATTCCAACAAATTCCTCCCCACATGTTGTGTTCATCTGCCTGCGAGGAGCCACCACTGCGAGGAGGATTTGGGGTCTACGTCTTACTCTTCCCCAACCAACACTCCATGCTAGCAGGTGCTGGCTCAGCGAGTTGGAGTATGTGCAGTGACAAATATCACCCTCCCCGAGCCCCTGGCCGGCTTACCTGCCCCGAACACGGGCCAATTGTGTTGGTACAGACACTTAACAAATGCGCCACAGTGAATGCGAACCCCCAGACTCTACGGTGCTTGGCAAGCACTTTACCATTGTCACCTGAGTTTTCAACCAAGTTTCATCTATTAGGTTGTTGGTTTTCAACCTTTTTGATACCAGGGCCCACTATCCATTCAGCATTTGAGCCACACGGACCACCATTTGACGACATTTTCACCCCACAGACCTAAAACTAAAGATTTCTTTTGTTTTCGTCTATACAATTCCTGGATTTTCCCGAACAAATCAGGCAAACATACAATAAATCAAAATGACCATTCTTCCACCTTCTCTAATTGTGTAGACTTCTTAATTGAGCCTATTGAGCCTATTACACAGCATTGGAGCATAGTAGGACTATATATTAATAAAGAAATTGCTATTGCCATTGCCATTGATAATCGCCATGTTCAAATGCCCCTGCCCCCTGTAAAAAATATCTAAAATTGCTAAATCTAAAGAAAGCAGCAAATGAAAAGAAATTATTTTTTACTTTGTCTAATCACAACCTAAATATGAACCAAAAGGTTGTCCATTAATCCCTTTAGGTAAACCTTACTGTACTACGTTGTTGACCAAAGGCTCCCCAGGAGGTTTACTCTAGTAGACCTCCTGCTTTTTTTCCATCTACACAAAATGTGTTCTTGTACTGTAGATCTGCTATTTTCGCTATATGTTGTGATGCCCAGGGCTCATCTGGTTTAATACCAATCTGTGCAGCTACTCTCTTCCCCCAACCAAAATGCTTTAATTCCAGTTTAGTAGTAGTAGTAGTTTATTGAAGGGACAGCCCCTTGAGATGCAGCATCTCATTTTCGAGGGGGACCCTACACAGACAGCGAAAGCATACAGTGTCTAAGAATACAACACAAACAGTAACAGAGACAAAACAAGAGACAAAACAAAACGAAACAAAACAAGAGACAAAACAAGAGACAAAACAAAACAAAACAAAACAAAACAAAACAAAACAAAACAAAACAAAACAAAACAAAACAAAACAAAACAAAACAAAACAAAACAAAACAAAACAAAACAAAACAAAACAAAACAAAACAAAACAGGACAGGACAAATGGCTTGCTTGACCACCACAACCCACCCCCAACCAGCACATCAGTAGCATTTGTACATAGGGAAAGAAGAAGGGCACGGTACAGGTATTTCAGTCATGGAGAATGATCAGAAGCAGCGACATGTGGAGTTTAGGTGTGAATATAAGGAAGTCCTGAAGACACTGAAGGTAGAGATTGATCTGAGAGTTAGTGGGAGATTGTTCCAGTCGAATGGGGCTTTGTAACAGAAGGACCTCCGACCCACCACAGTGGAAATTTTGGGTAGATTAAAGTAAGGGTATTGTAGATGTCTTAATTCCAGTTCCCTTCCATGTGAATTGTTATGTATAATTGTTACTGTATGTAATGTGGGAGCAACGTCAACTTGCCAAGTCAGATCTCACCGCTGTTCCTAACAAAATGAAAGTAAAAAAAATCAATGTTGTTAAACTGGCAGCACTTCTCAGCCTTTTCTGGTTAATGGCTCAGTCTTGAAAAGTGTTTGTGGCGTACATTTTTACTTGGAAAAATGTCAGGACATTTTGCAGAATCTAGTGTCAGGTTGAAATTAAATTGGTTAATCATTTGTTGGCAAGACAATGAAAACCATGATGTTGTTTTGTTACATAGAAATCACAGTTTGTTCTATTGCAGGGGTTTTCAACAGGTGGTCCGGGGACAACCAGTGGTCCCTGAGAGGATTCCAGTTGGCCCCCAGGCTAAATGATGGAAAGTTGGTTAACCAGATGTAACTCTTTGAGAGCGTAATCATGAAACCAAATGAAACCCTTGCGGGTCCATTTGGTTTCATGTTTACACTCTCAAGAGTTAAAATGTTCACCATCTGAATTAGCCCAAGTCTAGAGAATGTTCTACAGATCTCTAGAACAGTACAGATCTGTATGATCTGTAGTTTGACTGTTTTGTTTTCTCCTGAAATCCAGTCTGGAATTTTGGACAAAAGCAAAAGAAATCTTTAGTTTTTGGATCTGTGGGACTAAGAATGTCATCAAATGGTGGTCCGTGGCTGAAATTCTAAATAAATAGTGGGCCCTGGTATGACAAAGGTTGATAACCACTGTTCTATTGTGAGTACAAGATTGGGAAGAAACTTGGAAGTTGCAGCCATGTGGTCATGAATTGTGGGAAAGCTTCAACTTATTGTTGTTGCTCTAGCTGGCAAAGCATTTATCTGACCTTTGCCTTGTGCAGAGAAATGGCTGGCCTGTTGTTTTGTGCACAGTATACTTTATTTACCCTGAGACCATTATAAAGCTGAACTATTCTTTCACCTTCAACAAAACCCTTTTTGCCAGTGAGTGGTTTTCATGATGACAGTTGGGCAAAGAAAACAAGAAACAAGATGCAGTTTTTTTGTTGTTGTCCTGATGGGATTCTGGGGGCTTGAAGCTGTGTGTGTGTGTGTGTGTGTGTGTGTGTGTGTGTGTGTGTGTGTGTGTGTGTGTGTGTGTGTGTGTGTGTGTGTGTGTGTGTGTGTGTGTGTGTGTGTGTGTGTGTGTGTGTGTGTGTGTGTGTGTGTGTGTGTGTGTGTGTGTGTGTGTGTGTGTGTGTGTGTGTGTCTCTCTCTCTCTCTCTAGAATTGGAGATACAACATTGTGATGACCATTTTCCTGGTCCCCAGAAAAAATGTTATGGTTGAAAAATATATATATTTTAGAGTTGGGCTTACAATTCAGAATGATTCAATAAATATTAATGCTGTCACAAATCTCTCTCTCGCTCTCTTTATTTTCCTTTAGAATAATAGACGGCTGGTACTGTACATCCAAATAGCAGTGTTAAAATACCGGTAGATGGATTAGATGTGGAAATATCTGTATGTCTATATATAGACCTGCTAATACAATGTCTAGAGTTCTAGGGCTAAGCATAGCTTCAGCCACAGTGACTCAAGTGACATCTGCAGTAAATGGGGTCACACATAGTGGTTCAAAGCTGTCATTACATTAAATGACAGTGATTGTCGTGCATTACTGTCAGGAAAGAACGAAGAGCAACTCCTTTGCAGTTTGCTGGAAATGCCACAGCAGCAGCATGTAATCACACCACGGCATAGTAGGGTTGGAATGCTTACAACCCCCTTCGGTTATATGTCAAAGATGAATACATATTGAGAGTTCAGTGTTACAATAAGCACACTATACAGTGTACATGGACCACTATATGGGTCTACTGCAGAGAACAAAGTGATGTGATCTGAGGAGTCATACATCACCATTATCCACAAGTGAGCGAGTGTACTGTAGGTGGTGTGCATAGAGGGGGGTCAACCCTTACCCTTGTACACTACAGTCAGGAAAATAATTGATAATTTAACCCAACCCTATAGTGCAGTGGTTTACAACCTTTTTGATGCCAGAACCGACTATTTATTCAGAATTCGAGCCATTGCCAATGCCATGGCATTTTCACCGCCACAGACCCAAAACTGAAGATTTATTTTGGGTTTAGGGTTATGTCATGGCTTTTGTCCACAATACCAGGCTGGATTTCAGAGAAAACAAAACAGTCAAACATACAGACCAAAATGGCCGTTCATCTTCTACATTCTCTAGTTGTGTAGACTTGGGCTAATTCACATGATGAATATTTTAACTCTTGAGAGTGCAAACTCTTGAGAGCGTAAACATGAAACGAAATGGACCCTTACGGGGCCTTTTGGTTTCATGTTTACGCTCTCAAAGAGTTACGTGTGGCTAACCAACTTTCCATTTAGCCTGGGCACCGCCTGGAATCCACTCAGGGACCACTGGTTGAAAACCCCTGCTATAGTGAGTTGTCACTGGACTGTTATGGCGATGATGTTAGTCTCTCGCTGAACTTGGCTGAAGAGAGACTGAGAATGAATATGAGGCGTGGCCGTGGGAGACTCATCAAAGTCTCCTAATCCATTCTTGCTGCTGCATGTCACTGTGGAGCCTGCTGCCCTTCCTCCCTCCTCCTCCTCCTCCTCCTGTCCCCTCCAGTGCCTGAATCCTGTATGTCGTTACGACAGCCCAGCGCTCCACCACCAGCTCCCAATCTCCTCTTCAAAGGCTGTCATGGCTATTGGAGGAATCATACCACCCACCCAACCACACACATGCATGCACGCGTGCGAACGTACACACACACACACACACACACACACACGCACGCACGCACGCACGCACGCACGCACGCACACACACACACGCACACACACACACACACTTCTCCCTTTTTACGTTGTACCGCCAATATGATTTTCTTTGCTGTACGTCTCTTGATGGATTGAACAATTGGTGGCCACTATTGTAAAGAAGCGCATTCTTAAAGGGGAACTCCACCCATTTTTATGTCATTAATACACCTTAGAGATGTTGTGTGGACATGATAAAAAAAAGTTCCCCCAATTCTGTATTTCCTAAAAAATCATCAAGATGTATTTCACCATGTTAATGATTTTTCTTACAGACCCCTTTTTCCTGAGAGGGTACAAATGGAACCAAATGGACCCACTAGGGTCCATTTGGTTCACATTTGTACCCTCTCAGGAAAAAAATGAAAATGGGTGGAATTCCCCTTTTAAGTAGTGTGTCCAATCACAGCTTTTCAGATTTGGTGTAGTCCAAATCAAAACTGATAGGTTTGGTGGCTCTTTTGTGTCAGCTGCCATCAATGTACATAACAGCAAATCCTCCTAGCCGACTGACTGGCTGTGGCATGGCATGTATTGGATTTGGCTTTAGATGTTTACTGTTAACTCGATCTGTACCTGGTGCAGAGGTATGGTTATTTCTGTTGAGTACTTTATAGCTGCTGTGGTGAGCTGTGGTTTGTCTCTGCTACTGCTTGCGATGAATTATTTTGTGGCTGGCAATGTATTTTAGGAGTTTTAACATTTGAACTTTTCACAACAGTAAATGCAGAAGAAATAGCAGGTGTACAAGCTCACAACACATCACAATGTGTGCGCTCTCACTCTCTCTCTCACTCTCACTCTCACTCTCTCTCACACACACACACACACACACACACACACACACACACACACACACACACACACACACACACACACACACCTGTCCTGCTCCTCTATTACACAGTACCGGTTGGAAACAATAGGGGGCAGCAGTGTCCCATTCTCATGACTTCTGTCACTGCCTTTCAGTGTGTATTTATTTTTTATTTTTATTAGGCTACACACCGTTTCTCTGAGTTATGGTACAGGCGTAGTTAACATTCTTCAAACATTTACTACATGACACAGGACACAGTGATCACAAACGTTACTGATCATTATTTTTTACAATCCCCAATTCATTCTGTTTATCACTCTTTTTTATTTTATGTCCTTCGCTGTAGGGGAAAGACAAAGAACATGACAAAAGATGTCATCCCTTTTCTCTGCTATGACATCATTTATAGGTCTCCTCTAGACTAGCCTATACAATGTGCCTTTAGCTGTAGGGCTGGGCAATATGACTTCAAATCAGACGTTTTCAAATTCAATTATGATGATTATTTAATGATTTCTTTCCTTTCCCTTTAACCCTATGTTGCTGTATGGTATATGTAGTTTCCACAAATCAAGAGATATGTAGGCCTATACATAATTTATTTACATTTATTTTTCATCCAACCATTGCAGGTTTCCAAATGAGGAACATACAGACTATTTTTGTCAGGTTGGAAGCTTCGTGGAGGTAGGCCTACTATATTTGCCCAAGAGCTATAATGACACATCACAGTGCTTATAGATCAGTGTTGGATCAGACCAGTGAGTCCATTTGGAGTGGACCCCCTGGCGGTTCCCAGACCAGACATTGGGAAACAGTGTTCTAGGATGCCCCCCCATATGGTAAATTTCATGTGTCATGCCTTGATGTACAGTATGTTGGCTTTTTGCACTTCCCCTCACTTCAGAGTGTGTGTATGTGCACATCTTGCTACCGAGGGGACCGGAAGGTTTTCAGTCACCTAATTCAATTACTTCATTCTCTTATAATAGGATTATATGAAAGGTGCCACTTTCAAGAGTTAGCATATACTATATTTGATATGCCAAACAGTGCTGTTTGGCAGGCACAGCATCAATACACTTTTACACTTCTAGACTGTATCTCTTCATCGCCTCTTGTCTTGATAGTTCAATGACGTAATGGGGTGCTATACCCCATAATAGGATTCCTAAGCACAAAGCCTATGGATAACAGGTACTCAGTATGGTTGTTGTTCAGATTTTTTGGATATTTCCAGCTGAAAAGTTCATAGAACCAAATATGGCAGATAATTCAAAACCTTGTGAAAACCCATAGCATATACTGTATAATGGGGTTATCTTGGGTAATTTTCACATCAACATTTGTATGCATACCACACCACACAGGCTTGAAGTTGTTGATTCAATATACTTTCCTTTTAAGTGGAAAAACTCGACCTCAGACTGCACGCAAACCATGCTTTTGGCTCATCGAAGTCACGCATCCCTGCTTCTGGTGACCGATGTTTTCCTTCTAATGCACAAGGGCACCGTTATTTTCCATTAGTTATTTCTTTATGTTAATATGTTCTGGAATGTAATGTTGCGTCAAGTCCATGCATGAAATCCATGAAAATCATGCATGAAATAACTAATTGAAAAATCCACAATCCTCACGCAAGACGGCCAACATCAGTCACCAAGACCAGGGACGCGTGTTTAACTGGAAGTTTGAAGTTGAATGACACTATAGGCATAGGGGGAGGGGGGCGTGTGTGCGTGCGTGCGTGCGTGTCACACACACACAAAATTAGCACCACCTTTCCTGAGCCGGATGAATGTTTTGTTTTCATGGTTTGTTGACAAAATTCTGGACCATTTGGAGGACGAAGCAAGTGTCTGCAGGGAAGCAGCTGCAGCATCAAAGTAGAAGCAAGAAAGAAAAGAGAAAAGGCAAAATATAGCTATATATCAATGATTTTTGGCTAAACATTGCCTCAATTACCTTTAAAGTGAACTCACAAAATTGATTTTATCAATGTTCATTCTACATGCATATCTTCCACCCCGTCATCTCGTCGCCCCACCCCTTTCCAATTTGTCCACACCCACCAACCACTCACCCACCCACCTATAATCTTCTCTTCCTGGGAGTTGCAGAAGATTGACAGATCTGCTATACCTTGTTACGGTCTGTAATTAAAACTCATTTGCCTAGCTGATGGCATTTTCCACTGCCTTCATCCCCTGCAATTAGTCAATATTAGTCAGTTTGAAACCCAGTCTACGGTACTGAATGAGTGATAGGACTTAAATAGGCGATGGGAGCAGCCAGCGATATCTCCTCGGGGCGAACTCTAATCGACAGCAATTCAAAGTGGGCCCCCCTGGCACGTATTGGCACCTCCATTGCAGATGTACAAGTTCACAGCCAGGCATCATGTTGTGCATGAGCCTGTATATACTGTATGCCAGGGGGAGGGAGGGTGTTAGTGAACACCTGATCAGAAGGTTGGCTGCTTGCTTGAGAGATTAAACGAGTGTGGGTGTGCGGTTAATTAGCCTGCCATTTCTTGACAGGGATCGTTTCGAAATAACGCTTCGGTGTGAGTACAAACGGCTTGAGTACAAACATACTAGTGCTATGTGTCTGCAACATGTTATGTGTGATAAGAATATTTTCTTTATTTTTACCTTTTTCTGAGATTTCTCTTGGTTTAGTTTAGTCTTGACCTCTTGAACTCTAGCGACCATATGGGGGGGAACATTTTGTGAAAATACATCTACAACAAATTTTGGCAAAGAGATTTTGTGTTGAGGGTGAGAGATCACTCTGAGGGTAAAAGTCCTTCATTTGGGGATTTGTGTAAGAGGAAATGGTTAGTACACTGCTATCTTGTGCCACAGTCTGAATCCTCAAAACACATGTGCTACCTGTTATATTATGCATACAGTAGGGATGGTTTTGGTGTTACAAAACAAACACCGTTCCATGGGTTATTGCATTAAGGGATCCATTTTCTAATACGCATTATGAATAGTGATATTTTGTTTTTTATTACGGCCCATCGAAGAGGACGCGTTGCTCCCTTGAAATATATTTTATCATGGATACAGTAGCTCCTCTATCATCTTCAAATGAACGTATCAAGCAAAAAGGAAAGTTCTGAAAATCAAGATTAATTATCCATCCTTATACATATTATAATAAGGAATAGTCTGTCTGAATGAACGTCTGAATGTCTGCAACCACCGTAACTCCTCACTCGCTGCAGAAGAAAAACATTGCCTTGATTATTATGTCTCACGACGGGTTGGTGTGCGTGTGTGCGTGTGTGCGTGTGTGTGTGTGTGTGCGCGCGCGTGTGTGTGTGCGTGTGCGCATGTGTGTGTGTGTGTGTGTATGCTTGTGTCTCCCAACCCATGGCTAAAAAAACAACTCAAGATGAAATGTAATTCTTAACAACATAGAGAAATCTGTACGCTTCTTTCAGACTCATGTCTTTTCATGTACCATGTTAGTTTCCATTTGGAGATCCTCCCTGTTAGAACATGTTAGGGACCGTCAATAAATTTACAGGTCAATGTGACCTATTACATCACAATACCTACTGTCCTGGCAGTTGCCAGGACCATGTTTCCAGCATTAGTGTGGCTTCAATTTCACTCTGGGCTCCACTTTGACGCCCTTTCTACTGGTTGGGACACCCGCTTCGACCTCTATCCATCGATTGAATAGACACTTATCAACAGAAATGTTACGATCCAATCGTGCCGGTATAGCAGATAACAGATACCCGCCGGGCAAGTAGATATTTTGTATTCATTGCATCGGTGGATCACGGATACTACTAGTAGGGCGGGGCGAAGGAAGTTTTACTGAAGTTATGGTTAGGGTTAGGTTAGGTTTAGGCATAAGTTTACTGAGGTTAAGTTTAGGGTTGGGGTTAGGTGTAGGCATAGCCTAGTTTTACTGGGGTTATGTTTAGGGTTTAGGATTAGGCTAGGGTTAGGGTTAGACGACGCTTTATGCGGTTACTAACCCTAAACAAAACTTCAGTAAAACTATGCTTCGCCCCGCCCTACTAGTAGTATCCGTGATCCACCGATGCAATGAATACAAAATATCTACTTGCCCGGCGGTTATCTGTTATCTGCTATACCGGCACGATTGGATCGTAACATTTCTGTTGATAAGTGTCTATTCAATCGATGGATAGAGGTCGAAGCGGCTGGGTTGGGAATGGTTCAATTCAGAACCAGGTTTTAGTCCATGAGCAAGACTAAGATTGAAATGTTAGTTTTGAATTGAATGCGTAAAAACGTACATATATTACAATGTTAAATCTTAATGATTTACTAATAAAGATTGATAACATTTTCCACAGCAAAGTTTTCATATTTTACATGTTTTGCATATTTTCCTATATCACTATATGTCAACACTTGCATATATATATATATTTTTTGTGATACAATAAATCATTGTCTTTGTGTAAGTACCTGCGGAAATTCAATGGGGATAACAGTTTAATATAGCTATCGTTTTGCACATTCATAATTGCATAATGCATAATTTAACGTTGCAATTTTGGAGGTCAGGCTCTTGAACTAAGAACCAAAAACAACTGAATCAGTGGAAAAGGGATCTATGAGAACTACTGCAATTGCACACATTGCCCGGCATTGCCGGGGATGTGTGCATGAAATGGGCTCTCTCTCCTCCTTACATCATCCTTCCTCCCCTCTCATTCTCATTATATGCCCATATTACGGGCATATAATAATTAGATCAACCCTTTGGGTATGGTCTTGTCATTGTGTATTTGCACATAATATCTGCATTTATTACCAAATAACTACACAAGATTCAACTTCTTGTCAGTGTACAGTACAGTGAAATGTATTCTCACATCTCACCAGAGTACAAACATGTCAGTGAGGTGATTTATTATAAATGCAGGTCACACAAGTACATGCAGAATATTGTAATATATAGCCTAACTCATATATATTATTTCAAATGAGGCTTTCCCAGCTGTTTAGATTAAAATACATGCTAATCAGTTTTCTAATGAATCACTTTTCATTTGAGTGAAATTAACTGCTGGGAAAGTCCCAGCGTGGGCCTTTAAGCACACCACTTGAGGACAACGTTATCAATTCTATATATTGTTTGATAAAATCATATTAAAACGTAATTTATACACCCAATGAAAATATACACTTCCCAGAGTATTGACAAATTGGAATTATAACAATCGGTTGAGAATTGAGTTAGGACATTTGTACTCTTAACACTTTGCGGTGTCATTGCGCTGGTGACTGATGCTTGGATTCACTGTGAGCATGTGCTGATCTGCAAGTTCACCACGTGCAGTGGGTGCAAAACAGAGGCACACAGGGAATAACAGGTAACGTTTGACAGTATATATACGGGTATATACAGTTTGAATTATTGTTGTACATAGGCTGAGTATATGGCAGAATGAAACATAGGCTTGTTGTACGTAGGCTGAGTATATGGCAGCATGAAACATATAGGCTTGTTGTATAGGCTGAGTATATGGCAGCATGAAACATTTATTTTGGGGATGTGGAGGACTGCTGTTGTATTGTGAGCTGAGGCCATGCAGAAATAAGGAGGTCTGCAACCCCCATATGCTGTATATACTGTGTATTATTGTATCCACAGTAAGGTGGTGACTATGTTTCACCCTGCCCGTCCGTCCGTCCGTCCATTACCCTGCGGGTGACGTAACAGTTGCACGGACCGTAACGGACCGTAAGGTTGTCTCCACCCTAGGGAGGTGACTATGTTTCACCCCCTGTCCGTCTGTTCGTTCGCACGTCCATCCGTCCGTGCAACTGTTACGTCGCCCGCAGGGTGACTCACCAGTAACAGCGGACAGTGGTGACCAGTATGGCGAGTCACATTCTGCGGGTGACTGTTGCCCTCACAGGGTGACGTGACCTGAGCCGGTGGAGACCTGTGTCCCAAAGGGGCACAGCTCTAGTATTACTAATATCACATCACATCACATCACATCACATTTTTTCTGATCATCACAAGATATCTACATGCTCACATGCCACCAAACTTCACATGATAGTTGCTTACTACTACTGCAATGTTCTTAGCCACTCATTGCGCTCCTAATGTATCCACATCGGCTAATATTAAAGAAAT
This sequence comes from Benthosema pterotum, assembly GCA_039105355.1. Lineage (NCBI taxonomy): Eukaryota > Metazoa > Chordata > Actinopteri > Myctophiformes > Myctophidae > Benthosema > Benthosema pterotum. The sequence continues at coordinate 33,444,724 of CM076969.1, forward strand.
TAAAACATACACGTTTGGTCCGCCCTGGCTATCGTGACGTCAAATCTATACGGTTCAGACCCTGACAGAACCGTGGCGCAACTTTCCTGTATGCCTCTGCTAAATCAACCACAGAGCTACGACATCCCCGTTCACTTCCATGGAAAGATCTAATGGCGCCTTCTCTACATAGACTTTTATGGAGCATGGGGAAGGCATATCTGTGACCTCAGGCAACAGGCCAGCTTTAATGATCTTGAACCGCTTTACTTTAAATCGTTAATTTGTAGTGGGCCTCATAGTATCTGTGTTACAGGAGCACGGCCGCTGTAAATCACTCTTTAGATTAAATCGTTTTCATAGGACTATAGTTGGCCGCTGTTTTCTGCCCCCTCAATGTCGCAACTGCGCTCTACTACTGCCTCTGGCCGTAACACCGACTCCTCCCCTCTCCTCTCCTCTCTCATTGTCGCCTGTTCTGTTCTGCTGTTATGATCGCTTGCAAGTTGACCACTCGCTTGCCACTACTTTTCCGAGTTGGATAAGAAAGCAACCGTCACTTTCAATCGTCCAGGACGTGAGATTTATTTTCTTATGATGGCTACGAAATAGTCCTGCTCTCGTGCATCGCGCGGCGATGTGCCACGGATTTATTGCCGAGCGGTGGAAGTTTGTTTTTGGTGTAAGCGTGTGGTTTGGAAAACGGCATGTTTGCATGTATCCATGCAGCAATTTGCATGGAAGCTTTGCTGTGTGCTTGCATGGCAGTATAAAAACTACATGCATACCCATTTAAGCACGAGGGTCTCCCAGCAGTGGACGGTGGGCCCCGCACTGACGTGTCATCGTTTGCCCATAAGTTGATATATTGATTAGCTCGACAATACTAATATGACGTTTGTTGTGGACGAATGAACAGAGGAGGGCAGACCAGTACAACTTAATAGCAGCCAAAACAGCTAGGGCTTTTCAACGTCCGGTGGTCGGGGGACCACCAGTGCCCCCCTGAGAGGATTCCTGGTGGTCCGCAGGCTAAATGATGGAAAGTTGTTTAACCAGATGTAACTCTTTGAGAGCGTAAACATGAAACCAAATAGACCCGCGGGTCCATTTGGTTTCATGTTTACACTCTCAACAGTTACAGTATTCATCATGAGAATTAGCCCAAGTTTACACAACTACACAATGTAGAATATCAATGGTCATTTGGATATGTATGTTTGACTGAATTCTTTCTCAAATCCAGTCTGGAATTGTGGACAAAAGCAAATTAAATTTTTAGTTTTGCAGTCTGTGGGGCTAAAATGGCATCAAATGGTGGTCCATCCATAGCTCCAATTCTGAATAAATAGTGGGCCCTGGTATGAAAAAGGTTGAAAACCACTGACCTAAAGGAATTAAATAGTTGTGGAGGGCCAGGCTTGAAGGCTGAACTACATTCTGCACGACATTAATTAAAGATAGAGTGCCATGATTTTTTCTACCCTAAAACATGATCATCAGGTATTAATGTTATATGGTTGTTTCAGTGAGGGTGTAAGGGTTCACTTGGTTTCAAAGTATCATTTCATTGGGGACCCCCTGGAAGCTTGCAGATTGCGGGTACTAATGGGTCCATGTGTTCCATTTGTATACTGCAGACTCAGACCCATAAGGGTTCATTTGATTCCAAACTTGGAATTTATATTTTGCACACAACAATAGTCCTACAGCCTGTCAGTTGAACAGCTGGACAAAAGCAAATTAAATTTTTAGTTTTGCAGTCTGTGGGGCTAAAATGGCATCAAATGGTGGTCCATGGCTCCAATTCTGAATAAATAGTGGGCCCTGGTATGAAAAAGGTTGAAAACCACTGACCTAAAGGAATTAAATAGTTGTGGAGGGCCAGGCTTGAAGGCTGAACTACATTCTGCACGACATTAATTAAAGATGGAGTGCCATGATTTTTTCTACCCTAAAACATGATCATCAGGTATTAATGTTATAAGGTTGTTTCAGTGAGGGTGTAAGGGTTCACTTGGTTTCAAAGTATCATTTCATTGGGGACCCCCTGGAAGCTTGCAGATTGCGGGTACTAATGGGTCCATGTGTTCCATTTGTATACTGCAGACTCAGACCCATAAGGGTTCATTTGATTCCAAACTTGGAATTTATATTTTGCACACAACAATAGTCCTACAGCCTGTCAGTTGAACAGCCTCAGTGTTTCCGCTGCGGTCATGTGCGACGTCTTCCAGAGAGAGAGAGAGATTGAGACACTAGAAACTACTGGAACATTGTGTTTACATAAGCCTATACTGTGTCCTGCTATGGCAACTGTTGAGAAAAATACTCCAGGGCAGCTCAAACCCAGGCTAACCAAACAAAATCTATCCTAAACCAGCCGGGCCAGCCTCAACCCATAGTCATCATGCAGAATAAATGACATTCACAAGCTCGCTGGGTACTTTACTTGCAGTTGTGTTGACTTAATTATTAGTAGTAGCCTACTATTGGTTGTATTGTACAGGATTGTATTTATGCATTCTAATGGTTTTATTTGGTAGAATAACATTAGGACAAAATGGAGCAGTATGGTAGAAGTGTTTGTGTTGTAGAGCCTCAGTGTGGCTGTTCCAGTCATGTGCAATGCATCCTCTTTCAAGTGTTGAGAGAAAAAAGTCCACAGACCAGTGCAAAGACAATCTGGCCTGAACCATCCAGCCCAGCCAAAAGTCATACCATATTCAACACAGAAATCAAATTACATTTAGAGGACTCACTTAGATTACTTCCAGGCATGCTGATGTGGTAATTATTTTAGTAGTAGCCTATTTGGTAATATTGGATTTTTTCTTGGATTTGGTCAGAGGGGCATTAGGCTACAAGTGTTTGTGTTAGAGAGACTCTGAATGGCTGCAACTTTGACAGATGGCGACACTAGAAACTACTGAAGAAACATGTTTGCATGCATGTTGATATTTGGCCATGCCTGATGCTGATATTTGCCAGTATTTGGTCATGTTCAGCCCACTGGGCGCATACATTCCACACCCGGCTCCGAGTTGGGAAGCGAGCCGGGAAGCAAAAAGCATTCTCGCTCACCAGTAAAACGCACAGATTAATCTCGGACACCCCAAGTACAACAACCCCCTTCCTACACACATTATCTACTATATAGGAGCCCATCGTCCCCTGGCAACTGTGGACAACTGTTGTGTTCTCCCATAAGCTGTAAATATTGATTACAACATGCTACAACTTCACAATTTGTTTCATGGACCACCAAGAGGACAAAGCTGTGTAGGGCTATACTTGCTGAACTGTTTATGCCATGCCCCCTCTGTCTTCCTATGCCCCATGCCATCACTTTTGTTTCCTACATGCTACAGCCTCACAATTTGTTACATAGACGTAGTAGACCAAAATAAATCTATATATGAATGCCATTTGTGAGTGGCGTGGTGCTAGAGTTGGAGCGGGCCGCAGGCCCGCTCCAATTACTAATGTTTCCAATCAACAGCTCATGGGCTCTTATTTGGATGAGGGTGGTTATTTGGACAAGGCAGCTTAGGATGAGTTTGTTATTAGGAAAAATGGTGTCAGAGCTTGGGTTATTATTTGGTAGTCGACGGCTATTTGAGTAAGTGCTGTTATTTGGTATAGCCCATTTTGTACAAAAGTGCTAGACTAAGGTCCAGTGACCATAGCACCCATGGAGCAATGAGGGATGACTTGCTCTGGAAGATTTTTTGGCACATAGACCACATAGACCTTTCTTTTGTACTATACTCTACCCACTCACTTTGCAGTTTGCACATGCTCCATCACTTGTTGTTTTCCCAAAAAAGAAAAACAATAAAAGAAAATCCACATGGCAAGTCCACAGGGGAAGTATATGTGCGCAGAGAAACATATCTAGCTTACTTGAAGGGAGGTTTCAAGTAGTTTTGCTTCTCTGCATGAGCGGAGAGTAATTCACAGACAACTGGAACGTAATAGATGAGCCAGAGTGTGTTTTTCACATACCGGTAGCTACAGTACACCGCATCAAAAGTCCAGAAATGTCTTTCAACATTACGGAGCCATAAAAGCGTCTTTCACAGAAGTTTAAAGTTCAAACTTTTTCAAAAGGATTTCACCGTCTGATGAAATATTGAACTCGAGCGCTGGCTGGCTGACTTTCTTCTCATGTCGCTTGTCTTGTGACGGGGTGGGGGGAGGGGGGGGCATGAAGTGAGTCGATGCCTTTCTTCCCGTCAATGGAAGCGTCTCGCTGTGACGCCGCTGCGAACCATTTAAATCACACACTTCCTTCCCACTCTCAATCTCATTCATGCATCTGCAGAGCGTTTTCCAATAACGGCGTATATTCTGATATTCGCCACATAGATCGGGTTCACTGGCAGCACATTTGAGATGCTCTCTCTCTCTGTCTCTCTCTCCTGTCAAGCACAGCGGTGGCAGGTCGGCACATTGAAAAGAGGACATGGTCTCACTTCATGAAGCCGTGAGCCTCATTTGAATAGTGGGTAGCAGCTGTGCCCCTCACAGGCCCCTGGACCCCGTGACTCCGGTATACACCCCCCCACCGGCAGTGGGAACGGGGAACGAGGGAGGCGGTGCAGTGATGTTGTGACAAATTGCGTTTTTCTTCTACTTCTTTCTGATGAATTATTCTTCCCTCTCCATCCCCGTAACCCCTCTCTCCCCTCCATTTCACCCCAACCCCCAGCCATCTTCCTATAGCCTCCTCATCTCAGCTAGAGCTCATTCCCGATGGTGGTGGTGGTTATATGCGGCCTATATAGCTGCAGTAATGGAGTGGATTAATTGGCCTTGCTGTGCTTTTTCCGTGAGGGTGGGAGGTGATGATGGAAGGCGGGCGCGTGGTAGATGACAATTCCGGAACCCTGGATTGCCACCCCGTGCAGCAGCAGCCCCCGCCCCAAGACTCCCCCCCCCCCACACCCCCAACGCGCCGCCTGCTGCTGCTGCTGCCTCTTCCTCCTCCGTATACGCATCGCTCTCCCAGACAAGCCAGACACACCCCAGACAGGAATGAGAGATGGAGAAGGCAGAGAGAGTTCTCATACAAAAGATATTTTCTCAGAAATGCCAAGCCCATTCACCAGTCATTCAGTCACGCACAGCTTCGCTCCCAATAACGCATGCCACCGCCTGACAGGCCCCAGCGGAAATGCCAGGAACAGAAAAGAATAGTTGTGGGCGTTGGCACGTGGGAAAAGGTGAAATACGGATATAGTAGCGTTCCTATCCTTGGCTCATTGGCTTAATGGAAATGTTAGCGGGCGCTGCGAGGCGCGCAGGCTTACGGAACAGGCATGGGAACGTGTGAAGTCATTGGTACCGCTACAGGGGGAACGGCGGCGCTGCTGTGTACAGAGAGTCATTAATATCTGCAGCAGGATGCTAGGGGTGGCTGGCTCATTCCTTATTCTCTCTCTCTCTCCCTCCCTCCATTTCTTTCTCTGCTGTCTCCCTCAATCTTTAATCCTATCACACTCTGCAGTCCAGCCCTTCTCCGCCTTGCAACGGAACCTCTCTCTCTCTCTCTCTTTGGAAGTTCTATCCATCTGTGTCCAGTTAACTGTGGTCAGTCAGACCTCCCCGGGTTGAGCGATGAGCTGGCTCCGCCGACAGGGCTTTTACACTTAATGAAACCTCTGCTTATATACAATACATAACACACACGGCAAAAGGTCTATGGTTAGTCTATCTATGCGAGGTATGCATCTGATCCACACATTGGGGGCGTGAGTGCGTGTGATTCCATTTGCGCAAAGTCGAGAAAAATAATTAGCCCTGCCCAATCCGGCCTTGTCCAATAGGCACGTTACGATTGGAAGGCTTGACCAGGAAAGCTTGACCTGGATGGCAACAGTTGATAAAGTGAATTGAACAGTTGATGAAGTGAACTTTGAATTGGCATTGGATAAACCCCACCCCAAAGGGTGCGGTTTTAAGAAGGGCTCATTGTTCACGTAGTAAACATGCATTGATTGACTCCAATCATCATGAAGTGCTTCGAGCCTTTAGTCATGCATCACATCAAAGGTATCCTCCCTCCTAACCTGGATCCCTACCAGTTTGCATATCGGGCCAACAGATAAACCAACGATCCACAACAATGATGAGTCCAACTACAGAGATGAGGTGAGCCAGCTGACCACGTGGAAACAACAACCTCCTTCTCAACGTGGAGAAGACGAAGGAGATCATCATTGACTTCCGGAGAGCGCACACCCAGCACTCCCCACTGAGCATCAATGAAACTGCAGTGGAGAGAGTGAAAAGCACCAAAGTCTTTGGTGTGCACATCTAGTCCAGGATAAATAGCGTTTCAAGTGGAATAAATTGTAACATGGGATTTTTCTTCACAGATCATTTCTTTGAGGTCTCCAGAACAACATATTAAAAGTCCCGAAAAATCCCAGTTGCGCAAATATGTTTAATTTCATAAAGTAATAGAATATATAGGCTCCAATGGAGTGATAGCCCCGCCCCCTCCTATACAAACCCATTATAACTTAAAACTCCATTTTAACCATGATGGATTATTCAAAAACAACCCATCTTTTTTCTGGTGACTGATATTGTCCTCCTAATACGTGAGAGGACCGTGGAATTTCATTCACAGGTTTCAGTTATTTTTAAAATATTGTTTTGGAAAATGTAGCTGCCTCCATATCTGGCCATGCCCACCCAAATTAATATTAAAATAAATAAATAAATGAAACCTGTAAATGAAATTCCACTGCCCTCTCACATATTAGGAGGGCTATATCAGTCACCAGAAAAAGGTGAGGGCAGTGGACTTTCATTTACAGGTTTCATTTATTTATTTTTTTAATATTCATTTGGGTGGGCATGGCCAGATATGGAGGCAGCTACATTTTCCAAAACAATATTTTAAAAATAACTGAAACCTGTGAATGAAATTCCACGGTCCTCTCACGTATTAGGAGGACAATATCAGTCACCAGAAAAAAGATGGGTTGTTTTTGAATAATCCATCATGGTTAAAATGGAGTTTTAAGTTATAATGGGTTTGTATAGGAGGGGGCAGGGCTATCACTCCATTGGAGCCTATATATATTCTATTACTTTATGAAATTAAACATATTTGCGCAACTGGGATTTTTCGGGACTTTTAATATGTTGTTCTGGAGACCTCAGAGAAATGATCTGTGAAGAAAAATACCATGTTACAATTTATTCCAATTTTAGGTAAAACATGAGCTAAAATTACTGGCCTAATCACAGAGGACCTCTCCTGGAACACCAACACCACATCACTGGTCAAGAAGGCTCAGAAGCGCCTCTACTTCCTCCGCAGACTAAGAAAAGGCAGAGCCCCAGCCCCATAATGTGCTCCTTCTACCGCGGCACAATCGAGAGCATCCTGACCAGCTGCATAACTGTGAGGTTTGGTGGATTTCAATCTGCTTGATACCAGGGCCCACTATTTATTCACCATTTGAGCCACGGACCACCATTTGATGACATTTTCATCCCATGTTCAGACCCAAAACTAAGGATTTATTTAGTTTTTGTCCACAATTCCAGGCTGGATTTAGGCAAACATATAATGAATCAAATTGACGATTAATATTCTACTTTATCTAATTGTGTAGACTTGTTAATTAAGTGGGCTAATTTAGATGAATATTATAACTCTTGAGAGTGTAAACATGAAACAGTTTTTTATTTTTATGACAGCATAACATTTTTATGCTGTCAAGAGTTATAATATTCAAGAGAGCATCTGGCTAAGCAACTTTTCATCTGGTTAACCAACTAAGCTGGGGCCCACCTGGAATGCTCTCAAGGACCACTGGTTAAAAACCATTGATCTACAATGTCATTCTATACATGCCAAATGTATCCCCGCAGTGTGAATTATTCTTGCCGCCTTGTACATATTATGGAATGCATTGAATGTAAAATCAATGAATAAATAATTCAACAATTCGCCAATCTCAAACGAGGCCCACAGTCTATGTAGCCTACAACGTGGATATGGTGGTCCCCAACCCCGATGTCGCATGAAGTTGTTGACACAGGGCTAAAACTTACTTCATAATTGAGTTAATAAGCCTGAGGAGTTAATTTTGCAATGCAAAATGCAAAATGATTAATTTCACGCTGTATGTACAGAGCATAATCGTGCGACTGCTAAGGGGGTTGTTGTACGTGTCAATTCTTGAGGTTTTCCCAATTAGCATGTACAGCAGGCAACTCATTTAATCACTATTAACTAGATTATACTGAAAAACATGTTCAATACTATTCCTTAATTAGGTTTTTATTTATAGGTTTTATCATGCTCTTTATTGCCGCTAATCTCTTACACCACTGTCACGTTATTTATTTATATATTTGCTTCTTTATTTATTTTCTTCCTTTTTAAGATTTTGTTTTGGAGCTTTTTATGCTTTTATTGATAGTTAAAGGAGAGTTCCGCCCCAGAAGGCTTTCTTACATTTATTATTATTTTATTACCAAAAAAGTGGTCTGGTTGTTATCACATGAAAAAACTCCTTATCTTATTGTCTGTTTCCCCTTCCTTAGAATAGGGCTATGGGGTGTTGTTCCAATTAAACTATTTCCATCACTCCAAAATACATTTTTTGCTATTCTCTCCCCTGTGTCAATAGTGTGTTGACACTCAGACTTTCACTTTTGATTCAGCTGCCGGGGCGGATCTAGGCATGGGCATGGGGGGGCAATGCCCCCCTAAATGCCCATTCTGCCCCACCAAACACGATGGCATGCAAAACAACCCAAGATATTTCAAATTCAAAGTGCTTATATTTAAAATGATTTGAAACACTACTACTGCTACTAACTAACTACAGCTGTGGCACCACTAAACCAACAGCATTTCATCATTGAAAACAGAAAACTCTCTGATCAGACCTTTAGCTTTATGCATGCTCTGTCTGTTGCAACTTGTACAATAACTGATGTTATTATTGATGCATTACTTGCCTAATAAAAGTCATGTAACCGAAAATGTTATGGGTGTCACGGGTGATGAAGCCACCCCCATACCATTTTCTCCTGCCCCCCTAATTGGGAAATGTTACATCCGCCCCTGGTTGACACTCACACTTTCACTTTTGATTCAGCAGTAGTTCATCCATAAACCGTGTGCCACACTTCCACCTTGTGAGACAGCTGTTCAGCAGCTGTCTCAAACAGTGATGATTGAGTATAAACCCAGTACTACACTGTCAGGATGCTCACACACACGCACCAGGGTTATAATTGGATTTTTCACTTTAGTTTAGTTTCATTTAGTCTTTTCTAATGCAGTTAGTTTTGGTTAATTTCTAGAATGGGTTTGCTAGTTTTTAATTAGTTTTCATTTTGGTGATTTTTTTCAGTTTTAGTTAGTTTTAGTGTAGTTGTTGTTTAAGTTATTTCATTTTATTTATTTTTGTTAGTTTTAGTTAACTATTACTGTATAACCCTGAGACAAACAGACAGACAGACAGACAGACAGGCACGCACGCACGCACGCACGCACGCACGCACGCACGCACGCACGCACGCACGCACGCACGCACACACACACACACACACACACACACACACAAAATCTGAATGCTTTAGTAGGATGGTGACAGTACATTTCAACATCAGGTGATGAAAAGCGGGCGGCACGGGTGACACTTGAATTTAATTGGCCGTTGCCTAAATCGCCAAAAAACAACAATTATATTGAACTCTTCGGCTGATGTTGCTCCGCCCAGTTTTCGCCCACCTCTCACCTGCTGTTGTCGGAATCACCAGGTCCCACAGACAAGTAATGGACTTCTGGAGGCCCCAACCGCGCATTGCCTGCTGTTAAAACGCACTGTCAGACTCAGACATCTAACAGAGAGTGGAAATGCTTTGTCATTTGGGTTCCCTGCAGATCTCCAGCATTCTAATTTCTTACCAAATTGCACGTACGCCTGGGTGCATTTACACCTGGTACATAGTTAATAATAAGATAACACACACACACACACACACACACACACACACACACACACACACACACACACACACACACACACACACACACACACACACACACACACACACACACACACACACACACACACACACACACACACACACACCTTTTCAGCCTTTTTCAGCCCTCCTCTCAATTTGCCGGAATGAGACCCGTACATTAGGGTGTTTGCAAAGCCTTGAAATGGAAGACCAGAGCAACATGAATGGATCTATTAAGCCTCCCAATGTCCTCCGTTCATCCGTAGAAAACATCCCAACCCGTTTCCTACCATCATAATGGACACATGAGCCGATCTGAGGCTCAAGTCATGCAGTGGAGTAAATCAGGTGATTAGATGTGAAAAGAGAGGAGAGGAGAGAACTGGGGGGTCTATCAAGAGAAAAGTGCAGGCCAGAGTAGAGTAGAGCCAAATGGAGAGGAGTTTGTTTGTTTTGATGTGTTTTTTGGATTGAACTGAGTCTGTCAAAAGCAAGAAAATGATGTGTTTTATAGTCTTGCCGTTTCCATTTTTTTATTGTTTGGTCACAAAAAGAGAAAAACGAAAATGCCAAATCAATGAAAAGAAAATAAGAGTCTTGTTTCTGCCACTTTGGATTAAATCCAAATATGAAATGTAGAAACGTAAACAACCGATGAAAAGACTGGGCAGACATAACTAGAACTGTACTCAGTCGAGTGACTCACGCATTGCACACAAGTAAAAGTACAAACGGCAGGTAGCCGAGGTAGACACATACTCAGTCATGACATGACCTCTAAAGATGACTCACCCCCTTACATGTGTCGTCGACTTGTTGGACACATGTTTCAAGACGAGACAGCTTTAGATATCCAAGACAGATATTCCAAATGGAATCCAAACTGAAAGTCCAAACTCATTAAGTACTAATTTAGTACAGCATACATACTAACAACCCAGCTTTGATGATTATATAAATCCCTTTATTTTAGATTGTTGTTGTTGTTTTGTACGTTGTACTACTATACTATACTATACCACAATAGACTATACAGTCTATTGTGGTATTCCACTATTCTACTGTGGTCACATATGGTGCTGAAAACATGAAAGACCATATCGCCCTGGACATCTTAAGCCTTAGTGAAATGAAGTGGACAGGGCAGGGACATCAATTGTTGATGGTAGTTGTTATTGGAAGCAAGAGCACCATAGACACAGAGTCCGCATCATCATCATCATCATCATCATCATCATCATCATCATCATCATCTCCAACTGTCTAATGTTACGGATTTCTGTTTGGAGAACACTTCCCTGTAAGCACGGTGAAGGCCGGGACAAATTAGTGACATCTTCAATCAATCATAACTAGTCAGATCTGGCGAGAATTAGCTTTATTACGTTGCATTTCAATTGGTGAAGACGTCCTGGAAATGATCGACTGACGACTGACCGTCACAAACCAAAACAGTGCTTACGCAAGAAATGAGAAATGGACGTTTGCACATTAAGTGAGGAGAGGAAAGGAAAGGAAAGGAAAGGAAAGGAAAGGAAAGGAAAGGAAAGGAAAGGAAAGGAAAGGAAAGGAAAGGAAAGGAACGGAACGGAACGGAACGGAACGGAACGGAACGGAACGAAGAGGGAGTCGAGAATAAGAGAGGAGGTAGAGAGGTCCAGAGCGTAGGAAGAGGGATTCAACAAAATAAATATGTACTGTATAGTATAGTATGCTTATATAAATAAACATAGAACTCAAGTTCTTCTGTTCATAAGAGATATGCAGCTTATGGCACTTCCTTCCCTCTGCTAACCCTGACATGAGTCTTCTTCACACTGAGCCATAGCCAGGGTTCTGCATCTTACAATTGTCCTGCATGTGTCCGCTTGGCCCAGCACACTTCCCAAGCATATAATCTGCTTAACACGTAGATAAAAAACAAGGAGGGATGGAGGGAGAGGCTGACTGACTGACTGACAGGGATGGCCGGAGCCAAATTTAATTTATGTTACCACTTTTGGGCATGTCATGATAGGCAGAAATGTAGTAACCCTTTCACACAGTGAAAGCAGCAAAAAAAAACTTTTCCTTCACAAATCAAGTTCCCTTTATAGCAAGATAAATACACAGATGAAACTCCATGCATTAAAAACTGGAAATGCATCATTAAAGCTCAGTTTCCTATTATCCTTACCAAGCACTTTCTTAATAAAATGAGAAAGTAAGTCAATTGAGTTGAGAAAGTAAAGCAGTTAGTTGCATTATTTTGTTATATGGTGTGTGCAATATACCAGAGGAGACAGTTCTTTCTAGCAATCATTAAATATCATCCTGTTGGCCCAAGATAATTAATTCATGGGCCGGATTTGGCCCCCGGCTGGGCCTTGGTTTTGACATATATGGTCATATGAGTCTAGTGAGTGCATTGGCTATAGAACTGTCATGATGGCCTCTAAAGTCTAGTATTTACCCTCCAACTAAAGGGATGTTCCTTCGGTCTAGTGGTTAAGATCTTGGACTTTTACGCGGGAGACCTGAGTTCAAATCCCGAGGCGTTACAGTGTTGTCGTGAGCTGGATTGGGTTTACCTGTGGAGTAGGTCAAAAGGGGAGGTGGCTTTGTCATGATGGCCTCCAAAGTATAGTATCTATCCCTGGACCCAAGGAGATGTCTTTTTGGTGCATTTGTTAAGATTTTGGGCTTTCAAGCGGGGGTCCTGAGTTTGAATCCCAGGCATTACACAAATACACATTCTTTGTCTAATGACAGACAAACTATAAAGAAAGGGTTTCTTCTGATTTCCATTCTCGTGTAGATTTACACTCCTTAATATTTACAATGTTTACGTAAATCAACAGTAGAAATACTGTGATGAATGTACTGTGTCTACGCTAATATAACATAGTAAATCTCTTGGCTACGAAACTGAGTGGAATACTGTATGTCAGATGGCAGCAGAAAATTGCATCATTATGTTTTAGTTCTTTCTGGAGAACGACCTACATGCCCCCTGCTCTAATTGTGCCCCCGCAGGATCGTGGTTTGCATAGTGTGTGTGTGTGTGTGTGTGTGTGTGTGTGTGTGTGTGTGTGTGTGTGTGTGTGTGTGTGTGTGTGTGTGTGTGTGTGTGTGTGTGTGTGTGTGTGTGTGTGTGTGTGTGTGTGTGCGCGCGCATGTGCATGCGTGCGTGTGTGTGTATGCGTGTGTGGGTGCATCCGTGACTGCATGCGTGTGTCGTTTGTGTGTCAAGTGTTCAACAGTTGCATGGGGATGTAAATGTTATATACAAGCAGTTGTTGGTAAACCCATTAGATTTATCTATATTGCATGAAGCCAGCAGAGTTTACACACACATACAGTACATTTAAAAAATGTATGTGTCTTTGGCAATTAATCTCAGTACTAGTTTAATTGGATGATGAATTTCTTAATTTTATTAGAAGTTAGTAATAGATTTATCCAGACATAGATAGCCCAAGGGTTCCGTGATTTAAAATGCTGAAAAGAATTCACCAGGAAATGTAGTCTCCAAAAATCAAACTTTCCAGAAACTCCACTTACAGTATCCTCACAACACCCTGCCTAAATGTATTTTCTTTCAGCTGCTACGAGAGCTCTGCAAGCCCACCGGGGCCTGGTTGGGCTCAGGCGGTTAATCCAGGTGGTTGTGTTTATTAATACCAACTACAGACTGGCTTGGGCTGATTAGGCTAATAACACGCTCCGGTGGTGCCCTGCCCACCTCCGAGGTGGTGGGTTTGAGCGTCTATATACTAATATAATTGCCACACATCCAGGAGAGAGAGAAGCTAGATGAGGAGTGCAAACCCCTAGAATAGCTGGGAAATGTTGAATTGTCGCCCTAGGCTAGATTTTTGAATTAGTGATGTCGACGAGACAGAGAGATACCACAAGAACAGTGCAAGGGTTAGGAGCCAACCAACATTACTTTAGTCGTGCATCTATGTGCTTCTAAGCACCACTGAGCAGCTTCCATTGAGGTGAACAGGGCGATGCGGCTGTCGCTCCTTAATCCGTTCCCGAGATCTACTGTATATGTTAGCTCTATGTGTGCTGGTACATCTGGTGATGTCACTCCACTGGAATTCCTATAGGCTGAACTGCAGAGGCCAATGAGGCATCTACAGTATTTATTTATTATTTATCTATTGCGGCCACGGTAACAGGAAGGCTCTGCTCAAATAATACTTGGTCCTGAGTATAGAAAGAGTTACGCAGTCACAAACTCCGTTGACTTCATGGGATCAGTCCAATGGCAGCTCTACCATCAAGCTGTGTTTCATCATGATTTTTCTTTTAGGACCTTTTTTCTGAGAGTGTACAAATGGAAATGGAAATTCCCTCTTTTGTCCCGCTTTCAGGCTGCAACTGCCCTCACGAGAGCTCAGTATTCTGAACTCCTCAATGTCGCAACTTTTCGGCTGGTCCGAGTATTATTTGGGCCGAGCCTCCATGTATTTGCGGCCACCTGCCAAAATGTCACTTAGTCTCTATGTCATCCCAGTGGGAGCTCCTCACTGGCCGGGTTACATTATGTTACTTGTCTATTAGTGAGACGTATTTGTCAGGCAATGCAACTCACAGTGCTCGCTGGCACAAAATGACTAGAAATGCACTCTATCGAGCATCCAACTTGCGCCATGCACACATAGGTAAGCCTTGTGTGCAAGCTCGAGTGTGCCGACTTCTACAAACACACCCTCAGCTCACCCCTAGCTATATGTCAATGCCATTCTAATCCCAACATACACTTACATGCCTTATATACCAATTGTGTAACCTTGTGAACAACACTGACCTACATACTTACCAAGCCGATCGCAGTACCTTTTACCCTCCCAACTTCTATCTTAATTACGTCACCATTATGTTCATTAAAACACCATCAGTGCCGGGATAAAATCCCCACATCCGCCTGTCGCGGGGAAAAAATGAATGAAAAATGTGTACTGTGAAATTTAACAGCTCGCTAGAAGCATTACTATTCCAAACAAGATGATAGTTGATAAAACCTCCGACAGCGCTCTACAGAGAACATACACGGCATTCTTTCTGTCTGTGAATGTACATGCATGAATATCCCAGAGGATATGTAAGGAGGATAGGCAAAAAAAATCAATTCAATTCATATCATTTGAATTGAATGAGCCCAGATGTCACGCGTACCTGCTGGATGGATTTGTATATGACACCGTGAGGTATCATGTGTATATATTGTGTTAAAACATCCTATGGTTAAAGGGGTTTTATTAGGGTTTGAAATATCATCCATCCAGCTTCAAAATCCATGATCTTCTTATAGCTCATTAGTCTTTAAACATTAGGAAGCAAGCTCAAATAACAACTACTGCACACTTTAGAAACAAGCAAAAAAAAAAAACATCAATCTGCAACCACCAATAATTTATTTGTAAGTGACTTCCCACATAAAAACAAATGTTTAAGCAACAAAGGTTGCTTAAACGGTAGCCCGTTGCCCACCAGTGCTTTGGCAGAGAAACTCACGGCTAAGCCTGCTTATACCCACTTGTTACCCATTGGGCCATTCACATAATTTGGCTTTAATGCTTCTACACATTCTTCTCTAATGTATTATTTGGTCATGATTACTTAGTAATTACTCCATGCATTGGCAAGCTGCCTATGTGTTATGTAGCCTAACATAACATGTTAAATAAAATATGTTAATAAAAAAAAAGTTATATGTGTGTGTGTGTGTGTGTGTGTGTGTGTGTGTGTGTGTGTGTGTGTGTGTGTGTGTGTGTGTGTAGTGTGCTCTCTCTCTCCGGGTTGGCATGCATCAGACAGCATGAATGAGCATACATCAGTTGCATGCTGGGGCTGCAGACATCAGAGAGAGCACACATCAGACAGAGATTCAATACATTTGGTGATGGACTTCGACTTGGCCTTGCTTAATGCTGGGGCTAATAAATTGCAGACCTTTGTTCGGGACTGGAGCTGGTCCAGGGCAGACTACAAAATGAGCACCATAGGGTCCGGGCTGGGCTCAGGCTGGAGTTTTGGTTCAGTCTATAGTTGCCACTCTATGGAGAACTATATCTCAAAGAGCTACTGTACATTTACAAAGAAAACATTTGTACAATCATTTATATCAGTGGAAAAATAAATAGAGAATGATATTAAATATGTACCTTTATGAAGTAGAGGATTTGAGATTGCCTACCCTCCTGCGCTTTTCTCTGAATTATCCCATTTCTCCTCATCCCTGCATCTTGCTGTTTCATTTGTTTTACATCACTCAGCTTTCCCTGGCATGTCTAAGCCCATCTATTTATCTCTTTATCTCTCATTCCTCGCCTCCCAATGTTTCTCAGCGGATGCACATTGGATTGACTTCTCATTTCCATTAGATATACCAATAGATTACATATACATTAGATTTAGATAGAGCCAAATATCCATACAGGGCAGCCGCACATATGCTACCTACACTTCATCATCATCAGAGCCATCAAGCAAGCAATTTCTATCTAACCCTCTCTCTCTCTCTCTCTCTCTCTCTCTCTCTCTCTCTCTCTCTCTCTCTCTCTCTCTCTCTCTCTCTCTGCCTCTGCCTCTCTCTCTCTCTCTCTCTCTCTGTCTCTTTCTCATAATGCTTGACATGGTGTTTTCATACCATATCTACATCAAAGAGACACATTGCAGTGTGCTGACAGCATCCCCTGGAATGCCAGCATGAGCATTAATCACACAACGCCAAGGGATGGTATCTATATGCAAATGGATGAGATTCCTGATAGATAACGGAGATGTTTCAATCAAATGCAGAGGCGATGGCTGTGACATTGCATCAGGGTGAAGGCAAGTGAATTGCATGGCTTCGTTTTATAATATTATAGATGTCTCTTTTAAGGTCCCAACGCACACTGGAGGCATTGATGTAAGACCCAACGATCTTAAATCATCAAGTCCAGTGACAGAATTTCTGTTTCGCAAGTCAGCATGTACAGGATTTGTCAGTGAAAATGACATGTAGGCATCCGATTGGCCCTTATTGGGTCTGTCCAATTCACAAGACAGCCGTGCACTTTCTTCCCCCTTAGGTGGTATTCTTCTTCTTAATTACATGCTGTTTTTCAAACTTTTAAAGTCTTATCGTGGTGCTTCAAACACCACAAATGTGTACAAGTGTAAGACCACTTTTTGGGTTCTGTAGTTACCTTGCCATGATGTAATTCTAATTGTACACTAAAACAACTCTCAAAGTCCCTCTTTAGTACGTAGACAAACAAAGTTGATTCGGACAATATTTTGTCCCCTCTACAAATATTACGTTATTTTTTATGAAAAACTAAAACCAGGAGTGGTTTTATTTTTAGTGGCGTACAATGTGGGAAATTTCTAACCACAGGAACATATATTTTTTATTTCTTGTCCACATTGTAAGATACATCATGGCAAGGTAACTATCAAAACCAAACCTCAAAAATGTGGTCTTCCCCTTTAAAGGTTTTTAACAGAAACAGCCATAGCAGGTCTTCATTTATGTGTACTTAACCTTTTCCAGCTGAAATGAAAGTGTCTGTGTTCGTGTTGATGTTGAGCGATTTTCCCTTTTAATTATCTGTCAAGAAAAGCTTTTGCACACCTAGAATAAGATGTAGGAACAGGTGTGTAGGCAAGTACCTGTCAATCACCCCGGCACCCTTCCCCCACCCCCACTGGAAGGATACCTCAGAGAAACATGCTCAGATACTGTGGTTGTTCTGTGGATGATGCCATGCATTGTGTGCTTGTGGTAAGGGTTAGGTTTAGGGTTTGGTATGCTGATGCTGATGATTTGGTATGCTGACAACTGTTTATGTCCTCCCCCCTCTGCTACCCACATGGAAGATCAGATCACTGCATGCCTGGCTGACATCTCACAGTGGATGGCGTCCAACCACCTTAAGCTGAACCCGGACAAGACTGAACTGCTATTCTTCCCCGCTAACTCCTCCCCCATACGAGAGCTAACCATATCCGTCAACAATGCCATGGTAACCTCAGCCCCTACGGCGAAAAACCTTTGTCCTGGACAGCCAGCTCTCATTCAAAACCCACATCTCAGCTGTTTTACTCCGCAACATCAGACGGATTAGACCCATCACCCAGCCAAGAGTCATCCCAGCTTCTCATCCAGACAACATACAAAAATGGACTACTCCCTCCTTACTGGTCTACTGGCATTCACACTTAAGCCCCACCAATTGATCCAAAATGCCGTGGCCCACTTGGTCTTTAACCAGCCAAAATTCTCACACATCACTCCCCTTCTCCGTTCCCTCCATTGCCTCTCGGTCGCTGCACACAGAGTTCAAAACTCTCATGATTGCATTCAAAGCAACCAAAGGTTTGACTCCATCATATCTTACGTGTCTCATAACGCACTGGAACTGAAAACTGAAACATGTAACAGCCAATCTACAAGCCGACAGATTTGTTTAGAAACAGAATCTAACTCCACCTCACCTCCACTCTACTGGCTCATTATAAAACTGTTCTAGACTGCTGTGCTGTAATTGGCTAAACACTGCCCCACTCAACCCCCTCCCCCTCACAAATTAGCGCCGCCTTTCCTGAGCCTCACAAATATTTGCTTTCATGATTTTTTGACAACAACAAAGTTCTGGACTGTCTGTAGGACAAAGCAAGTATGTCTGTCTGCAAGGAAAGCCACATTGAGGGGAAGAAGGCAAAATAATATATAGGTATAAACTTGCCTCTATTACCCTAAATACCGCATCTGATCCCATTGTTACAAAGAGGTGAATTGTTGAATTGTTCAATTATACTATAATATTTTGTATATTTTGTTCAACAGCACGTGGGCAGACAAACCAAACTAACATCATTCGCAGATCTGAAAGTGAGCTGCGACGGATGGCCAGCTGCTGCAGTGAGATTTGATGATTGTTGGCCATCATGATTGGCTCTTAGTCTGTGGCGTTGGGCATGAACGCACCACTGCTCTGTGTGTGTCAGTGTCAACAGACTCTTATGACGGCTGTTCCCTCTGGATGGCTGCTATTAAACGCTTCAACCGATGGACTTTTGGCATCAAATTAAGACAAAAACAGAAAAAAAACATAACAAGCCATTTTGCACTCTACAGTCGATTATAAAATTCAGGCAATTCAGGGCTACACAATTAACCCCAGATCTAGAGTGAGAGTAGTTTTTTGTTTGTTTTTTGTATTTCGCACTACCATTGGTAACAAGATACTTCTGCAGCTATTGTTGTATTTTGATGTGGTTCAACTGGCAAGTTAATAGAATGAAGTAGGATGTGTGCATGTTTGTTCCCGTATTTGGTATTAATGTCCACATTTAGAATTGAACCAAATGTCATAACATACCATATTGTCCCGAAGACGTTATGTGATTACCATTTTTTTTTTTTTTTTTTTTTTCAAATCATTTGTGGAAAAAGAGTATTGAGTGTCAAATATTATGTTTGACACTATTTCCATTTGAAAAAAGAAAAAAAAAACATAGTCTTCAACAGACATGTTACTACATGAGAGCCCATACTTCAAAAGACATGTTACAACATGAGAGCCCATGCTTCAACCGGCATGCTACTACATGAGAGCTCATCCTTCAACAGACATGCTACATATGGGACTTGCACGCAGTGAAGAGGCACCGCCTGACACTGCCCATATGGCAGCCATGTCCGTGCATCGTTCCAATTAAGGAACAAGCCAGTGCACTATCTACGCCCAGTTCACCATCAACTGACAAGCGTTTGACAACCAGCTGCGTACACTGAGCACACACATTAGTGGGATAAAGGGGTGCGCAGAGGATGTGACCGCATGCACAGTGAGGTGTGACCCATGCACCCTGTAGCCTGCCCAATTACCATGTTCTATTTCACAACATACATGTGGTGTTGGCGACGGCTGATTTAAGCTGTCACACCTGCTCTGAGTCAAAAGAAATTGGACTTTGAACTAGGTGCGATGGCTCACCAACAGTTTAAATTGTTCCTTCCCACAACCACACTGCATGGGTCACTGTCGTGACCCATGCCGGCAAGCAGTCCCTTCAGTAGCCCAAGCACAATGAGAGTGGCGTAAATAAAAGCTATTTTACATATGTAGGCAAAATGACAACTGTATTTTACAGTAAAAACTAAAGTTTCTGTAATGTGTATGTTGTGCTATTATTAAGAAATGACCTGAAATAAAGGGATTCAAACTAAAGTCATTAAAGCTGGGCCTGAGTCCAATGCATTTCTGCCTATACGTCCCATTCCAATAGCACCCAGCTACCAATTTTAGGCATGAGGATGTGTAGTCCCATTCCAATAGCACCCAGCTACAGTTTCGCAGAGCACCACAAAAATGTTAGTTCTTAACAGTTTGTGAATGAGGTGTTGTTGGGAAAATTACTATTACTCGAGCTAGCCTCCAAATGCTTGGGGCTGGGAATTGAGCTTCGCACAATGTCAGCTCCTTCACAGAAATGGAGTCTTTGCATGCTCTTATACTACATACATCCAAATGTATACAGTGGAATTAGCAAAGATGCTAAAAGTAATCGGTAGTACCCACACAAAACAGACAGGTAGTGAAGTACACTATACTGGTACATTATGAGACAAAAGCACACAAACCTATACATTTTTTTTAAATCGCAATAAACTTCTAAAGTTGTTGTGATTGGTTGAGATGGCTGTGTTAGTGAGTCCTGGTTTCAATGCTCAGGGTTCAGAGCAGTGAGAAAACATAGAATGTAGACCTAAAGATGCTCCACACCAGGGAATAGAGACAGACACCCTGGCCCAATGCATCATCAAAATATGACACCTTTTGTTTTGAGTTTTGTCAGGTGCTATACAGAGCCAGAGGCGTGAATGTGCCATAGAATAGATACTGTATGAGGAGATTCATACATACAGATCCAGGGCAGCCAAATATGCTATTTGCACACACCCATAAACAAACAGGAAAAATAAGTATCCCTTTTCATATACGAAAATATAGAAATGGTTCATCGTTGGCATACACAGACGGAAACACACACAGACACACAGGCGGACAGACACACACAGAGTGCAAAACATATGCCTTCGGCCTGATGAAAACAATAAAAATACATGAAAGATGTTCTTGGCTGTGTGTGTGCGCGCGCGCGCGCGCGTGTGTGTGTGTGTGTGTGTGTGTGTGGGTGTGTGTGTGTGTGTGTGTGTGTGTGTGTGTGGTGTGTGGGTGTGTGTGTGTGTGTGTGTGTGTGTGTGTGTGTGTGTGTGTGTGTGTGTGTGTGTGTGTGTGTGTGTTCCCATGCACACAGCACCTTCAAAGCACCTCAAAGTGTGCTGTGATTGCTATATTGTATGGTGCAATATGCTGGTTGAGCTCTTATTTTCATTTTAATGAAAAGAGATTAATATAAAGCGATAACAGGCTTAGACCATGCTGGCCATCAGACCTCCTTTGTGCCTTACTGGCTTAATAAATTGTGTGTGTTAATTTAATTCAGAGATAAACCTTGAACCCACATGTTTTCATTAAACTATGTGAATTGACTCAAACAGGGAAGGAGGAAACCTTGTCCTCGACATAACAGCAGTAGCATAAGCAACAAAAACGTTTGGATGAACAAATGAACGCACAAACAAATGAATGACTTATTATTGTTATTATTATTATTATTTATCAACTAAACACAAATTTATTTAGGAACAATCAAGTAAATGATAATAATTAAAATAATAAAAGCAATAAAACAGTACATGTGCAGTAACAAAGTAAACATTTTGTGATATTAATTTTCATTTTTTTTTTTTTTTTTTTAGGTTCAAGGTTTTATTTGTTTTCACACCAATGTCAAGACATGTAGAGGGATAAAATATCATTTTTCATTCTTCCACAGAGTAATAGGATAATAAGACAAACACGGTTTTAGGTTTTATCATCTCAATTACACCCATCTTTAGTTTGGAGTTTTCTGTGGGGCTTGGAAGTTTTTTAAACTGAAATGAAAACAAGCAAAACAGTGGAAGTCATTGCGATTTGCAGGCAAATCGCATACAGGATTTGCATTTTCTGAATGTGAAAAGTTATGTTTTTTTAGGGGGGGCAATTAAGGTCAGAACAAATAAATAAATAACAGTTTTTTATGTCACAATCCCTCAAGTCAGCTTAGAAATGCTTGTCTAAACAGGTGAATTTCCAATGGGGTTTTGAAGGGAGAGGAGGGAGGGGGCATCTTTGAAGTGTTTGGGGAGTGGATGCTGCCTGGAGGGGTTTGGGTGCCCACAGAGATGCCCTTTTGGTCCAGGTTTTGGGCTTGATCTTTTTGGGGATCTCAAGGAGGCTGCAGGCATCGCTGGAACTGAGGTCACGTGATGGGAGCTGTCGATGAGGATGGACAGGTAGGGGGAGTGCCTTGCACGTGGTGACTGGTGAGGACTGCTTTGAAGTCAACTCTGTGTTTAACAAGGAGCCGGTGGAGGTCATGGAGGACTGATGTGATGTGACCTCTGGAGCAGATGGAGCTGAAAAGACAGACAACAAAATATTAAAAGTTTGAGATCTGAGATGCACTTCATCTGTGGTTCAAATGCTTCTCAAATGCCAAACAAATAATTGGCCTTGATATGAAAAAGGTAAGGTTGAACACCATTTCCTTTGAGAATGATGTTGCAATAAGTCTGGATGAGATGAAGAAATGAATGAATGAATGAATGAATGAATGAATGAATGAATGAATGAATGAATGAATGAATGAATGGACAGACGGACCGACCGTCCAAATCAATCAATCAATCATAAGGGGTCTTTAAAGACCGTCATGAATAAGCCTGCAACCAAGGCTATACCGTCATGCATGCTATGCAGCATCGTTTGTAAGCATAAGTGACGGAGTGGTGTGCAGTAAAAAGTTTATACTGAGTAATACACTGTCTGAGTGTCATGTGAATGAGGTTAAAAAAAGGGGCCTTAGTTGGTAATCAGAAGCACCCGTGTGTGTTTGGAGGACAAACAGCAGCATGCATGACTCTACAGGTCATGCATCATATTGTTAAAGGTGGAATGAATGTGAAACTGTTTTTTTTTTTATCCAGACAGTGTATTACAAGTAATACACTGTCTGGATGCCAGAATGGGATTTAACACAGTATTTCTGTGTTCTAAAAGTCTGAAAAATGTATTTTTGACTGTAACTTTAAGGTGGGGTCCTGGGTATAGCACTGTAGATAAGAAAGAGAAAAGTTTGCTCCTGTGAGCACAGTTCACCGGCAGGTCTGGTTGGCCTGCAAAAATGTGGAAAGTTATTCCTAGGCAATCTGATGGAATATGAAGAATCTGACTATTCTGCCTTCATGACTTCTGTGTACCCATTTTTGTTGTTCTGGACATAATCTGAAAGATTAACTGTGATAGTACAATGAATATAATGAATGTCTGTTTTGGGGTCCTTTGAGTGTGCAATGCATGCAGAGATTAGCTGCTCACAGACGCGGGCAAAAACATAATCTGTGGCCTTCGGCCGTCCCTCCGTCCGGCCTGGGTGAGATAATGAATGTATGTATGAATGAATGAATCCATGTGTAACGAGTTAAGGAGGACAGGAGAATTCCTTGTCCTCTGGATGTACCAGCAGTGTCAATAGAAATGGGAGAAGTCAAGCGCTAAATGAGTCATTATGATGGCCATGCTTGACATCCCACATTAGCATATCAAATCATGCTAGTGCCAACTGCCAAACCACCTTTGGATTGGAGGAAAGTGCTCTACCCTCTCTCTCTCTCTCTCTCTCTCTCTCTCTCTCTCTCTCTCTCTCTCTCTCTCTCTCTCTCTCTCTCTCTCTCTCTCTCTCTCTCTCTCACACACACACACACACACACACACACACACACACACACACACACACACACACACACACACACACACACACACACATGCCCGCCCGCCCGTGCACAGGCAGATACACACTTTCTAAGGCCAGTAAAGCACATAGCAAAGTTTTCAAAGGGGGTCTGATGACCAGCATGGTCTCACATAAGCCTGTAATCTCTTTATAGTCATCTCTTTTCATTAAAATGAAAATGAGACAGCTCATCCATTCAGAATACTTTACTGTATGTATGTACTGTTTCAAGCATATCATTCGTAATGTTAAAGCCTCCAATATCCATTTAAATTACTATGCTGCCTTCATGGAGGCTGAATATCTTTCAAGAAATGCGGCGGTTTCCCCCGTCAGCAAACAACACGCACGCCTCGCATGTAAGGGGCGGAAAATCGTGTTTGTTTCTCATCAGAATTGAAATGGGGTTCAGAAGAAAGGGTTTTATATGGTCTACTACTTATGCGTCACTAAACATTCATCCATTTTTGTCTCGTTTTTTCACGCTCTACTAAAACACAGACACAAGAGTGCAGGAAATGCGATGCCCTGCGCTTGGAAGAGCAGCATTTCACTGTGTCTTTTAGTTATTTGTTACTTTTACAGCAAGGGCTAGCCAGGTAGAAGTGTGTGTGTGTGTGTGTGTGTGTGTGTGTGTGTGTGTGTGTGTGTGTGTGTGTGTGTGTGTGTGTGTGTGTGTGTGTGTGTGTGTGTGTGTGTGTGTGTGTGTGTGTGTGTGTGTGTGTGTGTGTGTGTGTGTGTGTGTGTGTGTGTGTGCATGTCTGTGGCAAGTCAACACCAATAATAACATCAGTTGTGAAAAGATAAAGGGCCGAATCAGCGAGTTTTCTGTTTTGAATGATGAAATGGTAGTGGTGCCACAATTGTAGTTAGTTAGTTAGTAGCAGTAGTAGTGTTTCAAATCATTTTAAAAGTCAAGCACTTTGATTTGAAATTTTGGTTTGCATGCCATCATGTATAGTGGGCATTCTGGGCATGCCCAGAATGCCCATGTCCACGCCCATGCCTAGATCCAGCCCTGCATGCATACAGTATGTCCCCCTTACATTTTTGTGTCCTTGTGAACGTCGCCCACCTTAATGGTCTGCAGCTGAAGAATGCATACCACAGCACAGATGAGTAGCAAGCACAAATCTGCTAGTATAGGCATTACTTTGTCTTTCCAAATATGAAGTATTATGGAACTCCTTTTGCTTGTTACTTTTTCATCCCGAGATTTTTGTATAACCCATTTTTCCACCTAGTGTCTAGTAATTGACAGTATGTTGGGCTGCTGCTACGTTTCCGCTGCCAACCTAAGGAGAGAGATGGACTGACCTCATTCGTCCTTCAACGCATAGGGAGCCGCTTCCGAATAGGGTGACCAGATGTCCCTTTTTGCGTGGGACAGTCCCTCATTTCCAAGACTTTTTAGGTGTCCCACAGATTGAGCCCCTGTCGTCCCACATTGTGACTGACAGAGCTCAGGGTTCAAATGCACTAATACCGGACTTATGTTGTCCCTTTCCTGCTATAGATGTGTTTTTTTTAAGTCTGTTAAAATAACCCCAGTATTCCCTTGGTGCCACTATATTTCTACACTACACTGACTCCAGAGGGGCCACATTGCTATTTTTGATACTGTCGTATCAAAAATATCTGATCTACAAGCTCAAAACGCGCCACACCACGACACGTTTTGAGAAGTATAGAGACCAGAATTACTGCATGTTTTTGTGAGGGTACCTAACCTAATAGGGGTACACAGAGAAAAAACAATGGTCAAAAACAACCTAACTTCGGTCAAATTTCAACCAAACGTAGAGGTTGAATAAGGACCAACTGGGTCTTTGGTCAATCTGACCGAATAATGCGTGTTATTATATTTGACCGAATGCATTTGGTTACATTAATAACCCAATTATGAGGGTCAACATAACCTAAGTACCAGTTGATTTGACCGAACATATTAGCTTGCATTAATAACCTAATTTTGAGGGTCAAGATTACCCAACTGCCAGTTGAATTGATACAGAATATTCAGTTAACCCATTTGTTTTATTAAAGGGAAATTCCACCCATTTAAAGGGGAACTTCGCCACTTTTCAACACTCTTTGTGTGGTGTTGGTCATTAGCATACATGCTAATGGCCTCCTGATTAATAACATTGGGATTCTGTGGCTCCAGCGCCGTGCTTCCCAAGTTGTCAGATTCTGACCCAGTGACGTCATTGGGTCAGAACGTCCCACTGACTTAAACTACAGCGAGTATGTGGACGGGTAAGGTTACCGTACCGGTCTGAGTAACGGTCTGAGTGCCGGTCTGAAGGAAAAGTCGTTGCAGTGTTGTGTTTACAGTGTTGGATGCATTCCTCGGCATTAGTATCCTATCTGTTCCTGTAAAAAGTATAAATAATTTCATTTTTCGTCATTTTGTCCGAGAAATTCTACAATACCCACAGTGCACCGCGGCATCAACCAAAGTCTGTGACCTAACAAATTGGTTACCGTACCGGTCTGAGTAACGGTCTGAGTGCCGGTCTGAAGGAAAAGTCGTTGCAGTGTTGTGTTTACAGTGTTGGATGCATTCCTCGGCATTAGTATCCTATCTGTTCCTGTAAAAAGTATAAATAATTTCATTTTTCGTCATTTTGTCCGAGAAATTCTACAATACCCACAGTGCACCGCGGCATCAACCAAAGTCTGTGACCTAACAAATTGGTTATTCTCATTAAAACAACCCAAAACCAATAACCAAATAAAACAACCCATGAATTCGGTCAAAATAAAATCCCTGCAACCCAGGAAAAGGTTATGGCTTCAAGAAATAACCCAGGAAAGTGACCTAACACCATTGACTGAAGTGTTTAGTTGCAATTTTGACCGATTAGTTTTTTGTGTGTAATAGGGGTACAAGGAGAACATGCAAACTCTACCACACAGTTATGGTCACTGCTGATGCAGAGAAGACATACACACAGACAAGCGCCCTCAGCTTCCCCAGCGGGAATCGAATCCAGGACTTTATTTTACCTGTAAGGCGACACCCTGCTCCTGCAGTAAGATCTTCTAACAGAGATGTGCTCCACTGAACCGCACGTAACGTGTAATCCATATATAGCTACAGATTGAAGCTGCACCAGTATTACACCTTGTCTTGTTTTTAATGCACGCAATGTGATTATTACACCCTGTCAGTGTCACATCGTTATTACCCCAGTCTTATTTAATGTCACTGCACTCACTTTGTTGAGAAAATGTCACCTGCGCCACCAATCATTGCGGGCAAAAAACACAAGGGGTTAAAAATTTGGTAGCCCAGTAATTTGGTAAGCTGAAGATTTTTTAAAACTATACGGTATATTTTTTTGGAAATCTTATAGCCAAACAATTGTTTGGTGCCATTTTTGAGGTTGTTGAATGGTTAAAATGGCTACTTCCAAAGTCTGTCTCAAAGCCTTGTGTCCTAACCTAAAAATGCAAAATACCCACCCAGATTTCTGCATTTAACCTGCTATAAAAGTTTGGCCACCAGAACCAGTAGGAATACAATCTCATTGCATTTCTTCATGTTTGGTGTGGCGGGCAGGCCATTTAGGGGGGCATTGCCCCCATGCCTATGCCTAGATTCCACACAAAAAACTAATCGGTCAAAATTGCAACTAAACACTTCAGTCAATGGTGTTAGGTCACTTTCCTGGGTTATTTCTTGAAGCCATAACCTTTTCCTGGGTTGCAGGGATTTTATTTTGACCGAATTCATGGGTTGTTTTATTTGGTTATTGGTTTTGGGTTGTTTTAATGAGAATAACCAATTTGTTAGGTCACAGACTTTGGTTGATGCCGCGGTGCACTGTGGGTATTGTAGAATTTCTCGGACAAAATGACGAAAAATGAAATTATTTATACTTTTTACAGGAACAGATAGGATACTAATGCCGAGGAATGCATCCAACACTGTAAACACAACACTGCAACGACTTTTCCTTCAGACCGGCACTCAGACCGTTACTCAGACCGGTACGGTAACCAATTTGTTAGGTCACAGACTTTGGTTGATGCCGCGGTGCACTGTGGGTATTGTAGAATTTCTCGGACAAAATGACGAAAAATGAAATTATTTATACTTTTTACAGGAACAGATAGGATACTAATGCCGAGGAATGCATCCAACACTGTAAACACAACACTGCAACGACTTTTCCTTCAGACCGGCACTCAGACCGTTACTCAGACCGGTACGGTAACCAATTTGTTAGGTCACAGACTTTGGTTGATGCCGCGGTGCACTGTGGGTATTGTAGAATTTCTCGGACAAAATGACGAAAAATGAAATTATTTATACTTTTTACAGGAACAGATAGGATACTAATGCCGAGGAATGCATCCAACACTGTAAACACAACACTGCAACGACTTTTCCTTCAGACCGGCACTCAGACCGTTACTCAGACCGGTACGGTAACCAATTTGTTAGGTCACAGACTTTGGTTGATGCCGCGGTGCACTGTGGGTATTGTAGAATTTCTCGGACAAAATGACGAAAAATGAAATTATTTATACTTTTTACAGGAACAGATAGGATACTAATGCCGAGGAACCAATGACGTCACTGGGTCAGAATCTGACAACTTGGGAAGCACGGCGCTGGAGCCACAGAATCCCAATGTTATTAATCAGGAGGCCATTAGCATGTATGCTAATGACCAACACCACACAAAGAGTGTTGAAAAGTGGCGAAGTTCCCCTTTAAATGGGTGGAATTTCCCTTTAATAAAACAAATGGGTTAACTGAATATTCTGTATCAATTCAACTGGCAGTTGGGTAATCTTGACCCTCAAAATTAGGTTATTAATGCAAGCTAATATGTTCGGTCAAATCAACTGGTACTTAGGTTATGTTGACCCTCATAATTGGGTTATTAATGTAACCAAATGCATTCGGTCAAATATAATAACACGCATTATTCGGTCAGATTGACCAAAGACCCAGTTGGTCCTTATTCAACCTCTACGTTTGGTTGAAATTTGACCGAAGTTAGGTTGTTTTTGACCATTGTTTTGCCTATGCCTAGATTCCGCCCTGGAAGCGACAGTTATTACAGCCTGCCTAGTTTTTTATGGAAGAAATCCCAAGATTACATCCAGTCTTGTTTTTAGTGGACATCTTGGTGTGATTTGGTAATACTCTCTTGTGCTCCTCATCTCTGGCAAGAGTTAGACGTGGTGTTGGTCCTTCCTTTTGAGTTTCCCTTCTAGAAGCAAACATGATCTCAGAGAATATGACAGCATGGCAGTGCTGTCATAACAGTTTATTAAAAAAAACACACACACACATCTTCCAGCAGGCCGAAGGCATGGGGAGAGAGTATGTTTTGCACTGCATCCGTCCATCCATCCTTCCGTCCATCCATCCTTCCTTCCGACCACCTGTCTGTCCGTCCATGTAAAGCTAATTTCCCACACCGATGGTCCAATACATTTCAAACCTTGCACACTGGATGCCAACGATGAACCTCTGCCCTAGGGCTGCAAACGAATATTCTATATTCAAAAAAATATTCGACTATTAAAATGTAAAGAATATTCGAATATCAATTTAAGGTTTGAATTCAAAATAATAATAATAGTAATAAAAATACTGTGCGAGTTACAACAAGACCCTGGCCCACAAACTAAATCAAACTAATACAAAAATAGGCTATTAAGATGATTATCAATCATTAATTTGATCTCGCAAGACTCAAGAGAGTGCATTTCTCAGCACTAACCGTGGACAATACAGAACTGGAGCAAATAGAGGAACAAAGATGATGTTTTACATCATATTAGGCTGCAATTATTCGATATTCGTTTGAATCCACATGGTGATTTAAAAAGGAATATTCTAATGTATTTTTTTGGCCAGTTCTTGCAGCACTACTCTGCCCCGTTTTTTCTAGTATGGCCTGTTATAGTGCCACTATGAGGCAGCTTTATACTGCACATTATAAACCGATCTGCGTGAGACATTGCATGTACCCTCCCTAGAGGACAAGGACAAATCGTTGACCTGTATTTTTCACTTCAGCTTTTTATAGCGCCACCAGGAGGGCGATCTTTGTAAAACACATTCTTTCATATTACTACTTTCTGTCCCCAAATTACAGTGTATCAATAGAGTTATGTGGTCAAGACGGATCTGTCCCATATTTCATAATGATTCCATCCTAGGCTATCTATAATTGCCATCCAAGTTTGCAGGATTTACCCGTTTTGAACAAAAAACATCAAATCATGAACAAAGCTTGAAATGTACTGTACCTGTATCTTTAACACACCTTTCTACTAGGCGAACAAATATTTGCATTTTTGCAAAACACATTATTGGAACCCTATTCACATTGGCCTATAGCGCCACCACCTGTGCCCAGAAGACATTTGCCAGAAGGGCCCGCAGGGGGGGACAGGAAAAGTCGGGCCGCCACAAAGTCAGACCGAGCAAAAGTGCGGAAATCTCGGCCCAGGGCTGTGGAAAGGTCGGCCCAGGGCTGTGGAAAGGTCGGCCCAGGGCTGTGGAAAGATCGGACCAGGCCATATACCAACCATTATGAAGCAATATACCAACCATCATCAAGCCATTTATGCTTGATATTGCTTGTTGTTGTGACAATAGACATGCATAACAACCATTATCAATCCATATGCATGTTCAATAGACATGCATACCAACCACACTGCATACCAAGCCATTATCAAGCCCTGCCCAGGCCATATACCCTTGATATTGCCCTGCCCAGGCCATTTACCCTTGATATTGCTTGCTGTTGTGCCAATAGACATGCATACCAACCATTATCAAGCCATTTCAAGCCATTTATGCTTGATATTGCTTGCTGTTGTGACAATAGACATGCATACCAACCATTATCAAGTGGCATCCTAACTGTTGAACAGCTGCTTCCCAGGGCTGCTCAACTGCATGACCCACTGTTCAGAGCCCAACCTTGCACAGATGTGCAGGACCTTGAAACATGCCTCCAAATTGTGGCACCGAACTGTTGACTGCATTTTTTTTTACCACTTTTTGACCACTTTTAAACATTTTTTAAACAACAGAATTGTTGTATTGTATATTTTTACTTTTGTTCTACATATTTCTTTACTTGTATTTTTGACTCAACCTCAAATAAATGGTTTGATTTCTACAGTCAATCTGTTGTTGTTGTTGTTTTTACAGACACAGTCTCAACCTTAGGGTAGCCTAGCCTATAGACAGTAGTAATAATTTGCAATTTTGTTTAATCCTCTGTTTAATTGTTTAATCCGACCTGTACTTCTAACTGTGCAGACTAAATGTGCTTTCATAAGTCAGAGAGCAATAACACAATAACACACACACACACACACACACACACACACACACACACACACACACACACACACACACACACACACACACACACACACACACACACACACACACACACACACACACACACACACACACACACCATCATCATCATCAAGGCCATTCACCTGAGCTGTGGAGGTACAATTTGATCAATAGACATGCGTACCAGCCATTAGCAAACAATTTCACCTCGGGTCCAAGTGTGAACATAACATATCAGCAATTATCAGTCAATCACCTCATTTTTGCTGGGCCAGGGAAACAAAGCATTCAAAACATTCACTAGATCAAAATGACAATTAATCTTCTACATTCTGTTGTGTAGACTTAAAAAATGCACAATAATAAGGATAAATATAGCTGCAAGCAGCAATAAAACGGGATCAAGCAAGCAGCAATAAGGAGTAAGAACAATACGCACAAATAAGCCATAGAAACATGGGAGCCTGAACTTCAGAAATACATCAGGTAATTATGTGTGAGACTGACTCACATTGTAATCTGGTGTGACTGAGTGAATGATTGGTGAGCTGTGAGTGAGTGGTGAACTGAGCTATGAACTGTCATTAGTGACAACATGGCCGAATAGTGACAGTCAAACAGCCTTGCCCAGCCATGAGGCCCATAGGGCAGGTGCCTATCTCCTGTTTCTGTAGCATGAGGCAGCTTGATGTACAAGTACACCCTCTGGACATGACGCTAGTATGACACAGGGTCTTACCCCCAATCCATCCCTTGATGCTGAGTGCCAAGCAGGGAGGCATTGGATCCCG
The DNA here is from genome assembly GCA_039105355.1 of Benthosema pterotum. NCBI lineage: Eukaryota > Metazoa > Chordata > Actinopteri > Myctophiformes > Myctophidae > Benthosema > Benthosema pterotum. The sequence continues at coordinate 33,476,749 of CM076969.1, forward strand.
TTTTTAGAGCCTTTGGTATGACCCGGCCAGGAATCGAACCCCGGCCTCCCAGTCTCAGGGCGGACACTCTAACCACAAGGCCACTGATTTGGTGAATGAGTAAATGATTGGTGAGCTGTGAGTGAGTGGTGAACTGAGCTGTGAACTGTCATTAGTGACAACATGGCCGAATAGTGACAAAACACAACATGGCCGAATGGTGACAACCACCATTACATTGAGTTTTACCCTGGGTTACACATAGAACCATGAACTTAGATGTAGAAGACCACATGAGATTGTGCATGATTGACTCATATTACTAGGTGTCCGTGCCGGGATTTGAACCCAGGAACTCTCATTTCCAAGTCATGCGCTCTACCAATGAGGCTACCCAACAGACACAAGACGTACTGGAAACAACACACACATTCAGTGTGTAAATGGTAAATGGTGCATTTATATAGCGCCTTTATCCAAGGCGCTTTACATAGATTGTGCATCACATTCACCCATTCACACACACATTCATACACTGATGGCAGTGGGACAGGGACACATCGACACTAACTCTGCAGGAGCCCGGGATCGAACCGGCAACCTTGTGGTTACCATCCGGTTACTCTACCTCTGAGCCACTACCGCTCCTTAAATATGCACAAATAAGCCATAGAAACATGGAAGAAATACATCATGTGATTGTGGAAACACAGCAGGGTTTTTGGAGACTCAGACTTTGTATTGTCAGCAGTGGGACTTGAACCCTCAATCTTGTGTTCCGAAGTCAGGCACCCTACCGACTGAGCTATCCTGGCACAATGATTTGCTTAGTTGTTGTCATCAATGAAACAACCCAACAACACGCCACCAAGCAGTAAGCAATATGAACAATATGCACAATTCAGCAGTCAGAGGGTGGAGCTTAGTGGTCAAAGTGACAAATGGAAACTAGAATATTCGCAATTTAAAAATTGCAAAGTGTGGTTGCCGTTGTCGCTTGCCCCCCGCAGCTCCCCCCCATATTGTCACTTGCCCCCCGCAGCCCCCCCCATACTGCACACTGCGGTGCAGTATGCCCCCCCCCCCCCATACTGCAGTACAGTATGCCCCCCCCATACTGCAGTACAGTATGCCCCCCCCATACTGCACACTGCAGTGCAGTATGGCCCCCCCATACCGCACATTGCGGTGCAGTATGGCCCCCCCACACTGCGCACTGCGGTGCAGTATGGCCCCCCCACACTGCGCACTGCGGTGCAGTATGGCCCCCCCACACTGCACACTGCGGTGCAGTATGGCCCCCCCATACTGCACACTGCGATGCAGTATGGGCTTCAGCCAGCAGGCGCCCTCGTTCCGTCCAACTCCCGACCCCGTTGGCAACTACACCATGGTACATAGCGTTGTACAAAACGGTTTTCACACCTGCTTGTATAGCAAGCACCATGCAGCTCTAATGAGTGCTCCATCTCTGGTGTGTGTGTGTGTCTACATCAGTTCCCATTGTTGTACAACCAGAGGAATATAATTAAAATAGAGCTTGGAATTGAAATGATAGTTTAATAATCTCTAATTAAAAGTGGAACGATACAGCTTAAAATTGGAACGATACAGTTTAATAATCTCTGACTAATATTGGAATGATACAGTTTGAAATTGTCGCAATACAGTTTACTAATCTAAAAATGGAACGATACAGTTTGTAATTGAAACAATATAGTGTACTATTCTCTGACTAAAATTGGAACGATACATCTTAAAATTGAAATGATAGTTTAATAATCTCTCACTAATATTGGAACAATACAGCTTGAAATTGGAACGATGTAGTTTACTACTCTCTGAGTAAAATTGGAATGATACAGTGTGAAATTAGAACAATACAGTTTACTAATCTCAGACTAAAAATGGAACGATACAGTTTGAAATTGGAATGATACAGCTAAATTGTTCGAATTTCAGTCAGAAAAGATTAGAACGATGCAGTGCTTTGTGCTTTATAGCAGTGGTTTCCAACCTTTTTGAAACCACGGCCCACGACCTAAAGGACCCACAATGCAATGCAATCTAGCTAGCCTGAAAAAAAAACCCACATATATTTATATATATTAAAGGTGTTGGCGTTAACACGTTAATGCGTTAACGCATTAATGCATTAATCTCGTGTTAACACAGCCGTGCGTTAATGGCGTCAAAAAAATTAACGCGAGATTAACACACTGACGATGGCTGTCCTCGGTGCGGCAGGCCACAGAAGTACTTTACGTCCACACACAAACACAGTGATGGTGTGTACAAAAAATGCAAACCGGCTTGTACAACAAACATTTGTTGTGCAAATCAAAAATCCAGCCAGAAAATCAGGCATGAGCATTTTTCAAACTGCTTAAAATGGCAGACACTCTGGGGGTGGAGCTTACCGGTCAATGTTACAGATGTGTTCCACATGAATCAAGGAACATGTAGAAACAAGTCCCATGATTTTTGGCCAAACGAGGCCCGAGTTATGGTTTTTCAAATGTTTCAGTTTCAAAGAATTGTTATAGCGCCCCCATTTGAGCAATTGGAGTAAGACTGGTTTTGCTGCTATTTGGCATCCCCCTCTACCAAACTGTAAAATCTCATAAACAGATTACTTTGCATGTGTAGATTAGGGATAATAGAAGAATTTTCACAAACAAGCAATTTTCATTGGCTCGTAAAAACATCATTTTTTTCACTGAAAACAAAATTCACACCCATTTCATGTTTGTATGGCTTCAAAGTTCATGTGTAGGTCATTGTTATGCATTTTGATCAAAGATTGTAGGAGAAGAGACATTTTAACTGTTTTACATATAATTCAAGATGGCGGTTCATCTAAAGGTCAGAGGTCAAAAGTAAGAATACAAAAGTTGTTCGGCATAAGCAGACGCATAAGTGAATATAAGTTACATTTCTGAGAGTCGAGCAGTTCATGAGTTATGAGTGTTTAAAGTTTGCAATTTCAGTTGAGTGCTATAGCGCCACCATTTGACCAGTGGTCACAGGCTTCGCATCATCACCGTTTGGCATCACCCTCTACCAGATTACCAATTTTCGCGAAAACCGACTGCACGGTTCAGCCAGAACAGCTATTTCTGGTGGAAGGAGGAAAAAAGAGACAAAAACAAGAAGGGATCAAGGTCCACTTCGTGGACTGCTTGATCCCTTAATAATATACAAGGGCCTAAAACAGTTGACACTAGCTCACCAAGTAACTAACTATTCCACAGACATGGGCCAACCTTTCCACAGACTTGGGCCGACCTTTCCACAGACATGGGCTGACCTCTCCACAGACATGGGAGGCCCAGCCAGACTACAGGATTGCACATTCCAACTTTCGGCCGGGGTGTGTCGTCACGTCCTCCTTTTTTGAATGGGTTTCAATGGACACTTCCTGCTACTTCCTGAAGTGCCCATTGAAACCCATTCAAAAAAGGTGGACGTGGCGTCACACCCCGGTCCGAGACTTGGAATGTGCAATTCGTAGTGTAGAGGCAGCCCTATGGCCGGCCAAGGAAGTTCTAATATAGAAGGAAGGGTAACCAAGTCTGCCGCGGCTGCGCCATGACACCTTGGGTGACAAAACGCTAGGACAAATGCATGGCAGTGGATGGCAGCATGCCGGATTTCTTGCAAGTCTTCTTGAGTCTGCCTGGGCTGCCTGGCCTCTCATCGCGAGAACTGCCCATCTTTGCAATAGCACCCAGGTGCAGTCTCGCAGACAGTGACGTCACGTTCAGAACGATCAGAGGCATACTTTCTGCTCTTTGGATAGCTATATAACATTACACAGTGTACACATCGAAAAGCAACACAACAGACAACAATGTGTTATGTGTATTCTGTCATTTTCCAGAAGTGTTTAATTTACAATGGCATCAGTCGTTCAGAATTATTTTTTGTTTGTCCCTGTCCACTCCACTGCTCTCATTGACTTCAATGTATTCCCCGCGGTTTCAAGCTGCAGCTTGCCACCCGGCGTGATAAACCTTCCCATTCCATTGGCCAGGTAGAGAAAATGACGTTGATTACTCTTCCTCGTATGTTCCTTGGGGCCGGCCGAGGGCATGCCCGCATGGGAACAGTATTGCCAACCGCCAGAAATTCAAAATGCACTAGTGGCACTTCCAAAATGCACTAGAATGCGCTAGTGCAGTGGTTTTCAACCATTTTCATACCAGGGCCCACTATTTATTCTGCATTTTAGCCACGGAGGACCACATTTTGATGTTGACATTAGTCTCTCAGCCTAATTTAGGAGAAATAACTGACAAAATGTTGGTCAAAATAGCAATTCTTCTACATTTTCTAAATGTGTAGATGTTTGAAAATTAGGTACCGTATTGTCCCGAATATAAGATGACTCGTTAGACGACCCTCATTTTTCAAGACCCATTTACAGAAAAAAGAACATTGAACGTCAAATAGTAGGCTATAGACCCTGAATATAAGACTCTATTTTTTGAGATATTTCCATTGGGAAAAATAGTCTTATATTCAGGCCAATAGGGTAATTCAGATGGTTAAATATGATTTAACTCTTGAGAGGGTGAAATGAAACCAAACGGACCCAAAAGGGTCCGTTTGGTTTCATTTTACACTCAAGAGTTACAGATCTAAAAGGGTCCATTTGGTTACCAATGGTCCTTTGAAAGAAGGAAGATCATAGGAGGAAAAATTGTGAAAAATGAGGCTTTTATCTCTGGCGCCTGTCAACCAATTTCGCCCCAACTCACCAGCAGAAAGGCACTCGATTTTTCACTAATTTTGGCACTAGGGGAGGCTGGAAAAAAAGTTAAATATAGTGACAAATGCAGTTGTCAACACTGCATGGGAAAAATAAGAAGAAAAGAAAAAATATCGGCCCGGTCCAGTCCATAATCTAGGTAGGAGGGTTGAACGTGAAGTGATTGTTGTGACACATTGGTGTGTTGCTGCTGGAGCCCCCCCTTCGGCCACTGAATTTGGTTTGTCCCAATTTACTCTGAGCAAAAACTTGGCGGCATGTTGAATGAATGAACAAGGTGACAGGAGAAATTAAAGCTGGCAAAGCGAATTAAAACTCGAACAAAACAAAGGTAAAGGGTGCTGCAGTCGGAGAAGGTTCGGGCGAAGAAAAGGGTCTGGAGGAGGCGGACGCAGGAAAAGTTTTAAATGAACAAAGATGTTTGCTCCGATGCAGCAGGCGGCTGAAGAGAGCGTTGTTGTCGGCGAGGGAAGCACAGTAGAGCCAGCTGGACTGACCAGCTGCGCTGCGGACGGAGGATCATGGTGGTGGTGAGGTTTAAGTTCTTCCACCCAGCGTTGCTCCCGTTTCACTACCACCACAGCGCATTATTATAGAAGAGGTAGACCCCAGCCAACCCAGTAATACTCAGGGCATAATGTTATGGCTGACCCGGAGCCGTTGATAGAAAAAGAAGCAGGTATAGGCGGCCTAATGTTAGTGCAGTTGTCGCTGATCACGGGCCCGCGGGACTGGAGGGGGCCAGAGCCATCTAGTAGAAGAGTTGCGACATTGAGGGGTCAGAAAACAGCCTGATCACGTGGTCCATGTACTCGCGCGAGCCCATAGGCTTCAATGCATTCAGCAACTTCCGGCTGTCACTATTCATGTCACTATCCAACAGAAGTTTATGTAGATGGACTGGCCCCATGAAGTGAACGGAGTTGGCGTAACTCCAAGCCTCTGGAGGGGGCTAACCCGGCTGGGAATGAGTCTATTGTTTTGTACTCTCATAATAAATGGATTTGGATTTATTTCTTAAGTCGCATCCATTTCGATCAACAACCACCAACACCACCGTTTAAGAGCAACTGTCTTTGCAGCAAAATGCGATATGGCTGTCGTGGTTAACTTAGGCCTACTGTGAAGCTTCTCCACCCTGAAGTACATAAAAAACAGACTAAGGACCACAGCATCACAGGAACACCTCGAGGCCTTCATGCTGATGGCGAGGAGACCCTTTACTCGTTGGCTAAGGACACCATCATCGAACTGGTGGCGGAGAAAAGTGCACCGATGCGCTCGATGATCATTAATTAAGGTAGGACACATGAAAATAATGTTCTGTTCTGTTCTGCTTTTATTTCATGTTATATCACAGCTATTCTATTGTGCTTTCTATCAAATAACAAGCAAGCATAGTATTTGGTTGGCGAACTTGGCGTGCATTACAGTGTTTGTGTTATGGGGCACCGCTGCTGTGCCATGTTCTCCTGTTGTTTTGTGTATATTCGATGATGATGATGATGAGCCATGCTCAGCTTGAGTTATGGTGCCTGGCTAGCTGGATGTAGTGAGCGAGCTGTTGTTAGTGATCTTTGTTATTGTTGTCTCTGTGGGCTTGTCTGAAGCTGTAGTATTAATATGAGTAGAAGTAGCCATGCCTCACATGACCTGTCATGTTTCAGTATCATCCTCTACTTCTAGTAGAGGATGATTTGATTACTACAGGACGTAAAATGTGGTAAAATGGAGTGGTGTAGGCCAGCAGCTTATAAATCCCTATCAGGTCTGCAGCCATAAACATCTAAAGTGGTTCAGTAATAATTACCATTGATTATTACTAACGGAAGACATCTTATACTATTTTGAAATTGGTCAGTTAAGTTAGTAAATAACTAATCAAAAGCAACCATGCAGAGCTATTTTACCAATCAGGAAATAACACCAATATCCAAAATCCTCCTGCACAATAATGTCTAAATTCATGTAGATTTAAAACACGATATTGCTATTTAAACCGTAAAACTACATTTCCAAAAGTAGTGGGATTTCTTTTTTCTGTGTGTCGTTTTGACATAATGACGTCACAGGGCCGGTGAGGGCACAAATGCAATGGCCGATTTTCCTGACCAAATCCACTGCGGCTGCAGCAATCCGAGCAGCAAACAAAGTGGTAGGAATGGGCAAGGCAAACTTCCCTTCCTTCCCCTGTGTACCGGTGTCTTCTTTACTCACAGTTAAGTTAATTCCTGTTAACTGGTAATGGTGAGGGAAAGCTGTCACGCTTGCAGCCATGATGCAAGAATGATCCATTGAGCAACTTGCAAGACTCACACCAACACCTCGACACGACAAGTCCCCCTCAGGGTGTTACGACAGTGTGTGACAGACAACCTGAATATGGAGGTGCAGTGAATCATTCTTGCATCATGGCTGGGAGTGTGTGACTGCTTTCCTTCACACTTCATAGAAAACACCTCTCCAACACACCTTGCTTTAGTCTGGACTGTATCAATCTTCAAGGGCCAACGCCACCTCCCCACAATGCAACAATATATTACATTGTGGCTGTGTTGGGGAGATTGTGCCACACAAAAGTAGCACATATACAGTAGCCAACCTACAAGTCAATCTAAGTTTTACATGTGGCAAAAAATAGCTAGGCATTTCTGTTTCATGATTTATTGCTGTTTTGACACTTGTGCAGGTGCCGTACCCTGAAACGTGGATTACATTTTGTGTAGTGTCGCTATTTATGGTGGTGTGAATGTAAAACTGCATGCAAGTATATCGCCTTTCAACACCGCCATCAAAAAAACAATCAAATGAACAAAAATAACTACATCTACATCTTATCATCTTTACTGAGCTTTTGCCAACAAATTAGCAGTGGCAGGTATGGGCAAGGTTGTTTATGGAGGGAGCCACTATATTAAACATTCACTAGAGAGGGCCACAATGCATATAGCCTATAGTCAAAAGTAGCTGATCTACCAGCTCACACTGTGATGTGTTTATCCCACATGTGATGTGGCCCCCAGTCTGTCAGTAGACCATTTGGAACTGTAACGGGTAAAATAATATGATTATTTCAATATTAACCTGCGGGATGCATTAAGTGAAAGTGGGGGCCAGTGGGCCACATGCTCCCAGGCCGCCAGTAGACCATGTATGTGATAGGGAATACATGGAAAAAAGAGGTTATGCCCTTAAGCAGCCGCTTATATTGCTTATGCCTAAAAGCAGCCCTTCACCTACCTCACGATACAATATCGATATTGATATCATGGCATTAAGAATCACAATATATTGGCGTATTGATTTTATGCCCACTCCTACCCTATACCCCCACACACATGCATATATGCACGCACGTGTGCCTTTTGACATGAACATTAGTTGTTCATGGACCACGGGCTGAGAAGTTGAACTACATGCTGCAGCAGTGACAATTTACAGGAGTGGTTCCAGGGGGTCAGATGCCTCTAGCTTTATTTGTTTGTGTGTTTTGGTTCAGGATGGCAAACACAATTACAGGAGAAAAGCAACTACCTACCTTCACAACCAGACCACTATGAATTTAGATTGTGCTTGCACAGTGATAGCTTTTCTGCACTTATACAGACACACACATCCGTGCACACATTGTCAGTTGATTTTCCATTTATCGCTCACACAATTGACGCTCATTGGCACCACTAATGTAACTGAAATTTATGCATCTCAAATGTTTGTCAGAACTTGGTTGTGGACAAAGCTCTAGACTATAGTTGGAAAAAATAATCTGATGGCTGTGGTGAATTTGTGAGGATAAATATAAGGCAGCATGGAGCTGTGCTTCATAAATAATAAGTGCATCAAATCGCTAGTTGTGTTTGAAAAACAATTTATCAGAGATAGTGCTTGTGTGGAAACTCACTTTGTCAAGTGCAGTCTAAACTCAGTCAAATGCTCTCCAACAACTCTCCAACACCAGTGGAGCAAAGTCACTAATTAGGCATTGTATTCAAGTGCTGTACAAGTACAATTTTGACACACAGTATTTATATATATATATATATATATATATATATATATATATATATATATATATATATATATATATATATATATATATATATATATATATATATATATGCAACAATACCATATGTGGGTCTTGTAGAATAAAACATATATTTCAAATTACTTGTGGGATTATTTATTTATATAGGAATAATACAATTTAGCATTGACATCTATATTTTTTTCTACTCTACTATGGCTACTCTACAAGTGTAGCCATAGTATAGAAAATGTGTACTGTACATTACTATAGGGATTTCCCGAAAATATTTAGAAAATCTTTGTCAATGTCAATGAAAATGGCAAGCTCGCAATCCATTGTTTGGCCAACTGAGAATCCAAACCATTTTCCCTGGTCTTGGGGGGAAGATTGCTCTGTGACTGACAAGTTAATCGCCAACCATTGGCTAACCAATCATCACTCACACTGAGACATTCATATTAGTTATTGACACTGACAACACCATTCCCAGCCTTCCAACTATTGGTATTGTATTATTCATGGTTTGGTCCAACGGAAATATACCGTACCTGCAGACAAACTGTGAAGCTGGTATCTTATGTATGTATTTTAATGATACACTTCAATACGTAGAATACATTATTCTTTCCCCCTTCTTTCTACAATTCTAATCAAAGTTAACCGCCAAGTACCTAGGTGCTCTTTATGATGTGTGTGTGTGTGTGTGTGTGTGTGTGTGTGTGTGTGTGTGTGTGTGTGTGTGTGTGTGTGTGTGTGTGTGTGTGTGTGTGTGTGTGTGTGTGTGTGTGTGTGTGTGTGTGTGTGTGTGTGTGTGTGTGTGTGTGTGTGTGTGTGTGTGTGCGTGCGCGTGCGTGCGTGCGTGCGCGCGCGTCTATTTATACTAGACATCTATCTATACACATACTGTGTGGGTAGCAAAACGGTTAAGCTATACGATGATTTCTTGAGACATTTCTAATCTATTCTAAATATTTGCTTACCAACCGCCTAGTATTACTGTGTGGTCCCTTACAACTCCATCCCTGATTGCTGGATTCAGTCACGCTCTCTCTCTCTCACACACACACGCACACACAAACACCATGCAGGTTTGGGGTGGCGGAATATGTTCTTTCGCAGCGCCCCTATAATAGGAAAGCCTTCAGCGTGTAAAGGCATTAACTCCTTAAATATCCCCCGCCGTCACCCCTGGCCCGTAGCTTTCAAAGCTGTCATCCGTGACACCCCGCCTGCCTATCAATCTCCTTTCACTTCCTCCGTTATTCAAATTTACTTTGTACTCGTCCCCGCGCTGCCTGTCATTGCGCCGCCGTGGATAAATGGATGCAGCTTAGCGGGGAGTTCGGGGTGATTTGTCAAATTAACATAATTACCTGCAAATAATTTGCTCCGTGCCTTGTAATGTAGCCTAGTCGGTCACCCCTCCCACATTATCCGCAGCATGATTGGTGGTAGGATCAGACTGAGGGTTTAGTCTGCATTAGGCTAAACATTGCTATAACGCTTGATAAGTAAAGGTCTGCTGTTGTGTGTCGGGTGTAATTATAAACGTGTGCACACACAATGGGCGCACCATTAGGCCTCACCACGCGCTACAGAGCTCAAGTACTGGCGCCGTGGCTCTGTTTGAATTCAATTTAATGGCGACACCCAACAATAGACAGCTACGGAGAGAGAGTGAGAAAAGGGAACTGAAGTGAAATCATTTTCAGTGTGCCTTTCTCAATAGAAACAAAATTAATCAAATTCACAAGTTCTCCCTCTCCTCTCTCCACACCTCCTGCATGGCTGATGAGAAACTATGAATTTACATGATTGCCATTCACGGCGACCCGACCTAGAATCCAATCATCAAACGCTCCGATACCTTGACACTGCCTTCACTCAGACCTGTGATTGTATTCTGCACACATGTAATCAGAACCACTTAAACCCTTACACACCGACAATACTGGTTCTTAAATGGTTCCTCAGTGCCCCATATTTTGTGCAGATAGCCAATCTACAGGTTCACACTGCATTGTGAACTTGTAGATCGCTCTTTTCGTATAGTTTCGTATAGTGTGCACTGCATTGTGACAACAGCCCTGGGCTGGAGACACTTGTCACTGAAATAGTTCCTGCATTTGCACTATATAGATTTTTTCTTGTTTTGTCTGTATTTGGTTTATTTGCATGAAAACATGACATAGTCACCTTTTTATGACATCCGCACACACACAAACACACACAAACACGCGCGCGCGCACACACACACACACACACACACACACACACACACACACGCACACACACACACACACGCGCGCACGCACACGCATTCCCAATGCAATCAATTGTGAAACAACCGTAACTGGTGGAAAATGGGTTAAAGGCTGCAGAATGGGTAACTTTGGGAGGTTTAGAAATCCACTGTTTATTGACTTTCTGTCCAAATTCCTTTCAGGTGATTTTTCTTGGATATCCCTCAAGCCTTAGCTGATTTTTGAAAGCTTCCAACATCTGACACTTAAAAAAGAATCACATGCAAGAGGAAAAAAAGTATATCTATCTCTCTTTCTCTCACTCTCTCTTGCTCTCTCTCTTTCTCTCTCTCTCTCTCTCTCTCATAACATCACAAAATCACAATACAGAAGCATGGTGTTAAGGGGACATAATCACTTGCTTTTAGTTCATAACATTTCTACAGTGAGCTACAATGATGGTGAGTTTGACTTTGTTTAATACAATCAGATTCTGTTTTAATCTATGAGCGGTCAATGCCAAGATGGCTGCGGTCTGCATAAGGTCATTTTACATTTGCTGCCTTCTTTGCTCTTAATGTAAGGGAAACACCAGAATGAAAAAGATTTTACATAGCATTGAATCAAAGGTGAATGCGTTTCAATGGCATCTGGCCCATTTCTTTATTAAAGCTTAAATGACAAAGTTTAAATCTGTCATCTAACAATGTCACCTTAGAAATTCCGTTTGTCAGTCAACTGTGTGCATACTGGATTTATGTTTTGATATGTAATGGCTTTGGCCGAGTTGACACCATAAATCAGAGTGAAGTCCGTGTAAATCTGACAAGCTACAGACGCACGCACGCAGGCACGCACACATGCACGCACACGTAGGACTGCCTACAGGTGTAGATGCATAAGGCTTCTGTAGGGGGTGCAAAAGAGCAAGTTTGCCTTCGAGGCAGTGTTAACAGGCAGCGTAACTAACAGAAAGTTACTTATATCAAAGCCTTCTATCGTTGCTCTTGTCATTCGTCACACCCCTCGTCCTCTGTAATGATGTGATTTGTAAATCCGACTCTGTCTCTTAAAAGCATCCATTGCTGAGCACGCTGACCTTGCGTGCAGACTATTTTTGGATGTCTATTGTGAACTTCTCTTGCACCGCTGCCGACATCCAACTGTTTTGTAGTGACAGGCGAACAGTAGCAGCTATAATGGTGTCTGCTGCTGGCAGTAATAACATTCTCAGTGATCAATCCTAAGGTAAACTGGAGGTTGATGGTGGCCAAGGCAGTGTATCGTACTGGCCAACGAGCGTCACCAGAGGCAGAGAAAAAGTTAACAACAGAGCACTGAGCACCGGCTCAATAAAATATACAGTATTTTTCACAGTTCACAGTGCTGCTATGTGAAAGGGCCCTTTTTTAAGCACAATATGTAAATTCACCCTTTTGTCATAACACCAAAAGTGCTTTACATTCACATTTGCATCATCGGGAGCAATTGGGCTTCAATTGTCTTGCTCAAGGACACTTATGCACCGGAGGAGCACTTGGGATTGGGAATGCGTCCACTTGGGAATTTGTCGGTTCCCTGTTCAATCCCTGGCTTCCCCTGGGGTTAGTGCCCTTGAGCACCTACTATGTGAGCCTGTGCCTAACTGCTCCCACAGTGGATATATACTTTACAAGTTTGTGTGCTCTCATGCATGCGATAGGTTAATGTAGTGCACATTGCACAGCACCCTGGAGAATAGCATTATATTATACTTAAGCACATTACTTGAGGAATTTTCTGTGTTAAGTTTCATTCAACGACTGGAAAGGTTACATGAAGTTGTTCACAAGTGCAATTTGTTATCCCACTGGGCACAAATGAAACAATTAGCCACTTACAACACAGTTGCTCACACTCCCTTAGGGCTCTGTGTTTCTCTGTAGGCTATACCGCTAGTATTTCCCTCTACACACCATTTGTTTGCCGAAAATAGAAATCTACTACAAGCTCACATTATGTGATGTGTTGCAAAGATAAATATCGGTACTTTTATTATTCCGTCGGGGGAAATCAGTAAGGTTGCAGAGTTGGATAAGAGAGAAAAAGTACTGTTGTGTACAGCAGTACAAGTAAAAAAAATGACAATACAGAGTAATACATAGGTAAACGGAGGTAAAAACAAATATTGTTCATGTGTTTGTTCTCCAAACTGTACATATTGATCTCATTTACATCTGACTTTACATGCAGTGATTACATTTTTCGCCAATAAAATAATCAATAACTAATAGACTAATTCACAGTGCAATGCCAATCAAAATATGTGTCCATTTAAATGTATCAAACTTCTGTGCTCCCTCCATAGGCTCCCGGTCGCTGCATGCACAGAGTTCAAAACTCTGATGTTTGCATTCAAAGAAACAAAAGGGATGTCACCATCATATCTTGCTAGTCTCATAGCTCGGTAAAAGCCCTCCGTGCACTCCAATCAGCTGATACAGGGAGGCTGGCAGTACCCCCACTAAAAATGCCTGGCCAACGCTCCACTCGTGCCAAACTCTTCTCCCTCCTGGCCCCCAAGCTGTGGAATGCACTTCCCACTGCAATCAGAACCACTGACTCGCTCCCTATCTTCCGCCGCAATCTGAAAACACACCTCTTCAGACTCCATCTCAGCCCATAGTTGGGTTTTTAGATAGCATATTAGACTAGGATAGGAGTTACCTTATAAGTTATCAAACATATTACCATCTTTTAGTGCTTACATTGTAAACTGTAAAACAAATTTTCAATTATGCCTAAATTGTAAATTGTCTCAGACACCATCTCAAACACAACAACATAGAAATAGACAACCTACCTGCCCTAAAACGTGTGTGTGTGTGTGTGTGTGCGCGTGTACGTGTGCGTGTGCGCGTGCGCGCGCGCTCTTACAATCAAAGCCAGACTACAAGTCCTTCCCACCAGACACAACCTTTTCATCTTGTTACCCACCACTCCGGTTCCTCATTGTTTGCACCCACACTACAGAACAGATCACTGAAACACTGTCACATGTCTTGAATGGCTGCTATGCTTACAAAGGGATCTACATAGCATCATAGCACGCCATGATAGAATAGTGGAACTCCTATCAAAGGACATATCAAAATATAATGCATCTTCAGTGAGAATGTATAGACATTCCAGGGTCACTTCATCCATGTTCCAACTCTGTGATGACCCAGGCCAGACATGTTTATTTCTTTGACAGCTAATACACCAGATGTTGTGGTTGATGAGTCCAGGGAAGTATCTGTATTAGAGATAGCCTGCACCTTTGACCACAGCCTAGAGGAAGCTTTTGTGATCAAGGTCATGAAATACTAACCCCTTCTAAATAGCATCTCAGAGCTGGGCTATACGCACAGACTGGTTGTTGGAGGTTCCAACAACTCAGGGTGCCCAAAAAGGAGGCAAAAGGCTGGCAAAGTACTGTAGCATCTCTGTTATAATTGGCTGTCATATATGGCAGAGACACTGCTGCTTATGTACCCATACCCATAGACTGTACTGCACGACATACTTGTATCACAAAAGCTCATGCCATGATTTTGTATAGGTGTATGTAACTTGAATGCACCTATAATATTTGTCCATGTATGCATTTCCTTTGTGTGGACTTAAATAAATGGTGTGTGTGTGAGCGTGTGCGTGCGTGCGTGCATGCGTGCGTGGTAGGCTAATATCCTACACTAGTACCAGGCCTGGTCCTACCAAATAATTACTCATAATTGAAATATGCAATTCGAAAAGTCCAGGAATCAGCTCACCCCCCCAATTAAAATGTTATTGTACTCTCCTGCTTTGTTCATCTTGAGATGAAGGTCTTTATGGCTGTAGTAGGCAATGGAGAGTTTTAGGACAGGTATGTCTGTTCTCTATACATTGTCTATTTCTATGTTGTGTTTGAGATGGTATCTGATTTGCTGCCATACAGCCATACCTGACAAAAGCTGTCTGGGAATACCGGCCATTGTCATTGATGTCCTGCCCACATTAACTACAGTTTACATACTTAAGGGGGGTGTAATACATTTTCTGCTTTTAATAGCAGAGTGTCAATTTGACATCAGTTTCAGTTGGAATCATTTACACAGATTCCATTTCAGGAGGAATCTTGATGTCATGATGATTGAGCTCCACACAGTCCTTGCTAATAACTTAATTCCTCAAAATACGCATTAGCATACCAAGTGTATAAAAGGTTATAAGAGCCATCTATCAGAGACTGTGACTGCTTAAGTGCTCTGCATAACACTAACACACTGTTCGTTGATTTAATGGACCCATTAATGGCACTCTTCTCTGTCTATCTACCTGATGCTTCAACAGTCTGCCAATCTAGAGACGTATTACGGCTATATTTTGGCTAAAATATTTTTTGATTAATCCATCCTAGATGAACCTCGATAGACTTTTAATATACTTGTGTCAGTGGGTTAAGCGTATTGATTGTTATTATATGTTTGTGTATTGAGCTTTATTTTTTATGAATGTTTTTTTTTTAAGATTAGTGTTTTACCTGATAGTTTTGATAGTTTCAAGTGGAGGCAACGGCACTAGCACTACCACTATGCCACCGTGCTCAGCTCAACTGAGCATAAAAGGCTGCCACTTGTTAGTTGCTAGAGTGAGCTGTGTGGAGGGGAAGCTATTGTACATTGTGTTTGTGTCAATTGCATGTTCAGTACAGTATGTAGTGAATAAGTGCACCATTTGTTTCTAACCTACGATTTGGTTCTGCCTGCATTGTTAGGCTCTTGTATTCACTATGTTCTCTTAGTGCTAAAGTGCTGGGTTTAATTTCAGGGCAGATTGGGGGAGTGGAGCTCTGTTAGCTCTGGTATCTGTGAAACTCCAGGCCATGTGTAACTACTGCATGCATGTGCATGGGCGGGAGGTGAGCTCTGGTATCGTTTGGGTTAGAAATTAACCCATTTAGGCCTGACATTATTATTATTTTTTTTTTAATCAAATATTTATATAGCAGCAGCGGCGTCAATGGGGCTCCGCTAAAGTACCGTCACATGTCGATGTCGAACACCTTCGTTTCTCTCTTGCACATGTTTCTAACGCCTTTGGAAATGTGCCCCTTCGTGAAGGGGCACATTCGTGAATTTGTCATGCCTATGCCAATTACAATTTTATCTGGAACCACAAAATGTTTGCTAATAATAAACCAAACTTTCATTACTTGTGACCTCTCAGGTCTTTCAATATTGTAATGTTATTGTTTGCTAAATTCTCAATGCAAATCAAACAACCACTAAGACATATAGCAGCATGATAATAACTTCATCCTTACTAATAAATTATGACTAAAATGAAGGAAAAAGAAAGAAAAAAGCTCTTATTCCTTTACATACCGGAACTTGTTCTTTTCCCATGCAACCGAGAGCCATGGGAGAGGACCTAAGATCAACTGATGTACGTTGTACGTATGTGTGCACGTTCATATACACCTGCTTATATGCACCGTAGTCTGGCCACGGGGGCAGCAGCTCCACCAGAGAGGTTTTCCCTCTCCAAAGAGAAGAATCTACTCTAGGCCCTCTTGATGGTTTCAGTGTACAACTGAGCAGTTGTCACTAATAGTTAAATCTAGGTATTGGTGAAACGATGGCAACCTCATGGTTGTCGATGGTGGATGATATGGTGCTGGCTCAGTGTCCTGTCCCAGGACATTTGTCTTCTAGAGGCTGATCGATGGTCAGTCTAGAGTCTTTGTAGGCCTGGGAGAAGCCAGAGAGTGAGGTTTCTTATAGTCAATATGAATGAATGCAGAGTAAGCAGCTCAGTCACTTACTGTATGTCCCTGTATGTCATGCTCTTTGAGAGTCTGAGTGAAACCTTTAGCACATCAAATTCTGTAATGACAATTTAAGCATTTAGCGTATCCAGAGCAATTGAGACCCGCAGCTGTAGGGGTATTTATACACAGGACTGCACATAAATGGTACGCCGGTGCGCCACCGCGGTCAATTAAGCACATGGCGCTGTCATTTACGGGCTGGGGAACGCTTTTGGCACCACAGATGGGGCTCATAATTAGGGATGCCTCGATGACACTTTTCCCAATGCGATTCGATTTCGATAAATCAGTGCCAAAATCGATTCGATTTCGATTAATTTCGATTTAATTTCGATTTTGATTCGATACCGATCTAGCACATACAGTATTTAATTCTGTATGATGTCGTATATCTAGCATATCTTTTTCCGATCTTTTTCTTTTAGGCCCCTTTTTCCTGAGAAGGTACAAATGGAACCAAATGGACCCGCTAGGGTCCAATACTGGGCAGACAGAGAGAGAGAGAGAGAGAGAGAGAGAGACAGACAGACACACACACAAAATACCGGCGCATTGTTTCACAACCACCACCACAAAACAATGCATGGTACGGTAGAACGGTGGCACAGTGTTCCACAACTATCACCACCACTGACTGTTCCAAACTTCTCTTCCCCCCTCCCGAGTCCCTACACCTCCGCGGTCAACTAGGAATCAGTCCGCGGTAGACTGAATGTGGAAGCCCCTTAAGAGCCGCATGTAACCGGCCGAAGAGCCGCATGCCGCGGGGTGGCCACCGCTGGTTTATGAGGTTGGTCGTATTATGGCGATTAGACGCATGACCACCACGTGCGACGTCCACTTTGCAAGTGATGCATTTCGCTGTTTTACAGTGGTACAACATGACGGACTCGTGTCATGTTGCTGTTTTCGCTGTTTTACGGTGTGTGTGTGTGCGCGCGCACACATTAAACACACACATTAAACACATGTTTAATGTTCTTATTCAGCTCCTCTACTTACATGCTCATTTTGATAAATTGCAGGGGTCGGATATTCCTTTTCAATGCATTGCTGAAGAGGTGTTGAGATTAAACCACATTGTCTCCTTCCCATTGAAACACATTAAACCATGTGGTAGCTGTTAACCGTTATTGTGTCGGCACTACAGTACAACATTGTTTACATCATGGCCACTCTTAAATCACATTAAGCCACATTGTGTGTGACGTTAAAGTCATTGCGCAGGTCACAGCCTCACAATTTGTGCATCTCAGCATATCATTCATTATCATCTTTGTACTCTATTAATTTAACTGTCTTTTCTCTCTCACTCATTATTATATTTTGTTATTTCTCTGTCTTGCGTGCACTCACTCTCTCTCTCTGCCTGCCAGGCCGAATACACATGCAAAGTGAAGTTGTTTCCGAACAGCGGTGGCTTTTGATGAAAACCCAGGGAGAGTGGGCTGGGAATTGCTTTCATTTTGTTAAAGACCAGGCCATTCTTCTCTTTTATGTTCAGCACGACCAAGCACAGCTGTTTGCTCAATCCAATATACAGACTTCTGTTCCAAATGGATTTCCCTCCTCTCTGTTTTCCCCGAACTCCTTCCATTCTAACAGCTTTTGTGCACAGTTGTAATGAATGTTTTCTCCTACTCACCGGAGAGACATGGAGTGAATTTGAATGTGATGCTAGGAGCATGACAATAGATTACATGAACTTAAGTACAAATAAATGTGTGCCGTCTTTTCTTTTTCATTCAAGGCAGCTGTGTGTGGGAGTTGACAGTGTGCCATTCTGTGTTGATTCAGAATTGGTAGTATTGAGTGAGAGCAAGCATATGTGCAGCATTATTAGGAAAACTGGGCCAGCATGCGTAGTATTTGTCTGATATCACTGCTTTGTGTAAGACAGGTGAGAGGGTAACAGCCATGCAGTTCTTTGTATTTTGTTTGGAGTGGGGATGAGTACATCAGAGTTTCTTTGAGACTCAAAGAATCTGACGATTTTGTTAAACTAAATCTGCTCTCAGCAGAGTGTCTACTTTTTTACGCAAGCAGAGCGAGCAGAGAGGAGGGTAGGGGAAGGACTACAGGTATGTTCACAGGCACATCACCAGCCCTATCAGCTCAGGTTTTGTTATCAGGAGGAGTGGAGTAGGGCTGGGTACCTCACAATACAGTAGTTTGCAATGTCAGGCTCTCCATGAATGATTTTGGCGATATTTGCGATATATGAATATATTGCATGGAATTCATTGATGCTATATCATGATACTGTAGCTGCAGCTGCAGCTGAAAAGAAAAAACAAACAAACAATAAATTAATGAATAAAAAACTGAAAGGAAAAAAAATCAGAATTTACTAACATTTATCCTCAATTATTAATCTGAGCTTTTATTTGTATCAACTGAGACAAGCTTTTTATTTTTATCTATTTGGGAATGAAACAGCAATAGAACTAATTTAACATTTTAGTTCTGCAACACGTTTTTTCCTCCCAGAATTATCCTTGTTGTGGATGCTTCGCAACATGTTTTTCCTCCCGGATTTTTACCGATATTTGCAGACGGCGTATTGATTACTTGCCATGGGAAGTATACAATATATATCGCAGGAGGAACTATAGAGTATATCGCGATATCAATATTTCAGCACACCCGTAGAGTGGATGTTGTCACACCCTAGCATATACTACTTTGATATATACAGTATAATACTTTGGATCATCACCATCAACATCACTTCAGTTTAGCCAGTTGGTAAAACAGACCTGAGTTGCAGTGGTGCGTTCTTATTTGATTGAATTAAAATCGTGAAAAAAGTTGGCCTAATCTACCTAATTAAGAGTAATAAGATCAGCAATGATTAAGAAAACCTGAGACAACATACGGATTTAGTTTCTTCAGTCGTCTGAGTCATTAGAGGTGTTTCTGTGCCTTCACCAGCACTACTTGGATGTGGGTCGGTAAGCTTTTCAGTGTTTCAGAGATTAGCTGCACTGCACACATGAATGGATGGACGGACAGACAATGTACAAACATACTGTTTCTCCATGACTTTGGCCTGTTGTAGACAATAGAGATTTGACATATACGTTGATTTGACATACATTATTCTATTAAAACAAATTAAAAATGCAATAAGAACACTTTTCACCAAAGTGATATTATTGGAGCTCATGAGAGCTACTTACTGTAGATGGGTCCACTCTACAGAGCCTTATATATCTCGCTCTTCTGCAAACAGTTCCTTATATATCTTCCACCTTTTCAAACACTTACCAGATAATGGCCCTCACAGTGCAGCAATAGATCAAAACATTTCCTCTTATCTCATTTTTATTGTCCTCGTATTCATGAGTTGTTTCTGGGATTCAACAATGTTTTCCCATGTTGAACAGATAGTAGAATGACAATGGTATATTTTGTATTTAACACGCACACGCACACACACACACACACACGCGCACACACACGCACACACATAAACCTGCAGAACCACTGACCAATGTTGAAGCTGCCACTACCATAACGGAGGTGATGTAAGACTTTATTGGCATGAGGGAAATAAATAATCTACAAGCTCCAAGGGCTTGTATATTCCTCAAGCTAGGCATGTCACGATATCCGGTTTTACCGGTATTACCGGTAGGGGGCGCCAAAACCGGTACTTTGCTTGCCCACCGAATATACCAAAAAAAAAAAAAAAAAAAACTTTTTTTTTTTTATTATTATTATTATTATTATTTTTTGCGTCCATTCATTCAATATTGTACGTTCTTGGTATGTTAAGTATTGTAATTGTAAGTATGGTAATATTGTTGTCGATGTTTATACTACAAAATATATGCGCCAGAGTTGCCTACAAAATTGTCTCCATTGCTGCAAACCTGATGTGCGCTGCCGAGTAGTACTCCACCAGGGTCGGATATAGTCATGTGTATGGAGGGGGGGTAATGCCCCCTAAATGGCCTGACTGCCCCACCAAACATGATGGAAACATGATGGAATGCAAACGGCTGCCCCGTTATATCCGGGACTGTTAGCAGCACACGGAGCAGCATAATCGCTCGATTCGCTCCTAAACTTTTTTGTGTCAAGGAATACTTCCACATGCCTACTACACGCATACAAGGACCACGTAATCAAACCTTCCCAAATCTGTAAGCTGTTTATGGACAACAGGCACAACAACGTGAGTAGCATCGCAGCGTGTTGTGTTGTGTTGTGTTGTGTTTTTAGCTTGGAGAGCTAACCAGCTGACCAGGACCTGTCCCTGTTGCACCGGGAGCGAAACTGTTGCAAGGACGAGCAAAGAGTTTTAGAGGGGGGATGGGTGACCATGGCCATACCCAGTCTTATATACTGAGTAAATGGGCACAGGGCAGGGGCTGAAGACTCCTTTGTCTTTGTATGTGTGCACGGTCTGCTGGCTTCGTATCAGAGCCTGTAGTGTCAGATTTTACGACATTGAGGGGTCACAAACTGAGCGCTCGAGCTGCTGTTCATAAAGCCTGAATAGAAACAAGCTGGAGTTGCAAATGCATCGCTTTCAACGAGGGCGGCGCAAATAAGAGCTGTTTAGGCATATGTGCAACAAGTCAACTGTTTTAAAGTATTGTACAGTAAGTAAACGATCTAAAATAAAGGGGCTTGAGATAATTCAAAATAGGTTGCTGCCAATGCATTTATATGTAGAAGAGCCGCCATTGGACTGGCCCCATGAAGTAAATGGAGTTGGCGTAACTTTGTCTATTCTCTTAGGCTCCGTGTAGGATGCATATAGCCGATTGCATCTGCAACGTGTGGATCAAAACTACGAATGTGGCCGTTATGGGTTACTATGAGAACGGGGGACGTGGGGGGGGGGCTATACTCTATGGCAGGGGTAGGCAACCTTTTTGACATGGAGTACCAAGATTTTTTTCCTTGACACTCCGAATGCCATCGCAAAAAAATACAATACATTTTCTCATAGTCAATGAATAATGCGTTTTCATGGTTTCGACATTTTCAATGGCCATTTTCTGCAGTTACAGTATATGTCATATTTAGGCCATATTTTATTGGTAGATATTTTTCTTTGACATTACATTGATCAATCAGACTCAGCAACAGTGAATCTAGGAAAGTGTTTTTCAACCTTTTTGATACCAGGGCCCACTATTTATTCAGAATTTGAGCCACAGACCATTTGACGACATTCAGCCCCACAGACCTAAAAAAAAAACAATGCCAGGCTGGATTTTGTAAGCAAAACAGGCTGGGCTAATTCAGATGATGAATATTTTAACTCTTGAAAAATAGATTGTAAACATGAAACCAAATGAACCCGCAAGGGTCCATTTGGTTTCATGTTTACGCTTTCAACGAGTTACACCTGGTTAACCAACATCCATCATTTAGCCTGGGGGCCACCTGGAATCCTCCCAGGGACCACTGGTGGGTCCCCGGGCCACCTGTTGAAAACCCCTGATCGAGGACTATTGATGTGGGAAAAACACATCAATAGAACAGTTCTACATTCATTGCAATATTAATATTTCGCCATCAGAACAACTCAGCACACTGCACATTACTTTCACATTAGAACGGTCAGTCTCAGTGCAAGACGCACACACGCACGTGGTAACACCACCACGGCGACCCGGCTGCAAGCACTGAACAGCCGGATAGTTTTACCGCGGTCAGCGTTAAGTTTTCATCCGACACACGACGTTCTCCAAACAAAACACAGACAGGATCGTCTTGGTACGGAACAAATCCATAGCCATCTCTCCCATCTGGACAGGAATATTTGTGCCTTTTTAGCCGTGTTCTCTCACACGGAGCTAAGCCACAGCAACGTGTGTAGTCCCACACTCGGCGCCCTGCGCACAGCCGCACACTGTATGATGCAATGTTAACAGCTTTGTGCTGCGCGATACATATACAATCTACAAGCTCACAGAGCATTATAATTAAGCTGCAGCACATAGTTCTAAAACTAGGTGAATTATACCGCAAACACTGCAGTATAATCTTTATTTTACAACATGCACATTTAAGAGGAATGCAATAATTTTAATATCAAGAGGAAAAAAAAACTTCTCCCAGAATCTGGGCGTGTGCCAGCCGATACCACCCGGCGTGCCATCGTTGGCACGCGTGCCTAGGGTTGCCGACCCCTGCTCTATGGCCCTGGCTACCAGTGGAGAGATATGATTTCATGTAGGTTTCAACCACTTTCATGGTCTAAAATTACATTAAATCCTAATGTTTTGTCAATTATTTGGGGGGCTCACTTGCAGCCCATGGTTTGACCCCTGATCCACAGGTTGCGATGAATCACTGCTGTAGGTCATCGCTGCTATGGATGTATTGTGTATCGGTATTAGCCATACAGTAATGGGGTCATGGCAGCAGATGAAAACAGTGTTCCGGCTGGCATGCTCACTGGATTCTCTGGAGGCCGGTGAGAGGTGAGAGAAGAATGATGGTTAAAGTAACAGGCGTCATGGAAAACACTTCTCATCCTCCCACGGCACTAAGCATCCCCTTCATCATGCTGATCCACCCAGCGTGTGTGTCAGAGAGTGTTACTGCAGGTCGTTTATCCCGCCAGCGTGCCACACATTGCCGTGTGGCTGTTTAACACCATCTTCAGACCAACAATCACTTTTTTCCCCCCCAGGGACACCACATCAACCACATATTGCATAGATCACAAGAGTTAACGCTCTTGCCTCTTTGGTGTGAATTGACTTAACATGCGTTGAAATGCTTGGTACAACATGCGTCAACGCGGGACGATGCACATCAACAAACATCATACCGCAGGGACAAGCCTAAAGACCGTTTCGACCCTTTGGTCTGAAAAGGGCTTTAGAGATGGGGTGAGAAGTTCAGTCACGTGGCATCTGGTTCGGATGCCTATTGGGCACGTCCCCGAGGCAGACCTGGGACCAGATGGAGCGATTACATCGACTCACGGAAGTGACTAATGTTGCTCTGGAGAGGAAAGTCTGAAGCTCTCTAGTGTTAGCTGTTGCTCCCGCTACCCGACTATGGATAAGCAGTTAAAGATGCAAGGGATCCTTATGTCGACATTGAAACGCAACATACAAATTGAAAGTCACCACAAATTAATATTTGAGTTGTGTATAACTCCTGTGCTACTGAACAGTCTTTATGCTCTCTCCAATTAATGTTGAAGCTCTTTGTTTACCCTACTGTGAAAAACAGTCTATGAAACAACACGTTTTAACGCAACGATTTATAAACACCATGGAATAATGTGTCCTTTTTGACATCCATGCTGTCTTCCGTCTAAATGTCCATATTAATGAATTCCACATGTCACAATTCAAACAAATACACAGTGTGCCGCGTATGCTTGGAGGGCAAGTACATCATAGAGTAATAAAAGGATAGAGAGGGGACTCGAGTGACAGCCCCGCCAACTTGCTGTTAATTTCAATAGAAGTTGCTCAGTAGTCGGTAGCATTTTGAAACACCCGGAGGAATGCCGGAAATGGGTGTACTTCCGCATTTGACCACGAAATTTTGGTGATAAAATGCAAAAGTGTTGCGTCCTTGAACGCGCCCGAATGGATTCATGAACAAGCGCTGTGTCAAGAACACGCAAAGGAACAAAAATCTAACTACTCTAATATGACTGTCCTAAGTAATATTGCCCAACACCATCTATGAATGTTCATTGGTTCCTCTCTTCTGGACCTTTGTGAATAGTGAATACTTATACTTTATAGAAGAATTAATCAATTATCAACCAACGTCCTGCAATTAAACAGCTCCAAAACAGAAGCCATTCTGATCGGCACCCCTCATCAGGTTCAATCATCTCCCATAACCAATATCACTTTCTCCGGCCACGACATCCCACTTTCATCAGTCATCACCAACCTTGGCGTCAAAATGGACCCCCACCTCAGCTACGAGGCCCACATAAAACACCTCTGTAAAACATCTTTCTTCCATCTCAAAAACATCGACAAGCTCCGTCCCTCCCTCTCCCTACCTGATGCCGAAAAACTAGTCCACGCCTTTGTCTCCTCCAGGCTGGATTACTGTAACGCACTCCTCATCAGGATCCCTAGCAAGAGCCTACAACGGCTCCAATACATACAGAACAGCGCTGCTAGGATCCTGATGAGGGTGCGCAAGTACGAACACATAACACCCATCCTCCGCTCACTACATTGGCTCCCTGTTTCATCCCGGACTGAATACAAGATCTCTCTGTTAACTTACCAATGCATTCACGGAAATGCCCCCTCCTACCTCAAGGAGCTTGTCACCCCCCAAACCACAACCCGGTCCCTCCGCTCCACAAATACAAACCGCCTCAAACCGATAAAAACCAACCTGCGCACCATGGGTGACCGTGCTTTCTGTGCGGTCGCCCCTGAACTGTGGAACAACTTACCTGTCCACCTGAGAGCACCACAGTCAGTGGACACATTTAAAAAAGGACTAAAGACTTTTCTTTTTAACAAAGCGTTTTTATAGCCTGCTCTTTTGTTTCAAGTTGCATTTTAACTGTTTTAATGGTATGATGTCTCCTATGCTGTTTATTTCTTTTTATTACTTTAAATCACTGTAGCACTTTGAGATTCTAAGAATGTAAAGTGCGTTACAAATAAAATCTATTATTATTATTATTATTATTAACCAGAAAAGAGGGCATGGCTAGCTTACACCAATAAACGTCAAGGACTCAAAACAGAGGCCATTGATACCCTCATCTCTGTGTCTCTATGTCACAACATTGACAAGTTATTCTATAAAACTGGATAACTATAAAGAAATGCGCAACTATGATTATTATAAAGGAAAGATCAAAGTGGCTTATAATCGGCAGACCTGGCAACACTGATGGGGCGGGGGGCAGGGCAGTGATTGACAGGAAAGGGGGAAACGATGACCGCTATTGTCCAAAAGATGTTTTTTCTTGCCTTATCAGAACGCAAAAACGGAGACAAAACAAATGCATGTAGCATTTTCTTTTCTATGAAAGATTTTTAACATATGAAAGATTTAACACTTATGGAGGATCATTGCAAAGAGGCTAAAATCATGTTACAAATAATATAATACCTTTAATACAAACCATGCCATCCAGTGATACCACTGACTGTACATCATGTTGTCTCTGTGAGGCAGAACCCTTCTACTTTAGCAGTCATTCCCAACATTGCAGAGTAAAGCTGTGCGGGGTTGATTCACCCGGAGTAGCGGACTACAACCCGCTCATTTCCCAGGGTGGCATAAGTCTTGAACATACTGTGATAGAAATTGCTGCCACTGCTGCTTAAATTCAGTGTGTAATTCCTTCAATTATGGTCCAACATATGGTGTCATTGCATACCAACAAGTAATGAACTTAACAAGCTCTGTGAGCTTGTAGTTGTGCACATTTAAGCACAACGTTCAACATTACTGGCCTTAGGCATGGATTTGGGTTCAGAATCTATGAAGTTTCTCTTTTAAGATTCCCCTTCTATAGCTGCAGAACATTCCTTCGCGACTGGACGCATGCAGGGAAAAGGTTAAAGAAATTAATTGAAATTGCAGATGGGCTTTACCGCATATACAGTACATGCATGTATGCATGTTATGAAAAGGTAAGAATATCTTAAGTTATTCATAGACTTGAGATGGCAGCTTCCCCCCCATGGCATCACTTCAAACACACAGAGACTTTATAATCCCATCAGCTCCCTGCTTTCACGTCACACCAGTAAATCACAGGTGATGTCTTTGATTCTCATTACAGAGCAGCACCATCCCAGTTCCCACTCAACCGGCAGGTGATTAAGGAAACAATCTCATTATGCCGACGAGGAGCTGTAGCAGGATTCTTTTATTCTTTCTTTTTCTTTTCATTCCATCTCCAAATGCAATGCGGTCGGAGACCATGGCGGTAGAGGACGTGAAGCGAAAGGAGCTATTCTTAAAAACGCAAAAAACAAACAAACCCACAAACAAACATGGAATGGGATGGAAAAAGGCACAATTGTATGATTGTGTTTCTGTCAGGGGAAGGAACAGAAAACAAACCCCCCAAACTAAAAATACGCTTGCTGCTTCCCAAGTCCCAGATGCTGTTTAGTGCTGCTATCGCCACGCTGTCTGCACCCCAACCCTTTTCTCTGTGTCTGTCGTTCAGATGGGTTTACTGCAGGAGTCCGACCAGCTCAGCAGTCTGACCAAGGACAACGAGAGGTCATTAATCCATTTAGGCATAACCTAAGTTTTCTGAAAAAAACAAACAAAACATATATTTATATAGCTATATCAAAAAAATATATATGTTTGAAACTTTGAATACTGACATACTGTACAGCAGTGGTTTTCAACCTTTTTCATACCAGGCCCCAACCATTTATTCAGCATTTTAGCCACGGACCACCACTTTTAGACACGGACCACCACTCTGACCCCAAAAGTAAGTTTTTGTCCACAATCTAGGGGAGATAAACGTGCAAAACGTTGGTCAATATAACAATTCGTCTACATTTTCTAATTGTGTCGATTCTTGAAAATGGAGTAATTCAGACGTTCAAATATAATTTAACTCTTGAGAGTGTAAATGGACCCGTGAGGGTCCATTTGGTTTCATTTTACTTTTTATTTTGGTTTCATTTTTTATTTTTATTTGGTTTGGTTTCAAGAGTTACAAATATATAAGGGTCCATTTGGATAACAACCGACTGGCCATCATTTAGCTGTGGACCTCCTGGAATCCTCTCAGGGACCACTGGTGATCTCCGGACCACCTGTTGAAAACCACTGCTATATACAGAATCCAAAAATGGATTCCCGACCTGAAAGCGTTAAGTAAATCTACTCCCGGCAATTGTTGCCTTCCGCTTGGCTCCCTCTCTCTGCCGTCTCCTCCAGGGCCTCCTGGTGTGATATGGATTGTTTTCAAGTAACAGGCGGTGGAAATGGCCATCTCATTATTTTTAATGGGTGGATCGAGATGGGCCCCGAGATGCGGTGGCGTGCTGTCATTTAGATGCCCGGGCTGAGAGCGGGATGAAGAGGAGGGGGGAAATGGATGAGGCGCCGGGGAAAGAGGTAGTGGTCCACTCTTTAACTATACTGCCGCTGTCAGGAGAATATCCCTAATGTGTATTTACTTTGATCAGAGAGGGAGAGTCTGGGCCGGAAAAACGTGAGAGAGAGAGAGAGAGAGAGAGAGAGAGAGAGAGAGAGAGAGAGAGAGAGAGAGAGAGAGAGAGAGAGAGAGAGAGAGAGAGAGAGAGAGAGATATCCCTCTCCCTCTATTCCTCTCCCCATTCTGTTGACACACACACACACACACACACACACACACAGCGTATACAGCATATATATGTAAATGTACTGTATAAAAATGTATGTATCTATTATACTGCATAGTGTGTATATCATGGAAATAGCCTACTATTAGGCTATTTCTATTTTAGGTATGGTAAAACCAGGCTAGAGAGAGACAGAGAGAGAGGGAGGGGAGCGAGTACTAGAGACGTGAGATATCGTTTTCTCAGCCTGCTGAAGCCCAACAGTGTTTGTGTGTCCGGCTCCTGACCCAGACCCATTAGCGCAAGCCTATACTGTGATATTTTTTCAATTAACATTTGTCAGACGGTCCGGCGCAGCTCATCCACCCTGGCCCTGGCGCACAATGATGAGGTGTACATATCTGCCATAACCCTGCATATGCCTGGAGCGGCGGCTAAATGTCATTTCTCTCCCCAGCATTTTTCCTCTAGACGAGTTTTAATTAAGCAGACTCCTCGGAGCATGCAGGGGGAGCTACAGTTAGATTAGCAGCCCCGCGGCGGGTTCCTCTAATCAAACCACACGAGTGTTGCTTCCCTTTCTCATATGTTTTCCACGGGACTCCCACTGCATCTGTTGCACCCCCCCCCCCCCAACACACACATACACACAAAAACACACACATTCTGTCTAATATTGTCTGCCTGCATGCTGCTATAGCAATGGCCGCCGAGAGTGAACATTTAGATGCAGTGGAGATGGACCAGCGGGTTGCCATCGTGGAATTGATTCCAGTCCAGAGATGTTCTACTGTTGGATATTATGCACACGTCGCTGCCTCTTGATGGAAGGATGTATGTCAGGGACAAGAACATTATTTAAACTGTACTGCATCTCGATGTCTCTGCGGGGGGCCGACCGCGGGGAATCGGAATGGGCTCTTTCAACAGATTTCTCCCAAGCGCTGCGATGCTTTCATTCGATTGGCTGAATGCAGGAAAACGTCCCTGCCTGAGGATGGTGGGCGCTGGGGGTGGTGGCACATTCTAATACAGCTCCAAAGCCCTATTCCAGCACCTGGCTCGGCGTCGTGCCGTGCTGATCATTACACTTTCGACCACAACCTCTCTGTATCGAATACCAAGGCTGTGTTTTTTTTGTCATGTGCTGATGGGCATAAAATTGTAAATGTTTTGGTGTGAATGTTTTGCCCAGTAGCCAGTGGCTACTGGCCAATCGCAGTGCATTTTTTCCACTGGACTCAGTGTACTAACACACAGTGCTTGGGGAAATAACGACTGTGTGTGTGTGTGTGTGTGTGTGTGTGTGTGTGTGTGTGTGTGTGTGTGTGTGTGTGTGTGTGTGTGTGTGTGTGTGTGTGTGTGTGTGTGTGTGTGTGTGTGTGTGTGTGTTGCTCCCATGTGTTTTCTATCGCCACAAATGACCATGTTTTAGCATTTAGGTTTTCATATTATATAGGAGCTTTAATGGCAATTGCTTAACCACCACCTCCTTAGGACATTGTTAGCCCAAGACATTGGACTCTCCTAGAGAGGTGTTTGCGATTCTGACATGATCACTCTAGAGTCCAAGATCGGCTATCGTATTTTCGGGAAATATTTTTCACCCCTCCCACTCGCCTCCGCCCTCCTCCCGGGGTGGGGGGAGGAGGGGAGGGTGGCGTGGAGGGAGGGGAGTGGGGGTAGGGGAGTGGGGGGGGGGGGCGCTGAGCTGCCATTGGTTACGGCGCACCCCCACCCCCCAGTCCCCTCCCTCTAAGATGGCAGCCTTCGTAGACCGAATGAGAGTGAACAAACCGAGGTAAAAAAAAACATTTTATTTATTAAAAACTATGACTCTACATCGTGCAATTCTTGGCCGTAGAGTCATCGGACGAGTGGAAGCCTAGGTTCAGCCTTTTACATGTTGGATTTGTGCACGCTAAGAGCTACCAGAAGCAGAAACGGCGAAATATTTCCCGAAAATACGATAGCTGATCTTGGACTCTCGTAGAGTGATCATGTCAGAATCGCAAACACCTCTCTATGAGAGTCCAATGTCTTGGGCTAGGACATTGTAAAAAATGACAAGGTCTGGCTAGTATTAATATTTCTTCAGGATTGTGTGTTCAGGAGTGTCAATGAAAAGACAATTGTCATGCACATCCCATGGCTGGGTCAGTGCTGGGTCAGAACAGCATTGGAAAACTATCAAATCTGCACACCAGTGTTCCGTTCTCATTGTGGAATCCATTCAGCAGTAAAGATTGTGGCCGGAAGGCTCTTCCTGCGAAACAGTTTCTATTTTGACTTTCAGAACACTAGACTGTAAAATTTTCAGTGAAACAGAGAGTACAGTTGGTTTTGTACAATCTCCCTGGATTTGATGTTTTATTATTTGTTGAGCCTGTTGGTGCAGAACTACTGTACTGTAATGAGTCTGAAGGTCTGTTGATCTGTCCGTTTTATTCATTATAAATTATGCTGACCTGTCTTTATCCTATTTTTGAATTGTCCTCCGCAAATACAGGTGCCTTAATTAAGTCAGGAATACCCTGTTTTTAATCCCATTCTGGCAACCAGGCAGTGTATTACTCAGTTTAAACTCAATCATCAAGTTAGACTATACAGTATATCTGGACACATTATATGGTAAAAATAACCCACATAGCAGTAAAGTGTCAGAGTTGAGCGACTAATTGTAAACAAACATTTCAAGCATTGTGTGTAATCGCACTATACCATTCCGTGGCCCGAAAGCATGCATGCTCTGATTGGTTCTGAAACCGTCTGAGCCAGATAATCAGGTGGGATCCATAATAAAACCCCCAATGTTTCCGGTTCATCACTGGCATCATAGATACAGTCAAGAACATGCTATTGTATCATTTTTTATTGGATACATTTTATGGCTTGGGAAGGGGTTATTTTTGTCTTTTTCCCTTTGCTGTATGCTTCTGTATGACTTGTCTTGCTCTGTTGTTTTGTTTTATATATTTTAATATTTCATTAACATTACTTCTATATCTTGTGAATTTGGTAACATAGGCCTATATATATTTTGTCTGTCAGCCAGTAGCTCCAACGTCAAACACCCCAGGGCTTGTTTTCAAATGCTGAGATGAGACGCTGTGACTGTGCAGGAGAAGACGAAGTTTGTAAACCAGGTTAAGTAATTCACTAGACTTGATTCATTGAGATCTTTGAACATTTATAAGTGACCCAGATCCATGCACTCACTGCGATATGTTCTTTTAATGTGACATTCTACACCACCTCCACTGTACTACACCGTGTATACTGTATGTAAAGTCGTTTAAGATTCCCATAAGTTGAGGAAACATTAAATGTGGTATTTATATACTGGTGTAGAAGCCTTATCGCCGTGGAACAGTCATTGTATTGTACACATGAGGTACCTAACCTTACCCTAACCCTCAAACCAAACCAGACCCAGAACCGCCACGTTCTAGAACAACTTTGTTAGAGGTATTACAGGCTTTCTTGCCAAAAATACAAATAAAGTATATACTGTATATATATTTTTTTGCCTACATCGCTTTAACTTGCTGCAGCTGTTTCCCTGCCGACAGACATTTGCTTTGCCCTGCAGATGGCCAAGAACTTTATTGTTCTCAACTGATGTCAGGTTCATGACATGGCGGCGCTAGTGTGTGGGGGGGAGGCAGTGTTTTAGCCAATCACAGCGAAGCAGTCTCCAGCAGTTTCATAATGAACCAATAGAGTGGAGGTGAGGTGGAGTTAGATTCAAATCTGTTTACAAAACACAGTTTTGTAAACAGTATGTTCACCTTTAAGTTTGCAGCAAATACCATTGTCTTAGAGATAGACCGATTATCGGCCGCGGCCGATTATCGAATTCGATATTTATGATTTTATTAATAATCGGTATCGGTGCTCAAAATAAATAATCGAAAAAAGAGTAGCCGATTATTTGTATGTATTATAAATGTTCAGAAATTGCACATCGACCACTTTCATTGAAGATCCGTAGATTGTGGTGGTAAGGAGATGTATAGCTGTGTGTCTCTGACTCCATCACCTCATGTATTTATAGATTTATCCAAATTATCCAAAATGTATTTTCTCTTTTTCTTTTATGTCTGAAGCTCTGTGCCTGTACTTGAATTAAAAAAGATGCATTTGATGGAGGGGAAACTGAAACACTTTTGCTGCTTCCGCACTTTTATTCTATTAAAGTAAATAATAATCGTATCGGCTGATATCGGCCATCGGCCTTTTTGATGTTCCACTAATCGGTGATCGGAAACATCGGCCAAAAGTCTGATCGGTCGATCTCTAATTTTGACACCAAATTATTTACCAGAAACAGCCAATCTACAAGCTGACAACATGTTGTGAGCTTGTGCATTGGATATTTTGGGCAAATGAACTTTGGAGTTTTTATACCTGGCACACTGTTGAGCTATACAGTGCCTGTGCCTTCTAAATTATACTGAATTCACATTGATCTACATTACTGACTTTAAATTAATACACTAATTATCCTGGTAGTTGTTTATGCACTACCATTTTATTGTCTCTTCTTTTAAACTGCAACAGAAAAAGACTATACAAGTAAGAATTTCACATCACCTGTACAATAAAATAGAACTGCAAAGGAAAACACTGCAGGGCTTTGTTCAAATGTGGAGATGAGATGCTGCTGGAGACCAGCTTTGTAATTTCATTAAAATTTGTTCCTGTGGACTGTATTTAATGCATTACAATTCAATTTCCCAGGTGCATGTATTGCAATATAGGTCTGTGTGGATGTAATTATGTGGTATTGGAAACGACTCGGCATCCCCAGGAGGAGGTTGCTAATGTTGCTTGAGAAAGACAAATCTGGAAATGGCTGCACCACCGCAATCCGAATCTGGATGTTAAGTGGTTGAAGATGGATGGGTGGTTGTTTGGTTTATTGCATTTTTTGGTGCATTTATATTAAGTGCTCATCAGGCCTACACTAGATGCATCTCAAAAAGATAATGGTGCATTTACATAGCACCTTTACAGTATGCAAGGCGCTTTACATAGATTATACATCACATTGACCCATTCACACAGACATTCAAAGACCAAATGGCAGTGCAAGCCATGCAAGGCACCAGCCAGCAGATCAGGAGCAATTAGCCGTTCACGAACTACCTCCCTAATCCGGCCTTGTCCAATAGGCATGTTGGGAAAGCTTGACAGCAACAGTTGCTTAACTATTTGGATTGGCATTGGACAGTGATTAAAGCTTGCCTCAAAGCATGGGGTTTTGAGAAAGGCCAATGCCAATTCCTTGTGTCGAAGTGTCCTTTCACAAGGACACTTTGACACTAACAACTTGCGGTTATCATCGATCTGACCACTCTACCCCTGATCCACTGCCGTTCCATCTCAAGGGATTTATAGTTCAAAATGTACTATACAGTATATATGCGATGACAGAATAGGGATAGTGGGGTTCAGGTTCAACTCAACAGTGGATATTGAACCTTAAAAAAGACCACTTTGACGTATGAGAAGCATGAGGTGTTAAAAAACATAATTGTAACAATGATGGTGTGAGAGATTAACACAATATAGTGAACAGATGAGAAGAGTGATTATCAAGCCAACCATGCCATGAAGCAGGAGAAAAATAGCTTTGCGTGACTTTCAGAAGTTGGAGTGCAGGAGCAAGATATAATCGTGTCTTTCTTGTACAAAATGGAGAGAACAAGAGAGACAAAGACAGAGAGACTGACTTTTTGACTGATTTTATTTTGATGATGTGTGCGTGTGCGTGCGCGCGTGCGTTCACGACTGAATTGAAGTACGTCTGTTCCATGGTGCGTATGTGTGTTAAGGAAATTGAAAACTGAAAAGCATGAATAAATAATAATAAATAAATAAAAATCATTACTGTTTCATTAGGAGAACGTGGTTGACATATCCATTAATCCTTGGAGATAACAATGGATTGTCTTCTCATTATGTGAGATTTCTCTCCCTGTGTATTTGCGCTTCAATGCTGTGTTGCCAGTGCCACCACCATGTCTGTTTATTATAAGTATAACCTACTTTAGGCTTCATTTCTTCTAAAGTTGCTTGGTTGCTAGGTGTTTGGCTCGAATGCAACTAGTGCAACTATAGCTGCAAACTGGACACAGCTACCTGCATATAATCATGACTAGTTTAAGCCTAAACCTAACCTTATCTCTAACACTAAGCCCTAAACATACCCGCAAGCAGTAGTGGCAGATGTTCACCAACCTGGCTGTCCCACGGAGCCGTTCCCCTGTCCACTCCTGCCCTCTCCGTTGTCCAGACGTCCCCTTGTTATAGTCCAAACATGGCCAGGTCCACCTGCTTGTGGCAATAGTGGTTGTGACCTGGCCTGTAGTAAATTTGTGACCTGGACGCTAGTGGAGCTGCTGGATTTCTGACCTGGTCACTAGTGGATGTGACCTGGTTGCACTTGTTGTACTTGTTATCAGCAGAGAACACGGTGGCTATTCCCACTACAATGCATGCTACTGTAGACCCGTGGGAGATGGATTACTGAGGTGGAGCAACACACCTAGCCAGTAGCCACACTTCAGCTCCCAGGAGCCTATATATCACACATGCACATGAGATCTAAAGGCTGGTTCCGTGTTGTGCCGTGCTCGTCACGCTCAAGTTTAAGATTAGGTTAAGAGCAATGTTGTAGTGCTAGTTTTAAAAGTTGCAGTGCTTAATCATATCCATACAAGTAAATAATTCAAAAAACATTTTTGCCTAAAAACATATTTTAGGCCTGAGAGAAGGGAAGCCTTAACGTTAAACTCCCCTTGCCAACGAATGGACAATTTGCATCATACTGTATGTGGGCGAGCAAATCTGTATTTTTGTGCTACACAAAGGAAGGCAACACTGTCTTATGCACACCTGTTAGTGTCTGATAAAGAGGTGTAGGCAGGTTCAAGGTAATCAGAAAAATACACAAAAGTGCACACAGACTTGCACCTTAATTGAACACTTTATGATAAAAATCCCATTGACAATGAACAGAATGTACCAGATTCCACTGATAAAGCCCCCCCCCCCTGTACAGCTGAACATTAGGTTATCATCCTGTTTCCATGTTGATTTATTTATCAATGCAATAGCTGAATGGTGAAAGAAAATTACGTAAAAAATAATGACCCTGCTGTTGAATAGACCTATCATTAGTCTTGGGCAATATACCGGTATTACCGTTTATCGCGATATTGAAAATCAATACAGAGTAATATCGTTTAGTCTATAAAAAATATCGAATACCGAATATCGTCAAATACCGAGCAATGACACTTTTGATTGTAACTATACAAACAATTTTCATGTTACACACATGCCTAAAATAGCGCTTATTTGGGCTAGGCTTTTTGGAAACAATGTATTTTCAACTCCAGCTTGTCCCTATTTAGGCTGCTTGAACAGAGAGCTCAGTTCCTGACTCCTCAATGTCGCAATTCCGAGAACTAGGTGACTGGTGGAACGTGTCCGACTCTGATTGTACGCCATTGCCATCTAGTGGTCAATACCGGTAATATCGAATATCGAGCTAATTAACACGTTATCAATACCGATATTAAAAAATCAATACCGCCCAAGACTACCTATCATAACTTTAAATTAGTACAATGATAGAATCTGCATATGATTAATAGTACAGAATTTCACGGTTCAATATACTCAAAGCCTACCTATAGTGGTGGTACACACACACAATTTAGATTCAGTGCAAAGGAGATTTCAACCTGAAGTTGTGGTCTCATGCTCTTCTGTGAAAAGTAGTCTAACTTAATACCTTGTACACAATAGACACCAGTTTAAATGGCCTACTAATGAAATGAGTGTGCCTAGTGCACTTCATTAGAATTCCTAGGCATGTCTGTTCTTAGGTTAATGTGTGCCCTAAAACAATGCCTCACAGCCATCCACTATAACAATCAATCGATTAGCTTTAAGCAATCACAATCGATTGATCGACTGTGATAGTGATCTAATGAAGTGCACAAGGCACACTCATTTCATTATTAGGATATTCAAACTGGTGTACGATTGCAATTCAAGGTACGTTGTAATATAATCGATGGATGGATGGATAGATAGTGTCTGTGTGTCAATGTGTATATAGTGCCTTGGATTATTTAAAGGCACTATATACCGTTTAGGATTTTAATGGTAAGTCATTTGTATTAAGGTAATTAATATATTTAGGCTGTATGATCAAATCATGCACTCACACGTTAAGCTAACTGTTTCACAGCAATTAGTCAACACTCAGGAGTGACAGTAACACATTTTCTCATTTCCCTTTTCACATGCCAGTAATGGTGTAATCACATAAAGAAGGGACATTATGTGCATCATGCATGCAAATGGAAACATGCCCACATAAACACATGCACGGATACTCACGTCGCATGCACATGTACGTGGTGCGCACATATGAATGCGCATGCACACACACATGCACACACATATGCACACTTGCACAGCCCGTACCCTAAAAGCCATTTAAAAATTACCATGTTAATTTCGCACCCCAGTCATTATAAAGTATTCTCTCACACTGAAAGGCACAATCAGTAAAAGGCAGAATGACATGTCATCATGCACTCATTCCATAATCTATCATCAAGTTGTATTCTTTGAGGGGCAGTGACTTCCGCTACTGTACTTTGGAGTACGTATGTACCGACTCCAAAGGCGCATGCCACTCTTAAACTCCCATATTGGTGGAAAGCTTCCATTTTCTTGCCTTTGTGGTTATGCTGGTTTGTCAGCCAGCAACGTTCACACACTCTCCCATGAAGAAACTGCGACTTATTTTACTATTTGTGCTCAGACTTATTTTAGCCTGCTGGTCGTGGCACTTTTCCATTGATATTCAGTTGTGATTTAGATTTGACACGACAACTAAAGGCTTAAACTACTATATGGCATGCTTACTGTATTGTGGGGTGTATTATGGGGTGTGTGTTCCCCAAAGAACAACTTTCAGACAGAATGGATTCATCGAAAGAAATGTGCATATATTGCATAATCCCTTTCCTTGAAATCCTGGCCGTGTGTCTGCGCGTACTGTATGCATGCCATATCCTCAAATTCAAGTTGTGTGTGTGTGTGAATAACATTGTATATCTACTGTATATGCAAACAGCAAACATTCATAAGTACAGTATAGTGAGCAGAGAGTGGGAACACCACAGCGTCTTATCCAATCTGGAGCAGTGTGCGCACCACCACCACCACACGCCATACAATGACAGGAGAGAGTTTTGGCAGATGTTACACCCGTGGCTTTTCTCCCTCTTGTCTCTGGAGCACAACAATTAGTGGATTACAGTGTTTTGCTTGTCAGCAGTGAATTTAACCGTACTGGGAAGAGATGCCAGAGTCTTAACTCTCTAATCACCTTATAGGAACAGGAAACCTACATCAATGCAGCAGCAGCCCACTATAGAAATATGAAAGGAGGCCAATCTGTCTCTCTCTGTCTGTGTCTGTGTGTGTGTGTGTGTGTGTGTGTGTGTGTGTGTGTGTGTGTGTGTGTGTGTGTGTGTGTGTGTGTGTGTGTGTGTGTGTGTGTGTGTGAGATGTGATGTGCAAATGAAAGCATACCTATTATTATTATAATCTCCATGCTTGCTTCTGTTTTTATTCAACAACAACATTAGGTGGGCAGAGATTTGTGTTGTTTTTCTAGGCTATTTTCCATAAAAAACAACTGTCTTCTTTAAACTCTGTCTTGTCAATTTTGTCACAGATTCTGGCAACATCAGGTATTAAAGTAAATATTATTATAGCAATCTAAGTGTTGTTAGATTTCTGTGACAGGTTCTACAAAGGGGTACATTTGTTCCAGTTGAATCGCTGTACGCAATCGTAACTTTTATGTTCTACTTGCAATTGAAATCTGTAAATAATAATATGGCATTAGTTATATAGCACCTTTCATGACATAAAATGTGGCGCAAAGTGCTTTTCAGAACAGAAGAGATAAATAGATCAGCGAATAAATAAATGCAAGAGTGAAGAAAATCAATTAAAACCAAGTGCATAAAAGTGGGTCTTGAGCTGTGCTTTAAAAATGTCTACAAAGGCTGCCTGTTGAAGGTATAGTGGGAGTTTTCCAAGCTGTTGGCCCATAGAAGCAAAAGGCTGCTTCACTGTATTTTTAGTTGCCATTTTTTGGTCACAGCAAGCAGGTCAGCAATCAGAGGCATAATTTCAGTAAACAAAGAGTTAATCCCTTAGTTAAATGCTGTCTCCTGTGTTGTTTTCTCCACCCGTACACAAGTTGTTTTATTAGAGGGTCACCAACAATAACATGTTATTACAGTAAAAGTATAGAGAGCGGATTGAGCGATAGCCCCGCCCCCTCTGCCTTCATTTCAATAGAAGTTGCTTAGTGGCGATTTGAAGCACCCAAAAGACTGCCGGAAGTACACTTATAACTCAATGGGACAAGCAAGTGTTAGCCTAGCCTCACTACTCTACCACTACCGGATTTTAAGGCTGGAGCGACAGATACCTTTGGTGGAAAGGCACACCACCGCTCTATGCGCCGTTTGGTGGTGATCCCCGGCTGTTCATTTAGCCTAGCATGGTAGACGTATTTGTAGTGTAGCAATGTGGTTGGGACAGCAGAGCTATGCTTTTCTCTGTGTTTTATATAATAAGGCAGTTATGGCTATTGCTTGCTGTGTCTGCCTGCCTGCCTGTCTGTCTCTCTGTTTGCCTGCCTGCCTGTCTGTCTGCTATTATAGTGGAACAAATTTGGAAAAGCTTTAACCATAATTGTTGTCTGCTGTGATTGACAAGTATGACAACAGTATTGTTCTGCCTAAATATGCAACTTGCAACTATTCTTTGATTGTCACTGTACTGACAGTGTTTGTCATTTGTACACAAACCTGCTGTACTTCAACCTTTGTGGACATAAATAAAGCAGAGCTAGAGTAGTGACTTTGTGTGTGCGTGTGCATGAACTGTGCGTGTGCGTGTGCGCGTGCGCGTGCGTGTGTGTGTGCTACTTTGGGCTTGTGTTTTGTTATTTGCCATAATGTAATGAAAATGAATAAAAGGTCATATGAATCAATTCATATATTCTAGATCAGTGGTTTTCAACAGGTGGTCCGGGGACCACCAGTGGTCCTTGAGAGAGTTCCAGGTAGCCCCCAGGCTAAATTATGAAAAGTTGGTTAACCAGATGTAACTCTTTGAGAGTTAAATCTGGTTAACCAAATGGAGTTGGACCCCTGCGGGTCGATTTGGTTTCATTTTACACTCTCAAAAGTTAAAATATTCATCTGAATTAGCCCAAGACTACATAATTACAATGTAGAATGTTGGTCATTTGATCTGTATTTGTATATTTGCCTGTTTTGTTTACGAAAATCCAGCCTGGTACTGAACAAAATAAATCTTTACTTTTGGGGTCTGTGGGGGGCTAAAATGTCCTCAAATGGTGGTCCGTGGCTTAAATCCTCAATATATAGTGGGACCTGGTATGAAGGTTGAAAACCACTGTTTTAGATTATTCACACAACAACTGAACTATTTGCAGCCTTTTATTATTTCAATGTTGATGATTATGGCTTAGGAATACAGCTTATGAAAACCATAATGGCAAATAATGAACTTCATCACATTATGCTATTTTTTGGACCTGTATTTCTGTCTACGAAACACAAGCCCAAAGTAGCTTATAACAGTACGACATGGCAACGCTGTGTGAACACTGTCTGGGCGATGGGTAGCCCTGAGCTGCAGCCATCGATTCATGATACGACCACATGTCCAATGGAACAGCGTATTGAGTGTTGCTAAGCTGCTTAAACCCACTCACAACCTATCACGAGTCAGGACCACGCTCTGAGGCCATGGGATCATATCCTGAAAAAAACAAACAAACACTTGTTTACAATACATCAGGTTCTTCCATTTTCAACTTAAATTACAAATTACCCCCAAATCGACATGTATTGCCTTGCAGACCTCCATTTGAAAAGAAAGTACTTTCACTAGCAGTGATTCTCAACCGTTTTTATTTCAAGGACCGCTGTTAATTTGAACAGGCTACGGTCCCCTATTTAATGGCATTTCTCTCCTGGGACCACAATGCATATGGTAAAATCAATGTTCATTTATGTAAGTATGGGACCAAATGGACCCATTGGGTCGGAGTTACAGGCCCATGCATGGGTTTCCATTTGGTTCCTAACTAGATGAGGACCCCTGGGAACTGCCTCAAGGACCCTATGAGTCCCTGGATCCCACTTTGGTAAACACTCATAGGCTGCATATAAACTTATGTTCACATTGGAAAATTCAATATTTTCTTATAATAATAATTATTACATGGCCAAGTTCTTTGGCAAAAAAAAAAAAAAACACAGTCAGGAACAACTCAGGACCCCCTGCAGAACGAATTGGCTACTATTTCCTCAACTTTCTCACAATTAAACCGAGAAAATAGATACAGTAGATGCCAGCGTGATACTCTGCCTTTAATCTGAAAATCACGTGGTTGTTATTTAAAATTACTTTTTTTCCCCATTCACTAAACGAGTTACGGACTGTGCCTTTAAGACTGCAGGATTTTTCTTTGCAGGGCATGTCCCCGGGCCGACGCTATCGCTGGCCAGGGCCTCACCTCGCCACGCCGGCGTGACAGCGTTCCACATCGGTCCCTTTCGAGGCTGCGTTAATCCTCTGCATATATGGGGGGAACGATGAAGGTCACAGACTCTTTCCCTTCATAATTCTGTTCAGTCGTATGATAGCTTTTTTGTCCCCAAAGCGAGACACGGTGGGGAAGAGAGCAGACGGGGAGGTGGTGTGACGAAGCCCCGGGGAGAGCATGTGAAGCCAGGAGGAGGGCGGGGGGAGGGAGGGGGTTCTCTGTCCTGGTATATATACCAGTCTGGAGGCCCCTCCAGGAGGTTACAGTCGGACGGCGGCCCAGATGGATGGGCCGAGAGGGGACCGTGAAGCTTCATGCTAATACCCTGACAACCAGCCGAATCCCTGCTGGATAATGTCATCCATCACCCCTGCTCCGCTACTGCCACCTGAGAGAGAGAGAGAGAGAGAGAGAGGAGGGAGAGAGAGAGAGAGAGAGAGAGAGAGAGAGAGAGAGAGAGAGAGGGAGAGAGGGAGAGAGAGGGAGAGAGAGAAAGGGGGGGAGAGGAGAGAGAGGGAGAGAGAGAAAGGGGGGGAGAGAGAGAGAGGGGGAGAGAGAGAGGGAGGTTGGGAGTGAAAGTAAGAGAGTGGAGAGTGTAGAGCAGTGGTGTCAAAGCCATTTGGGGTGGGGGCCGCATTGGACTTAATGTGACTTCATGGGGGCCGGAGCGCCGCGGTGCAACCAGTCGCAGACCGCAAGCATGCACGACACACGCATATTTACGTACAAAGCCGTTACTTCTATACCGTATATCACACAAGTCATATTTATTATTAAGAATAGCTATTAATATATATTATTGACTTTTCATTATTGGTTTTATACTTGTAGCCTAGATTAAGACATTTGCTATGAAATATGCTATTTTTATTTACAGAGCATCAATAAACCATATGAAAATAGCATTTAAATTTCAAATACTAAATTTAAGTAAGTATGTATAGTTAACTAAGTATAGTTCTCGGTTATACACCCTTGTACTGCTGAAGTATAGTTCTCTCGGTTACACACCCTTGTACTGCTGAAGTATAGTTCTCTCGGTTATACACCCTTGTACTGCTGAAGTATAGTTCTCTCGGTTATACACCCTTGTACTGCTGAAGTATAGTTCTCGTTACACACCCGTGTACTGCTGAAATATAGTTCTCACTTTGCAGTGCCAGCAGCCTATCCTGGTAAAACGACTCCCCCTGCTGGACAACATGCATTACATGCCGTTCAGAAGAGCTCAAAAGCATTTCTTTAAACGACCATAACTTTTGATAGGAACGTGCTAGAGACTTACTTTTTTTTTTAATAGACTCAGACATTTTTGCTCTACAAGCCTGGGGCCGGATTAAATCATCTCGCGGGCCGGATCCGGCCCGCGGGCCTTGACTTTGACACATGTGGTGTAGAGAGAGAGATATATAGGGGTCAAGGATGATGCCGAATTTATAGTTTGCCGGGAATAGCAGATCTACAAGCTCACAAGCCGTCACATGTGTCAATGTGTCGCAAGCTGTAGGTCTGCTAATTTGGTGACGCGCCAAATCATACAACCGGCAGAGCAGTCTGGTAGTCCGGTAGTCTGCAGTGTGTTGAGGGTTCTAGTCTTGATCCTGTTGTGTCTTCCCTCCATCTCTCTCTCCCTTTCCTGAAAACAAGGTTTTCTCCCGACAGTGAAATATATGTGCTGCTAATATGCAGCACATACTGTATATGGTGGAAGTACTGTATGGTATGGTACATGGTGGAAGAACTGTATAGTATGGTACATGGTGGAAGAACTGTATAGTATGGTACATGGTGGAAGTACTGTATAGTATGGTACATGGTGGAAGTACTGTATGGTACATGGTGGAAGTACTGCATAGGACTGTATAGTATTGAGACATGCATACAATGAGTACTAGCTTGACTTAGGTACATGTTTTGCATTAAGTACATGCTCAGAATCAGAATCAACTTTATTGTCAGTACGTTACAAAATTTGTTTCTATGCATGTAGTTGCTGTTATGTCTACATTGGATCTACTACATAGATTTCTACATGTATATCCAGTACAGCATATTGATATCCTTCCACCAGTGGATGTGTAGCATGGCCCAGCCGACAGGGCAGACAGGAGGAGATCCCAGCACTGTGTCTCCTCCTTCTAGACACAAAGATAAATGTATGCTCTGTGGAGGGATGTTAATCCATACATTACATATTATAGCCCCTTCGCTGATACATCATAGTAGGTATTGATTGGACTGTGGGCCGTGACATGGGTTGCTAAATGAGATCTTTCATCCTCATGGGGGGAACCCTGTATAAATTCTATATCGTCTGTCGGGAACAGAAACCCCATATCTCCATAACTCCATATTTCAACTTTGTGTATTTTATCCGTAGGCCTCATTGAATATATCATAGCTGCTATGTGCTCATTCGAGAGTGTCACGCACAAGTAGTGAAGATAGATGATCCATGCGCTCAAAACGCATTGACATGCAATGGGGAGCTTGTGTAGGCTGTCTATATTTGCGATATTAAAACTCTTTTGAACATACAAGGTTTCCAGCCAGTATCTGTGATATCTATGGGCTTGCAGTCAGGTCTGAAAAAAAAAATACAGTATGGTTTTGCCTGAGGTTTAATGAAGGCTTTGTTTCAGGAAGAATTATGCTCTACCAGGAAGTTATGGTCCCTCTCCGGGGGGAAGTCCATTGTTTGTGTCAGGGCCATTGTGAAAAGTGAGCAGACAAAGGACACACTGCTCTGACTCCTACCGTATTTTATTAGTGCAATTGTAGGTCTTGTAAATCTGTGTCCTTTTTACTCCTTTAACAAACGAAAAAGAAAAAGCAGACAGTGTATTTCAAAGTTATGAGTTTTTGTTCTGACCTGAAAGGTTGGCATTATGAAAAATAAAATAAATCATTTTCTGCTCTGTTCCGTTTCAGTTTAAATAGATTTTTATGACTCTGTCGTACAGCAAAGTGTAATAATAATAATCATCTTATACCAGGG
The DNA here is from genome assembly GCA_039105355.1 of Benthosema pterotum. Classification (NCBI taxonomy): domain Eukaryota; kingdom Metazoa; phylum Chordata; class Actinopteri; order Myctophiformes; family Myctophidae; genus Benthosema; species Benthosema pterotum. The sequence goes on from CM076969.1 coordinate 33,520,582, forward strand.
GTTTTCAACACGTGGTCCGGGAACCACCAGTGGTCCTTGAGGTGGTTCCAGGTGGTCCCCAGCTAATTTGGTTAACCATGTTTAGACTCTTAGGAGTTAAGATATCATCTGTATTAGCCCAAGTCTACAGTACACTAGTAGATTAATGGCTATTTTGATTTGTATATTTGCCTATTTTGTTTCCCAACTCTTTAGTTTTGGGGTCTAAAATGTCATGAAATGGTGGCCCGTGCCTCAAATGCTGAATAAAAAGTGGGCCCTGGTATCGAAAAGGTTGAAAACACCTGCTATATAGCCTACATTTGTAGGCTACAGTACGTTAATCATGACTCTATATTTCGAGGGAGATTTCCCTCGCAGCCCACAGCGCCTCACTCTGCAAATCGTTTTGGGCTCATTCATCGGCCATATTCGCGGGAAGGTTAGCCCCCATAATGTGGTTCATGTGTTTTTTTAAGTAGGTCAAGAAAGAGGAACTCCTGTTTTGGTATAATGCACGCATAATTGCATAGCCGTGCTTCGTTTCAGACGCCAGCCAGGGTCAACGTCGATGTCCTTCAACCTTCAAGGCCACAACGCAATCTCCCCCTCCTCATCTCCAGCCCAGTTATACTTCCCCCTCCTCCCTTCTGTCATTGGATGCTTGCATCTCATCTCACCTCTATGTATATTTAACTACGTTCTTAGTTCCACTTCACCTCCTCTGAACAGATAAACTGTCCTTTTATTGTGTTTCTAGGTCCTCTCTGTTGCTGCACAATGTCCCCCCCTGTGAAATTTGCAAAGGGTCATGTTTAATTTTTTTCCCCAATCTTTTTCATTGCTTGAAATATCGGTTCACATTGGCGTTCCATACGTTCACATTCACCGCGCGTCGCTCCGCCGATGGCACCGGTAATGCTTGAAATGGTAATGCAATATTCATGAAGTGGGAGAGTTTTCAAACGGATAAGAGTGAGACATTAATAAATATCACATTATGGGATTATTCAGGCGTAACTCCGACGCAATTAAGAGGTGACGGTGTATGCAAATGTTAATGCCACGTTACGAGGGTAAGAGTGTTTTCCTGAAGAGAGAGAGAGAGAGAGAGAGAGAGGACTGACATCCATTTTCTCAGATCATAACAAAACATGCCATAATTGGTTCTGTAATATAGGTTACTGTCTATACAGCGTGAGTCTGTCTTGACACCATGAACCACAAATACGGTATATATTATAAACTCGTTTTTGCTGCGGAAAAAAAAATACAATCTACGCTGTATAAAATCCTTTGGTTCATGCTGTTGCGACACTTGGATTACTTGTCGCCGTGGTATAATTACGATTGGACACAGTGGCTCTGTGGAACCTCACAGCTGATTGCTATTCAGGCGTGGTATTTTGAGCCGAGAGAAGAACAGACTGTACCAGACAAATGGTGTCTAGGGACCACTATAATTACAGGTGACCACGTAACTGTACATGCTGGTGTTCCTAAATGTTCATGAAAATATATATTTATATTAAATGGAAATATGTTAAGTACTATTAAATACTAAGTACTGTAAATACTATTTCAGAACTCTGTCAAATTTAAGAAAAACATAGTTACATCACAACTTGTGATAGACCCATTATCGGTCGTGGACAATTATCAAATTTTAATATTCATGATTTTATTATCAAAACAAAAAATAGCTGTATGTCATTTATAGATTTATCCAAATTACCCAAAATGCATTTTCTCTGTATCTTAGGTTTGAAGCCTACGCACTCCATACAACAAAATGTTTCCAATGTTGCTACAATACATGTTGGCGCTACAAAAAAGCTGCATTTACTGGACGGGAAACTTAAACAATTTTCCAGGTTTTGCACTTCATTCAAACCGTATAATCGTATGGGCTGATATTGGCTATCGGTCTTTTTGTTAGCCTAAATCAGTGCTCAGAAACATCGGCCAAAAGTCTGATCGCTTGATCGCTATTCACAATTATATAATGAAAATGAATGCATTATAATGATGTTAGTAATGAATATTAAGAGCTTGATTGACTGCACCCAGCAACGAAAAATACTCGTACTGTAGATCTGCTGTTTTCAGTGTGCAAACACAATGGCATGCAGTTTTCGTATATGTAGTCTCCTCAAAACGAACACTTCTGGAGATGCAACTGGTGGTCCGGGGACCACCAGGGGAGGTGGTCCCCAGCTAAATGATGGACAGTTGGTTAACCAGATGCAACATTTGGTTTCATTTTTACACTCTCGAGTTAAAATATTCATCATCTGAATTAGAAGATTAATGGCCATCTTGATCTGTATGTTTGACTGTTTTGTTTCCCAAATCAAGCCTGGTATTGTAAGCAAAAGCAAAAGAAATCTTTAGTTTTTGGGTCTGCAGGGCTAGAATTTCCTCAAATGGTGGTCCGTGGTTCAAATGCTGAAGAAATAGTGGGCCTTGGTGCCAAAAAGGTTGAAAACCACTGGATTAGAGGGTTTCTGCCTGGCAGCAGCGATGTGTGTGCTGATGTGAGCGTTGACGCAAGGCCTTTTACTGTGTGTCTCTGACCCTTCCAGATGTCCATATATACCGTGTAAAATATGGGGAGATAAAGTGAGGTACGTGGTCCTTGAGGAATTGTGTGGGTCGGAATGCCACTCTGACCGTCTCCGGTCCAGACTGGAGCTACAGAAAAGCCTGAGACTAAACTGACATTCAGGATTTCTACAGTGTAACCTTGAGGTCAGTGACGTTGTGTCACATCGCCAGAGATAATGGCCTGCTCTTGTATTTCATATATTTATTACCAGCGTTGCTATCTCCCCAGTAGGAGACCACAGTGCTCAAACTGTTGCCAATGCTTATCTGTGGAGTCCACCTGAGCCATGTGTACTGACTGCGTTTAATATAAACCAAGCGACAATCTAATCTCTCTGTTGCTCACTGGTGGTAAGGATATACTTAAGTACAGTTTACTCAAGTACAGTCTGCTGTATACTATGCTGCTAGACCTATTTGGAGACTTTAGATCATTATCACAGGCTGATCTACATCTCATCCTGTAAATCTCTCCCTCGCTCTCCACCCCTCAACCACCACCCACAAATCAGCTGTGTTATGTACACAAATAAATAGAAAAAGTATTTTAAGGAGGAGGCCCCAGCAAGGATCGAGACAACCCCCCTTCAGCATGTGCGGTGATGAGAGAGTGCTGTTTATTTCTCTTCAACTTTTTTATTTCTAGAGTCAGTTCAGGTGAGAGCAGATAAATGCAGAGTGTTTTAACCAGTGCTGGCTATCTACAGAGGCCACCTGAGAAAGCAGGTCAAAGACAAACATTCATTCTCATTAATTCTGTTGAATTATTTAGCCTGTTGACTCTCCGTATCTCCCCACTGCACTGCTCTGCAGTTAACTGCAGTCCCATTAGACATCACATCACCAAGACAGCTAAACTTTCTTTCTTCCTTTCCTTCCTTCTTTCTTGCACAAATATGCAGCCGTGCATGTACATATACAAATCAGGATACATTTAGTGATAGGTTGGTTGGACTGGACTGGTCATGGTGTGTGGGGTCATATGATATGTGTTAAAGGGGGAACACCACACATTTTCAACATTTTACTGTCATTAATATGCCTTAGAGATGTTGTGTGGACATGATAAAAAGTTCCTCGAATCTTTGTTTCTTAGAAATGGAGGTCTGAAAAAATCATTAACATGGTGAAACACTTAATGACATCAAGTTGTGTTTCACCATGTTAATGATTTTTCTTTTAGGAACCAATGTAAATGGGTGGAATTTCCCTTTAAACGAGTACTTTTTTTTTCCAACCAAGGTTCATGTTTCAGGTTGTTATTAGAGAAAGTAAAAGATGGGTGTTAATTGTTTTACGTTTCTTGCTTTCTTTAGTTTTAGGGTTTTTAACTGTGGGTGTGGACATTTAAACATAGTCCTTAATACATATTTGTTGACAAAATTTTAAAGCGATTTTTTTTCTTTTAATTTTCTACTACAGTCCTAAACGTTACGAAACTATAACTGGCCATGGAAATTCACACAATCTACTGAACGTGAAGGAGGCAGCACACCGCTCTGCAATTTACACGCTCCATGTTCGGACGTGCCTGACCCAAACGTTCAATATGGCAGTTTGTCACATTCAGTAAATCATTAAGAAAGCAAGGAATGTAAAACAATTAACAACAGTCTTTTACTTTCTCTAATAACTACCTAAAACATGAACCTTGGTTGGAAAAAACAAAGTTGTCCTTTATAAGCTCATTATGCATAAAGGGGCTGAAGCTGCCAAAATCTAGAGGCAATCTGGAGGTGGGGAGAGAGGGAGGGAGAGAGGGAAAAAAGAGAGAGGTCATTAAATGGCAGGTCACTAAAAGGCAGTAAATGTAGAAAAAAAACACACACACACTTGATGACATGCACACAAAGACAGACGGACAGCAATAAAAACATATTCTCCGGCCTTTCGCTATCCAGCCTTCGCTCTGGCGGGTGCAGCTGGAGACCATGTGGTGCTGAATCTGGCCCGGATTAACATTTCCCAATTTTGGGGGGGGGCTTGGGGCTTGACCCCCCCCCCCCCCCATGCCCATGCCTAGATCTGCCCCTGTGCTGAATGGAGTCAATGCACTCTTGTGCTGCCTATGGATTACTGTTCGTGTTTAACAAACACATGTACATGAACGAAAGGACGTATGGACCCAGACACGGACGCACAGACACAGACGGAGGGCAAAACATTCTCTCCCCCCGTTAGTTGGGTCGTATCTGACTGGTCCGTGACCACGGAGAGCAAAGGTCCGTTGTTCAGAGGATTTATCATCTATGAAAGTTAAACTAAATAAATTGAGGCTTTGAAAATGCGAGCCACGAGAGTCCCAAATCCACATGGCCTCCATCAATATAAAAGCAAAAATAGCATGGCATTTAGATAGCATGTGACATGCCAAACTAGGTGGTTTTTGTTATGCTGAATCCATTCCAAGCATTAGTTTTCCTCAAAAATACACTTCTTGGCCTAACAATAGCAATAAATACTTGCCAAAATGTGGTCAAATGTGCTGAGCTCATCACATTTCATCACATTTTTTCATGGCCAATTTATGTCCAAGGGACGTTTTTTGAGCAGAACTAATGCTTGGATTCAGCATAATGAAAACCACCTAGTTTGACATGTCACATGCTATTTAAAGCAGAATTCATTTGAGGTATTTTTTTTGCCTTATTATGCCTTCCCATGTGATTTGATGGAGGCCATGTGGATTTGGGGCTCTGATGACTTTTCCCTGCATTTTTGCATTTTTTAACCTTCATAAATGATAAATCCACTGAGAAATGGACATTTGCTCTCTGTGGTCATGGATGGGTCAGATACGACACAGACACCACCCTGCTCTGGTGGAGACACTAATCAAGACACTCCAAAGCAGAATGGAAAATATTTATTAAATATTTATTCTCTTATTTCCAAGAAAATGGCTGCTGATTCCATTTCCTGTCACAATCCTGGCACAGAGAAGAGGCTCTCTCAGCTCAGGCATCCTTGAGCAAGTCCCAGTCTACCAGTGTGCTGAGTTTGTCTAGCACTTTACTGATGAGTGTTACTTTGTGAATGTTAGCATTAAAAAAAAAAAACCTTCTTCCAGATATTGGCTGGTATTCTCAACACTCGTGCAGCCAGGTACAGTGTACAGTGTAAGTCTTCTCATTGGCTGCATGGCAGCAAATCACATCTGGGGCCTTGTGTGTAGGCCCCCAGACCTGGGTCCTGGGCTTACCAAATAATTACCCTGTAAAACCTGTAATTCAAAAAGTCTAGAAGTTACCCGACCGCCCCAATTAAAAATGTTACTGTACTCCTCTGCTTTGCTCATCATGAGATGAAGCTCTTGATGGCTGGTTTTAGTTATTATGGATTATTATTTGGTGAGCCCAGGGCCAGGTCTGGTGGTACAGGCTTTTGGCTTTTCTGATTTGCTGACGTGCAGTCAATGAGAAGACTTACGCTATACCTGGCAACATCACAGTGTTCGAGAATACTAGCCAATATTGGTCTGCCTGAGGCGTTATACGTACACCATACATGCACTGTAGGCAGCATGCTGAAACATATGGTGGGATTTGTGTGCCAGTCTGCTTTGTTGATCCAGGAGTTTTCTGTGACCTCTCCCAGCTAAAACACAGCAGCGGGACAAATTAGTGACACAAGGACTTTATTGTGGCCAGATCAAGGCAAGACTAGTCAGATCTGGCCCAGAACATCACCTGATTTTAACCATCACAAATCCCTGGATGAAACGGAGAGAGTCGGATTGAGGTCAGACTAACTTAATCAATCATAGTCAGATATGTCCCCAGAATAAGGCTTATTATTTAAACTGGAGGAGACGTTCTGGAAATGACATATGGGCTGTGATCTGGCTTAGTCTTGAACGCCACTGCAGTCACTGGAGGACGTCATCCTATCATTCAAGACTTTAAAATAGGGCTTACATTTACATGGTGGTCTAGTAATTAGAAGGTCAGTGGTTTGCCCTCCGGTCACCAGTCCTGTGTGTTGGAGCGTCCCTCAGCAAGACCTTAGGATGGATAAATGCAGAGAGTAAATTTAGAGAGATAGTGAAATGAATTCACGACTGAAGCAGACGGCCGATGGCAAATGAGTCCCGACCGATAGTAATGTTTGGGACTCATGGTTATCGGTGGTTTTACTATCGGCGGTTTTACTATCGGCCTGCTGTTTCAGTATTGGTTTCTAACCCTAAACCGTAGCCCCTAAGCATAACTTCAGTAAATCTAGACCTAACCTTAACTTTGACTGACAGGATACCTGCCACAACCAATAGGATACCTGCTACAACCGATAGAATACCTGTCAGGCCATATAGGATACTGGTACCTGCCCCGACCAATAGGATACCTGCTACAACCGATAGGATATCTGTCAGGCCATATAGGATACTGGTACCTGCCCCGACCAATAGGATACCTGCTACAACCGATAGAATACCTGTCAGGCCATATAGGATACTGGTACCTGCCCCGACCAATAGGATACCTGCTACAACCGATAGGATATCTGTCACAACCAATGGGATACCTGCCGCGACATATAAGATGGCTGCCATGATCGATTGGATACCTGCCACTGCAGATAAAAAGGTTGTGACCCTTACTATCGGCTGTGTCTTATTTACTATCAGCCGTGGCCGTCTGCCTCAGTCCTAAGTTGAATTTAACATGCATGCAAATGTATTTTGACAAATAAGGCAAAATAAAATAAGCCAGCCATTTTATTCCCACTTCTGATTTCATAAAAGAGTTTATAGTGTGCAATCTTTCGTGTCATACTGTGCCATATACTGTCAAGCTGCCACGACACCTTGGTTATATACTGCACTTTATTTTGCCACATGACTAGTGCAGACAGAAGCAGCCTTGTCAGGGCGCTTGATCACAGTATACACCCCGGTGGGACGTCCGTGACGGTCCGTCACCCCGGAGCCTCCGAGCCATAGGGATGGTAGGTGGGCGCTGTGTGTGTGTGTGTGTGTGCGTGCGTGTGCGTGCGGTGTCATTTCATTGGACAGGAGGAGGAGGACTCCCCAGCTCACCTCGTCGGGGTGTAACTGTACTTTCCGACGCTGTGTTTTTGTTATCTCGTGCTGCTCGGGAATGGCTGGCAGGCAGCTGACAGTGACACCAGCCTTGTTTTCTTTATCTGTGAGCTGTTGCTTGTCTTTCTACAGTATTATGACCTGCATAGGACTGACTCGGAGGGCATATACAGGTCCATCTCAATGAATTAGAATATTGTGGAAAAGTTCATTTTCTTACTTAATATAATTCATAAAGTGAAACTTTCATATACTGCATTCTCGACCCATTGTGCATTAAGTGAAGTTTTTAAATCCCTTTTTGTTTTAATCTTGATGATTATGGTATGGTATACGGCTTATGAAAATTCAAAAGTGCTATCTCAATGAATTAGGATATTTTATGATATATATATATATATATATATATATATATATATATATATATATATATATATATATATATATATATATATATATATATATATATATATATATATATATATATATATATATATATATATATATATATTTTTAACAAGAGATGTCGACTATCTGAAAGTACCAATATATTAATGTAATGGGTTGTGGAAGTGATCAGACTGTGGTATTGTTGAGGTGTTACAGATTTCTGTAAATTATTTTGTGTTGTTCAGTCTTATGTGTCACGCCTTCCTCTTGACAATACAACCCAGATTCTCTGGGGGTTCAAGTCAGGGCAGTTGGCTAGTCAGTTAAGCACAGTAATAGCATGGTCAGTAACAGCAGCTGCTAGTAGTTTTGGCTCTATGGGCAGGTGCCAAATTGTGGAAAGGAAAATTAGCATCATCATGAAGCTTGTCAAGATACTGAAGCACAAGATGGCTGTGTAGCCTGTGTTGCAAGTTTTCACTGTCAGTGTATCTGCAGTTCAACACCAACCAACAACATAGCCGAAATCATGTGTTTTGGCATGTCCAGTCTCAACACAACAATCTAAAATGATATTTTACAGCACTGTGTGGCTTTGTATATTGAAGTCTCTGTATTGATGCTGATCTCCCTTTCCCCACATTTTGCACCTGCCAACAGAGCCAAAACTACGCTGATGATTTTTACACAATATTTTCAGTCATTCATTGAGGTGGACCTGTAGATCCAACACTCATCTCTGCCTGGATGGTGTTTGGTCATGACTTATTGAGCATATAGTGCAAGTCTAATTTTGCTCTCTCTCTCTATTATGTATTTCTGCACAGATTACATAAGTACTTTACAAAAAACAATAAGAACATACTTCAAAGGGGAGTGCTACAGGGATGATGTCTTGTATGTAGGCCAACCCGGATGTTACCTTCACCATCAAACGGCTTTATTTATCCCAGTAGGAGCAATTAGTTTTCAGCAGCTTATTCAGGGAGCAACACAACAGCATACACCGACATACAAATACACAATACCCCAAGGACATACATGTGGCATACTATTGTCTTAAACAATGGCTTTCCACCAGTTTCATTTCAAGGCCCACTATTTATTCCATTTTTAGTTACTAGACCAATTCTGATGACATTGAGCCCCTCACATCCAAAACTAAAGAATATTTTGTTGTTGGTTGAGATTTTGTCTACAATTACATGCTTTTGACAAACATTACTAAAGAGCATTTAAAGGAGCATTCAGTTATTTGGGTGATTTGGAACACCTTCTGGTCCCCCAGGTAACAAGATGTGCACATGCACAGACTCTACAGTGGAGGGGGGGGGCAATAGGACAACAGCACACATGCCACACACTCGATCCTCATTGGAGGAAGGGCACTCTCATCCTGATTGTATGTAATGCTTTTCTCCCAAAGTCCAAACTGAAAATAGGGTTGTTGTTTTTGTTTTTTTTTTTACGCCAGAGGCTCACCCGTTACGACACCATAGCAGAGATGATTGACCAAAATAGAAGAAAAAAAAACATATTTGATATACCATATTTTGATCGCTATGCCTTTAAAAGTTGTGAGTAAAACAAAATCATGCCCTGAAGGAAGCTGAGGTAATTTCACTTGGTAAAACCTCTCCTGAAACCTAGATGCAGCGTCCCTGGGGATTTGTTGGTCTGTTTGTTTGTTACAGTCTGACATCTGTTCTGACTGTTTCTATCCCACGAGGCTGTGATAACCAGCAGATAAAAGGAACATTCAGTCAACACCTTCAGTGAAAGATTGATTAGTATGACTGGCCAGACCAAAACAAACCCTTAAAGGGCAAATTATCTGTTGCCTCTGCTTCACAATATGCCTCAGTGTTCACGTTCAATTCCATCTCTGCACCTTTGATTTGGTATGACGCACATGTTGGATAAAAAAAAATCAATAATCTCACTGGGGGAAATAATGTCATTGTCCCCCCTGCAAGTGTCCCCCTTGTGTGCCAGGGATTACATTAGATGATTGACACTGGGGGGCTGAGGTTAATCCTGGTAAACACAAAATGTTTTGCAAAAATCCACCTATTGGTGGCGCTGGAACAGGCCAATGTGAAAAGGTTGCAGCCCGGCAAATAGAGAAGTGCATTAAAGATTTCTCGTAAGTTGCACTCTGTGTCCATGATTTGATGCTTTTAGTTCAAAACGAGGCAGTCCTTTAAAGTGCAAACTTTGAAAGCCAATTATAGACAATTAGGATGGAATATGAAATATTGGACAGATCATGATTCCCTGTAACAGAATCTCTGCAAAACATACTCTCCCCCCAGGTCTTGTGGAGACAATCAATTATCATTTAACTTGGATATACTGTAAGACACATTTTGTCCCCCCCCCATGAGAAACAAAACAGGGGAGGTAATGACCTCTTCTCTAAGCCCCACCCTTTGGGGTGGGGTTTGCTCAATGTCCAATGGCAATGCAAATACTTTAGCAACTGTTGCTATCCAGGCCAAGATTTCCTGGTCAAGCTTTCTTCTTCCAACGTGCCCATTGGACAAGGCCGGATTGATGAGGGGCTTAGTGAAGAGCTAATTGCCAGGCTTCGGTGGTCCTCTCTGTTCCCCGGGCCCAACAGTGAGATCCTTTTGGGCCGTGACTGTGCTTGCCACTCTTTTTAAAAAGCTTGTGGCGGTTTTAAAACGGTAGCAACCTTTTCAGGACTTCCTTTTTCTGACATTTTGTATTGGTCACAGCTAAACCTAACTCTAAGAACTGTACTTAACCTCAGTAAAACCTATGCCTAAACTTATCCTTAACCCCTGACTAATTAAAAAGATTGCAACCATTGCGGTTGCCCCTCCTGAACCAAAGTTTTGAGTTCTGCAGTATTGCAGTGCCAGATTTGACCACCATCGTGGTCTTGGGGGCTTTGTATAAAGCGGTGCTGGACCATGTGTGACCTTCCATGGAGGGCAGTGTGAAACACTGGATCTGGGACTAGATCAGAGCCAATGCAATTTCATGAGTGAGGGAGTTCTGTTGGCCCCACAGTTTGATTGATGTGTGTGAACAAAGCAGACTTGTGTTGGAGTCTGGCTCAACATTTTGACTTGGAGGAGTGACGGTGGTGGTATTGTTGATGCCCTAGGCGAGGTCATGCAAACATGGCCCTGAGAAGTTGTCGTCTGACATATTTTTCAGAGTTGCATGTGACTCACCGTCACAAAGATGATGCAAGTCAAGCACGGCGGCCACAGTTGCTGTCTGTTCACAAATTTATATATCACACATTTGCCCCGAGTGAGGGGAGTGATGAAAGAGTAGAGATATCAGCAATGGGCAAAAGCTAGATATCAAGCTTACCTGTGGGCTGATGGAGCACTGAACTGTCACTGGGGTTGGCCTTGCTGCAGGATGATCACATGCCAAACATGACTGCTCTGTTGCATGCGCATGTTAATTTCTTACTGGCTTGGATCCCAAGCCTTTTGGATGTTCGACTCGTTCCGCCATTTTGGCGCCAGGTCTCTCATTCCCGCTCCAAGGAGCAAGGATTAGAAGTCACCTCTGAGGAGCTATGATTGAGGAAACGATTGAGGATTGATGAGTGCATCCTTCCAAACTGAACAGCATGATGTTAACACAGATTCCCTTGCTCATCTGACGGTGCACCATCATATAAGCTTGCAAGCATGTACTGTATATCGTCACAGGTGGATGGTGAACCGTGAGGCAAATTGAAAATCAATCAGAATAAAATAATGCGTAATAATAAGAGGGCCCCTCACATCACACAGGTGTAATTTTATTATTATTTTATTAGATATCGGAAAGCTAAACACTTGTTAACTAGCTATCAGAAACAACACATGTTAGTAGTCAGGAGACAGGCAAGCTGTCCTTCTCTCCCATTGAGAACGTTAAATGACAAGATTTCTCCACATAAATAATACATTATTTCGTAGCAAGAGCTACAAAATGACTTCACTGGATAAATAGGCATGACATTTTTTCACTAAACTAAAAATACAAATAAATATCAGAGGGAGAACACTATTAACAATCAACTGTAACAAGCTATGTTACCAATGGATGTTTTCATGTTGCATGGTAAGACTGCAGTGATTAATGTTATTGCCACCACCTGGGTGGGTCAATCTGGAAGTTAAGCTGTGTATGTTTTCAACAACACAGACATGCAAAAATAATAACAGCTATAAGGTGACAAATCCTTTATATGGCAATGGTTGCTAAACTACTTGGAATTAGGGATTGAATGATTATCCGCAACTGCTCATTATTATTAGTCTATTTTTCCTTTATGCAACAAGGCATAAATGTACAGTATGTGCTCCTCTCTGCAACTGCAGCTGTTGAATGGTGATACTGACATACTGACAAGATGAAGTATGTACTGTATATAATATAATATAATATAATATAATATAATATAATATAATATATACTGTTATGGGTGAAAGGGTGAGGCCAGCTTGACTATATTGTTAACATTTATTTTCATTATTATTTTTAAATGGGAAATAACCTTTGGGGAAGAGTTTTGCCATTTTTTATTTATAATTCAGTTCATAAGAAATGCTGCTAGGTGTAAGTTAATTATAATGTTGCAGTTGATTGAACAAAACATTTTGGGGTAAATCATTTTGCTAATTATTTGTAAATGTCAATTCAATGTATAAGAAAAGCTGTTAAATAGGCGCTCCCTGCACTTATAATAAATGTTACTGTTTTTTTTTTTACTGTTTTGAGTTGATAAATATTCATAAATGCATCTAAACAATATTTTGTGTTAATGCAAATTTTGACAACTAAAATAGGCTATAGTTTAACAAATTAATATTGTTTTTTTTATATCACCTATTAGTCTCTTTGATCACTACTTATCAGTAATGGAAAACCCATATTGGGCCCTGTTTACTTCAATTCAAAGTACTTATTTTGTTTTCAGTCACCATAAAGTGATGTTATTCACAAATTGCGAGTGAGTCAGTAAACTATTTTTAGTTTTTTTTGTGAACTTCCCCTTTAATAGGTGTGTGGGTGGTCAGTATGATGAACAAATTATCGCCCAGGCATGCATAGTTGTCCTCTGGAACCAACCCTGTTCTTGGCTGCATCAGTGGGGATTCTGCCAGGCCCCGCTTTTTTTTTCTTTTTAAAGCTGGTACACACATAGGTATAGCAGTGCATACTAAAGCCAGCTATTCGGGGCATCTTTCCAGGAGAAAGCAGACAGATAATAAATATCACTTGGGGGAGGAGGGGGTAGGGGGGGCAGAATCCCGAGGGATACAGAGTGTTATTGAGGCATGGGCTGCCTGTACTGCCCAGGGATACAAACTGCTGTTCATCAGATGATGGGAACCAGGCCAAGAAGGCACCAGAGAGGATGCAACAACTTCAATGTTATTAATGTATCATGTAATGAGATACAACATCAGCCTTCAAGTTACTCAATCAATAGAACTGATGAGAATGTTTGTAAACAAAAGGTTTGACTTTTGGGTGGAAAGTTTCTGGCAAATATTCTGCATAGGCTATTCTAAGATTCAGTGTGTCCATTGTATTTCCCACTGATATGACATTTTTTATGAACAAACACAGGCAGCGCTTGGTGCGTGGTCCTAAGACATGGCTGTTTTTTGTGTTAATGATGTCCACGTGTGTGTGTGTGTGTGTGTGTGTGTGTGTGTGTGTGTGTGTGTGTGTGTGTGTGTGTGTGTGTGTGTGTGTGTGTGTGTGTGTGTGTGTGTGTGTGTGTGTGTGTGTGTGAGATATGCATGTGTTTGTGCGTGTGTGCGCGTGTGTGTGTGTGTGTGTGTGTGATGCGTGTGTGTGATATGCGTGTGCGCAAGTAGTAATGCACATCAGTGTCACAGGTGGATGCTGAACTATGAGGCAAATTAAACATTGGCCCCAGTAAGAAGATGTGCAATGATAAGAGGGCCCCTCAAATCAAAGATTTAGATTTGGGAGAAAGATAAACGTTTGTGTCAATCTAGACAGTTGGTAGCCTCGCTGCCCAGGGTTAACTCATCTGCACTGCGAAGAGAAAAGCACCAACTAAGACTGAGAGTCTATCAACGGAAGTGTCCATTGGAACATCCGTCAGATGTATTTCCCCCCGGATACGACATTTTCCAGAACAATCACAGCACTTGTTTCATACGTGGAGAATGTAAACTGATTTTAATCGGGTTTCTAGTATCCATGTCATTTCCTTGGGTAGCACTTTTACCAATCCCACAACTTCCGCTCTATAGGCTCTACTAGAGCCCGACTGATATATCGGCTGTACCGATACATCGGCCGATGTATTGGCATCAATATCGGTGATATTCACACCGATATATCGGTCGATACATCGGCCGATATATCTGTAACATTGGCCGATATATCAGCCGATATATCAGTATTAGAGCCCGACCGATATATCTGTCGTACCGATATATCGTCCGATATCGATACCGATATATCGGCATCGGTGATATTCGTACCGATATATCGGTCGATACATCGGCCATTATATCGGTAAAATCTGCCCATATATCGGTAACATCGGCCGATATATCGGCCAATATTTGCCTGGAACAGAAAAAGAAACACAGCAAATGGAATTATTTCACAAAAGTAAATGATGTCAATGTCGTATTCTATTGTTTACTTGAAAGAGAGAATAAATTTGACGTTTAGAAGTTTTTCAAATGTATTTTTAATTATTTTAATTAATTATTATACATCGGTACCAACAATGGGTAACATCGGTGCAGTTTTTTCCAAAAATCGGTATCGGCATCGGCCACAAAAATATGGCATCGGTCGGGCTGTAATCAGTATCAGCCGATATATGCCTGGAACAGAAAAAGAAAGACAGAAAATGGAATTATTTCACAAAAGTTTATGTCGTATTCTATTGTTTACTTGAAAGAGAAAATAAATTTGAAGTTTTTTTTATTATTTTAATTTATTATTAAACATCGGTCCAAAACATCGGTAACATCGGTGTCGTTTTTTCAAAAAATCGGCATCGGCCCCAAAAATATGGCATCGTCGGGCTCTAGGCTCTACAGCATAGGTCTCTCCCAGCGTGGACAGTTGGAGTTACAAGTAAAACACGCGAATGCAGCTGGTCACCGTGGTGCTTATTGTGATGACACACTGCAGCAGTGTATTGGAAGTCCTTCTGTAATTTTCCCCACCACACACCCTCTGGTGGCATGTGGTGTCAGCACAGCATGTGTCCTGGACTGTTATGTGGACAGTTCTCTGTATGCCTTTATTTCCTAGTTATGTCTTAGTGTTCCCTCTTATGCCTAGTTTGCTTTTATTGTTTCCAGTTACACAGCTGCCCGTTAACAATCACCTGTGTTCAGTGAACTAATCAGCATGTAGCCTATATATACTCTCAATAATCAATATACTACTCTCACACTGCTAGATGCATGCTTGCTGTACATACTGTGTTCCTGTCTGTATGGTTCTCCTGTTGCCTTTTCCTGATGGAAGCTGTTTAGTGTTCTTTGTTTAATGACTACTGGACCTGCCTGCTTGTTCTGCTTCCCCACCTGACACACACTGTGGCACACAGACAGAGATTTCTGCCTGGCTTTCAGAGTAACTGCTCACTGTTTGCAACTGAATTGCCCCAACACAGCGTAAGTTGTGGCGTTGTGGATGCAGATTTGGCCTCGACCGATCAGCCTTTTGGGCGATTAATTCGATCACCGATTAGTGGAACATCAAAAACACCGATAGCCGATATTGGCCGATACGATTATTATAATTTCTTAAGGGCACTCACCCCAAAAAAAAATCTAAAAAAAAAAAAAAAAAAAAAAAAAAGGCCCCAAAAAAGTGCTTTGGCGCCCCCTAGTGGCCAAAACTCTGGTATCTCGTGTTCAGCAGTGAAGGTGTCAAAACAATAACGGATTTCAACACAAGAATTCCTTTAAACGTAGTGGAGAATTTATTGCTTGATAAGGTTTGTGGTATTCTGATGCTTTTTCAGTCCTGATCCTGTGCTGGGCTTTCGTTGCAAGTATTGCAGGTTTTGTTCCCCGTTGCTGCAGATTGGTTAAAAGTAGTCCTGTTGGTGCCGTCCTGGACCAGACATCTGCAATGACAGGGGGTTGAGAGTTGATTATGATTATTTTAGTTGTATTGAAAACCTTTACAAACAAGTAGATTAATTATTAAGTACATTAGATATAGATAATGGCAGGGATTAAAGTTCTCAGTACTGGGTACTGATTTCAGTCCTGAGGATTTCACAGGGGTCATTTAAAGGTAGGGGAAGTGATTTCACTTTTGTCAGATATCACCCAAAAAATATTTTTTTCTGTTAAAATGCTCTATTATAAGGTGTGGAAACCATATATGGAGTTTCCCCCTCCCCCACGTTAGCAGAGGAGCTAATAAAAGTTCCCCAGGTGGTGGGTGAATTCTCCTCCAATCAGGATTGAGCAGCAGGTTCACATAGTGTAGCTACTCTTGGGCGCCCCTAGTGCACCAGGCTGGTACTACACCATGAATTTCAAATCACTTACCCTACCTTTAATTAGCTCAGTGCTTATTTGCAAAACGTAATTTTCAGTCTCAAGATTTTTTTTTTTACTTTAATCCCTGTAATGGTCTACAAGCCTAACTCCAACATTGCAAGCTTGTAGATTGGCTTTCAATATTTTGATTCAATGATTTCTCCTATAAATGTAAAATAAAATGTCTTTCATAAATCAATATCCAATACTGGTGATAATAGTCCTATACATGCCTCATTGCAACGTTGTGAGCTTGTAGATTAGGTATACTTTTATTTCACTACATTTAATTAATTTATACATCTAAAAGGTGTAAAATAAAATTATGTATTTGAGATTGGAGTGGAGTGAATGTCAAAAAATGCTAAACAGTGTAAAAAAAAAAAAACCCTGCTGATATTTTCAGCATGGGTCAGACTGCGACTCATTCATAAAGCACTGTCACAAAGAACGTAGCCATGTAGTGTTACATAGAAATGTGACCCTTAACTCAAATTAACCAGTCAGTCTCTTTAGTACTCTCAGAAGTACAGGGCTACATATATGAAAGCAATACGCTGGCCAACTCTACAAACAAACACACTCATGTGGATCTGTGCTGCTCAGTGTACAAAGTAAACACAATGCGCTTGTTTCCCCAAAACATGGCAACCCATAATAATGGCTGCGCCCATCGTATTCATTCACACTACTCCAACAACAACAACAAACAGAACAGGCTCGTCCAGCGAGCTGCACATTACAGCAGCATACATGTCGACAAGATAATAATGGTTTATGCATTGCAGTTCAGTTATACAACTTACTTTGAAAACTGTCACATTATGGAGGCGCGCTGATGTTGGCAGAGCTGCAGAAGCAACAGGGAGGAGGAGCAGGCTTACATGAAATGTACAAGTGCAATGTGAAGGCTGAATGGTTATATACATTGTCTATCTTACCTGTAAAACAGTTCCATTAAATCCAAAAGTGACCGAGTGTCCAGGCAGGCAGTATGTACAAAGTTTCTTTTCTTCTGTGGTGCTGCAGAGGCGCGTCCAGCCGTCCACTGCATGGAGCCGAGACGTTATATGTCGCCGTACTAGCCGCAGACCGTGCTCTACCGCTCAGTTCCAATGAAAGCGGGTTGCCACGTTTGCCACATTTAGGGAGGATATAAGTATAATCGGCCACAATCTCCCTAATGCAGATTTGGCCTCAACACACCAGAGCTTCAATATGAGTGATTCTATTATGGTACCTTACATCTCATGCATCTCATGCATGGGAAAACCTCCCTTCGTCAAAAGCAACACACAGACTTGGGTGGAACTGGTCAATATATACACCGAGAGAGCCGACCCCCATGGGAAAAAGGAGGTGACACTCTGGAGTGTCACCTCCTTTAAATTTTGTTTTAAATCTTGTGTCTAATGCTGGCCAGCTTTAGACTCAAGATTTAACAGTTGTTTAAAACATACAGTATCTTTAAAGAGGGTGTGCTGTGATTTTTGTTTTTCAATTTTGTACATGTTTAAGAGGTGACAGTATGTAAATAGACCCCCTTGTGTGTTTTTTATGTGCAATTTTGTCTTCCCTTTGTATTTAGGGTTTCTTCCTGGGGGCTGAACCTTTCCAGTTAAATGTGCCAATGAAAAAAACTTCAATATAGTGACATCACAGGTTCAGCCCCTCCCCTAACTCCTCGCCCTTTATCATCAACTAAAGCTGTGGGTGTGGCTTCAGTTCAGGTGGATCTCCACCCATCACCACCCACCAGGCAAACCAGACATGCTTAATGAACTGGTAGGGTGGAATGGAGTACAAACACTGTACACTTTTTGGGAAAAAAAATCTTATTAACACCTTCTCTGCGATACCCGGGATATCCGGGAAATCCGAGAAATGGCTCAGGCTGCGGTAGCCGAGATACCCGGGATTTGATTTTTATTTGCATTTACATTACCTGGGACACTTTCCCAGCTTCTCACAAAATCTCAAGCTTCTATGATAAAAAAAAGGGTCAGAAATAATGTGTTCAAGAAAAAAAGTCACAGGAATGGTCACAGGGACCACAGGAGTGGTCTGTAGTGGGCCACGGTGGCCAGCTCAACACCAAAACAAACTGCCGCACCATGGCAACAGCAGAGCATGTGCTCCGGCTGCTCTATGTAAACAGTGGGGCACGTGCACACAACACCATCTAGTCTAGTCAAGCAATACATATTCTGATCTCAAGAAAAAAAAAAGTCACAGGAATGGTCACAGGGACCACCTGTGGTCGTTAGTGGGCCATGGAGGCCAGCTCAACAACAACACCACCACCACAACAACAACACAACACCAGCCATTCTGATCTTTTGCTGTCTGGACTCAGGACCAGGCAAAACAAAGCATTGTGACCCAAAACAAGCCTTTTCATGGCAGCACAGCCATCCAACATGAAAGCAATCCACAATCAAACACAAACAATATAAACAATATAAAAGGCTCCATACCGTAGACGTAGTTGTGAGTTCAGTCTTGATAGAATCCATTTAGCAAGTATTAGTAATTGCTGTGTTGGACTGTACTTTTTACTGTTCCTTGTTGCGGTCGAGTGTCTAATAAAGCAATCAATCAATCAAAAGTAGCCCTATCCTGGCTGCTCCTGCTGTCCCGGACCCCCGGACCCCCCATCCCACCCGCAGAGCCAGCAGGCGTTTGGCTGCACGCAGCCGGGAGAGCAGCCGGGTCCCTGGGCGAAGTGCCGTGGGGCTGGCTGCCTCTGATCCAGCTCCAGCCCTAATCCAGTACCAGAACTACCAGTGGTCCTTGAGAGAGTTCCAGGTGGTCCCCAAGTTGTTTTATCCAAATGTAACTCTTGAGAGTGTAAAAATGAAACCAAATGGACCCGCCAGGGTCCATTTGGTTTCAACAAGCAAACAAACAAGCAAAAGAAATCTTTAGTTTTGGGGTCTGTGCGTCTAAAAATATCCTCAATTGGTGGTCCGTGGCTCGAATGCTGAATAAATGGTGGTCCCTTGGATGAAAAAGGTTGAAAACCCCTGGTGTAGGTGGAAGAGGCTGGATCAAGACGCTCGTTGTGGAAAAAAAAAATTATGGTGGATTTTTTTTCCTCGTCTGGATAGCGGATACGGGGTCCGACCAACACGCCAGTAAAGGGGTCCGCTCTGCTTTTTCCACGCCGGGGGGAAGATCACTGTCCGAAAGGAACGTGTTGCAGAGTCCATCCAACTCCCAGAAGTCCGTGTCGAATCAATCAGGTTGGTGGATCCTCATGTTTTATCACCAGCTTTCTTTCTTTTTACTATACTGCACCTCGTTTACGTGTGTGCGCGCGTGTGTGTGGCTGCTGCTGCAGGCTGCATGATCTATGCCTAATATGTGCATTTCTCAATACAAAACATAAAAAGAGAACGAGAGTGTCACACAAGCTAACTGAAGGTGTGTGTAAGCCTAATACAACGATCGACTGGTCCCCTCCAAGGACTAACTCCAAACGGCAGCGACCCATAAGTTTCTCTTTTCCAGGAAATGGGAACTTACAGAGGAATACAGTAGTTACGACAACTCCAGTTCAATTCATTGGGCCAGTCCAATGGAGGCTCTTCTACATAGACTTCTATTGAATCGGGACAACAAAAAGGGACAAGAAGGAGTCACGGAATGCATTGGAGTGTATGCATTGGAGCTGAGCTGATCAGGCCCCTCAATGTCCAAATGTCCGAATCAATGTCCAATGAGATGGCTCAAAGAAGCAACCTGCGTTGCCAGATTCTGTGAGAGAAATAAGCAATGTACTCTGTTCCTACTCTAGGGCTCTCATGACTGAATGTGAATGCTATTTTACTGGCTAAAATTTCCTAATTTGTTGTTTCCTTTTTCATGTAATGTATGTATAGGCTCGGGGGAGGAGGACTTTGTGGATGATCTTTTTATATGTTTTTTCATATGTTTCTAGGTGCTGAGAACCACAGCCTCACCAGGCTCAACCTCCCCCCCCCATCCCCCAGATCCAGTCACAAGAACTGCTCAGTGCTGAGCTTGTAGATCTGCCACGTGTGTGCGTGTGCACATGTGTGGGTGCATGCAACTGCGTACCGTGTCGGTACCGTGAAGTATGTGCGTGCGTGTGGGTGCGCGCATGTGCGTGTATGCAACACACACACACACACACACACACACACACACACACACACACACACACACACACACACACACACACACACACACACACAATTTGTATTTTGTATTTGATTTGTGTGTGGAAGAAGAGAAATAAAAATGCCTGAGAAAATGCAATGTGTGTTTTCATTGTGTTATGACAAACCTTATAGATTTTTTTTTTTTTTTTTTTTTACATGTCCCAGTGAAAGTAGAGTGTTAGAGCTTTCATTTGATGTATAACATGTCTATGTCACTGCAAGGGAGAATGTTTTATAGGCATTACAAAGTGTGCTGCAAACAACGGGCTCTATCTCAAAATGTAGTCTCCAGAGGCCTGATTTGGGGAGGTAGCAAGCTGTATATAATGTCTTATATCTAAAGAATGCAATATGCTACAAACATAATTTTTTTTTCTGGGTAAAAAGGACAGCCACCTGATTCATTTGGGATATTTGTGATTATTGTCGCATTATCACAAAATATGCAATGGGCCTTCAAAGTTACATCACATATCCTATTGAACTATATTAAAGCAGATGAACAGCAGGACAAGGTCAAAGGTCAGCAGTCAAAGTGTTAACATTAATACTTGATGATCATGTTTTAGGGTAGAAAAAAATCATGGCACTCCATCTTTAAGAGGAACAGAAAATAGAGGTGAAAATAAACACAGCTGTCAGGTTTAGTCTTTTTTTGAGATTCAACTACTCGTGACCTTACAACTGTCTTTGACAACGTCTAATGCATCCCGAGTGTGACAGAGTGATTTCCTGTTTCCTCAAAAAGAAAGTGGTCTAAAGTCAATATGAGATTGAAAGGCATAAGATTTAAGACGCAGAGCCTATGCCAGTCATTTCTTTTCCTGTCTGTGATTTCATACCTTGGTAATGAAGCAGCAGGGCAACAGCTTCAAGCGCTTGCCCAAGTGATTGGCTCTTGCCGTTGTGCACCCAGAGGTAATGTTTGTTATTCTGTCAAGGTCAAGCAAATTTATGCTGCAAAAAGGTGTGTCTGTGTTTATTCATGTCTGGCCCAGCACCTAGTTATAACTGGTCAGGGAGACAGTAAATTAAACGGCACACAGAAGGTTCTTCAGCTCAAAACAGACACATTTTAAAGCTTTGTCTCTGCCAACTGCAAAATCAACACAGTCAGCCAAACGCACCGCACTGCAGGGTTAGGCCTTGATCGTCCAAGCCACCCAAAACAAAAACACATAAATGATCTATCTTCTACTGACTTGAGGTGAAGCAAAAATGTATCCCCTCCACTGCATCCCACAGACACTATGGATTTTGTTCAGCATACATACTGTTTATGTCCAGCTGAATATACTGTATCACGAACAATTTAACAGATTTTTGTTTGTACTTGGCACAGACTGAAATGGTTAAGGATGGTTGGAGCTACTCCAGCCATGACTAATTAGAAACAAGTTTAAATAATTAGGCTACTTGCAGGCAGTAATTAAAATGTTAAAAGAACCATAACTCCAACACTTCTCAAGGTGACCCTGATGAGGGCATTAGCAACTTTTGGCAATCCATAACTTTTAAAGGCTACCACACAAAGAAGAAAAACAAACAAAACACCTAGTTTACTGGGAAAGAGTGCTTTATAGAGAGTGGGGGAAAAAAACGATTAAACTATCCCCATAACTCAGTATACCAAGCACTGGCCCATGTATGCCACACAACCTCAATTCCTAATTCCTCAGCTTCTGTGAAATCTAGTTCAGATGGCTGACATGCCACATGCAAACGCCTATAGGATTGAATCTGTCTCCTATTCACAGGGATGGACAGTGTAAAGCCAAACATTTTAACCGGTAGCGTGAAGAGGAATCCTCCACTTTGGCCATGGGGAGATATTAGGCTTTAGGTCTTCTGGCATGCAGAGGCTCTGATCCACTGTAGCACACAAGATCCGGTTCCGTTCTGCAGATACAAGCTTTGAGCAGGCTATACTCTCATATTAGTTCTGTATTAGTCTTTACCCCTGTCCTGTGTGTGTGTGTGTGTGTGTGTGTGTGTGTGTGTGTGTGTGTGTGTGTGTGTGTGTGTGTGTGTGTGTGTGTGTGTGTGTGCGTGTGTGTGTGTGCGTGTGCGTGCGCGTGTGCACACGTGTGTGGAAGGAGGGCTATAGACACAAGGATCAACTGAGCTTACAGAGGATTACACTGAGGAGCTTCATGTCTGACTGCAAACATTGTCGTATCAGAGAGAGAGGGAGAGAGTTTGGGGGGACGGGTGGTTATGTGTTAAACTTGGGTTAAACCAATATCGGGACTTCTGGAAAATAAATGGATACGTTATTTGACTGGTGCATATAGTCCAAGGCAGGAGAGAAAAAGCCAAAAAGTTCTCAGGTGCTCGGTGGTACTGTGAATCTCATGAACGAGGATGACTTTAGTGTTGGGACTCATTATCCAAGACTAAAGAAAGCAAACAGAGGGGCATAACGGAAAGTCCACAGCACTGTTCAGTTAATTGACTTTGCCTGCAGTTAATAAGGTTAGAGTGAAAGTATGGACAGAAAATGCAATTAGTGGGACTACTGAGTGTAATTAGACTTATGGAAAAGGGCTCCAGTTGGCTCAATAATGAAGACAGTCAGGTATCTTATCTCTCTTGGCAATGCAGTGGAGGGAAGAGAGGAGAGTGTTTCAGAACTGAGGGATTTGGTGTGAGCTGTTAATACCTTCTCCGTGTCTCTATTTGTCTTTGCTCACTTTTCACAGCCAATATAAAAGCACAATCTTTTATCTCAAATGGCCAGTGTGGTAATTTCTGGTAAATAACCGATAAAGAGAGAAGATTCACTCCCTCCAGAGTAACATTAATTTGAGGGTAAATGGACTTAATTTCTAAAACATTACTCTCAATCTCTGTTAAATGGGACTGTAAGTACCGGTATATAGTACAGTATATCTTTTATTTGGTTGCAGGTCCTCGCTTTAGTACAGAACCGCAACAGAAATACACCAGCAGCCACCAGGCTGCTCTTTAACCTCACAGTGAGAGGCAATCGTAAACAAATCTACTGGCAGCAGAGCGGCTTATTTCATAAAGGACAAACTATCATGTTTGACAAATACGAACAATTCAAACACATAATCCAGGCCAGGAGAAATACACTTGGCGGCTGCCAAATGCATGAAGGGCAGTCGGCAATTGTGCAAATGTGTAAATGAATAGGCATATAATATCACTGGAAATGGGGAAACCATAAAAAATAAAGTACATCCACACCCTGGTGTCAAATAAAAAAGGGCGGTGGATCAACAACAAATTCCTTGTATATCAGAGCAGAAAGATATTCACCAAATAGCTCCTGTTTAGAGGATTCTACTTGAAGCACAATTCAAGTGACACATGCTCTCTCTCAGACTTGTTATGTATCACTGCACTATCATCGGAGCACGAGTCGATCTGACTGCAATTACATTTTCGTGTTCCATGAAATGAATGCGCTGCTGGGATGTATTCCTATGGCGTTTGCTGCACATGCCAATTTCTGTCTTATTCTTTCAGCTGCAACCCTGGCATTGTAAAACAAGCTTGGGAGCAAATTGAATAAATGAATATAAAAACATAACCTAATTCAAAGCATTAAGAAGATTTAGTTCCAAATCTTTATTTAGGCTACAAGTACTTCTTCAAGTACTGTAATTGATTTAATATTTCTTGCAATTAACTTCATTCCATCGAAAAGGCTATACCTCTTTATATAAAACATTGTCACAGTAGAGCGGCTTAGAGGAACCATCGTTCATTTTGTGATACAAGTGTGACATTTGGCATGGACATTCCTCTTGGCCATCTCTTTAACTTTTTAAATCTAGACATCCAAAAACAATATGGCGGCTCCCAAAATCCAAGATGTCTGTCCAGAAATAACATTTTCTAATAAAATAAAATGAATTGGGCTGAAGTAGTCCAGACAATTGAGATTTTAGGTGATTCGGTACCCCACAAATCCCCCCACCCCCCAAATTTAAAGCATTACATTTGCTACACTTGATGAACATTTTCACATATGGATCGCCTTTAACCTTGCACTATTACCAAATAATACAGTATCAAAGCATACCTGCAGTATGTTTGGACTATGGTGATATGCAAAATATCCTGATCTGTTCTGGGGAATAGTTGATGTCAATTCCGTGATTTTTTTTTCCTTTTTTTAAGGAAATCACAGTTTTATATACAAAAACTGTCAAACTCAGAAAAGCATGAAACATGCAAAAAGCACCAGAAAAGCATGACAACTGTTACACTTTTTGGGGCCGTGAACATTTTCACATAAGGAGCAGCATGGTGTATTTTTGCCTTACAACTCTATCACTCATGCACATACCTGTTAATACAGCACAGGTGATGTCTACTCCTTTGTATGGAGGTATTCCAGTGGACATACATCCAATTTAGTGAATGTTTCAGGGAGGAAGACAATGATCTGGATGAGTGTAAATGAAAGGATCTGTGGACTGCAGACAATCGGTCGTCTCTCGTTTGTTGTTTCCAAGCGGGTTGATAAATAGCCCCCTTGGCGTCTTCCAGCACCATGATCAAATAACAGCAGAGAGGCGCAGTGTGTGTGTGTGTCTGCGTCACGCTCTGTGAAGAGGAGACCTTGAGGATGGCTGGTGGAAAGAATGTGCTTATTATCCTCGTGCCGCTAATCTAAAAGCTTTCCAAATATAACATAACATAAGAGAAGGATGGCGCGTTTCTTGAATCAAGGTCTCAATGGCTCATTCAATGCTCATCAGCGGTCCGGGGCGTTACTTAACCTTGCAGAGACTAAGTGCGGTGCGGGTGAAAATGACAATCGAGGGTCCATTACGGACAAGGATCCTGTGTTAATTGATGCTAAATGATCGTCTAGGAGGGAACGGCTGAGTGGGAGATGGCAATTTAAGGATATTAGTATCATTATTATCATGGTTGCTGTTGGCAGCAGAGAGAGGGAGAGAGAGAGAGAGAGAGAGAGAGAGAGAGAGAGAGGGAGAGAGAGAGAGAGGAGTGTGAAGAGTACCTCCTTGCTGGCATTGCTATTGCTTCCTGTACTAATTGGGAAGTTAATTGAAATGCTCAACGGGTGGATGGTTTTGCTGATGACTGCACTCTGTGTTTTTCCTTCAACAGGTCTTTATTTTTGTTTCAGTTTACGACGGCAACAACTAAGATGTGTCATGGATGCTGGCAACATTTTCCTTTATGAATATTTGAGCCATTCCTGGAGCTTTGTTGTACTATTTCTCTGTTTACCTGCAACCTTTGGTCACAATAATATACTAGATTTGGTTTCCCTTTAGAAGCTGTGATTTCACATGCAGTAATGAGCTCTCTCTGTTTCGTGATGCCATCATGCCAACATGGCAGCTGGTTAATTGGTGTTTGCTATACATTGTGACATTTCCTACATTTGCATATATGCTGTACACTCACGGTCACACAATCCATGAATCATTACAGAACACAGAGAGCCAGACGGACACCCACCACCACACAAATTCACGTACACACAGAGCTTTTGAAACAGAGTGTTCGGCAGCCTAATTGAAAGGAAAATGAGTCATCCAATCAGAATGTCCTCAGGATTCATACAATGGCTGAGAGCTCGGTCTCCCCTTTGTAATGAGAAGCTTGCCTTACTTTTGTTTGTTTGGATTTCACCATTTCAAGTGTGGTGTTTCTCATGCCAATAAATCCCCTTTGAATTCCATCGCAATGACGGAGAGAGAGGGGGAGAGAGAGGGAGAATTGATCTATCTCTATTGTTTGTTTGTTTGAAAGTCCATGCCGTGTAACAGTTACTCCCTGTTCCATTCATTCAATGACCCCGTTTATTCACTAGATAATAATCTGGCATTCATTCAAGAAACAAATAAAAAGCTTTGACATGATGACACATGCTGGAATACATGCACACAGAAAACACAGGAAATTATAGGATCTGACTTAAAAGTTATTTTGTGTTTTGCAATCGCAGTAAGGGTAGGTTAGGGTTAGGATTAGAGTAACGATTTGGGTTGCCGCATAAGAAAAAATGAACGACTGCCAACTCGGCAGCTACCACTGCCGGAAAGTGCACTCGCTCTCTCTCTGTAACACACACACACACACACACACACACACACACACACACACACACACACACACACACACACACACACACACACACACACACACACACACACACACACACACACACACACACACACGCAGAACTTGCAAAACATACCCTCTTCCTATGCCTTCGGCATAGTGGAGACAATTTTACTGTCGTATGCTGTAGTTTCAGTGATCAAAGTCAGAACACAATATTGTTTGATCATGAAAGTAAATACAGATAAATACAGAACAATAACTATACAACTATAACCCTATGTGCCCTCCCCACCTAATCACCCAACAGAATATTAGGCTTATATTAGGCTAAGGCCTATATATTAGGCTAAGATAAAAGATAAAAATGAACCCCAAAACAAACCAAAAACCGACCAAACAACCATAGCAGGCATGGAAATGAGATATCCCCTCGGTAATCAAAGAATGGAATCAATTAATTTTCGTGTTCCACAAGTTTGGCGCAGGGGACCGCAGGCAGAGGCGGTAAATGTATTACCAAAAGACTCGTACATGGTGGGTCATATAGGGACATCTCAACATGAATCTGCAAAGATTGTTTGTATGTTATGTTGAGAGGATAGACGTGTGTGTATTGGGGTGTTTTGATAAA
Source organism: Benthosema pterotum (assembly GCA_039105355.1). Classification (NCBI taxonomy): domain Eukaryota; kingdom Metazoa; phylum Chordata; class Actinopteri; order Myctophiformes; family Myctophidae; genus Benthosema; species Benthosema pterotum. Next base: position 33,548,041 of record CM076969.1, read on the forward strand.
CAGTTTGCCTAATCTAATATTGGGAGGGTTAGTTGTGAGATTATTCTTTTCCTGATCTGGAGTGTGAAACAGTGAATTGATCGATAAAGTGCTTTTTGGCTGAAATCTACCTTCTCTATAATAGACGTTTAGCTGGCTCCACTAAGTTTGTGAGCGCTTGTAGATTTGTTGGATGACCGGGGCCATAAATGATAATCATATTACGTTGGAGCCGTCCACTGCATGTGACATTTAGGGCCAACCGGTTCCACTGGTAAAATAAATATTGACTGTCTTTGTCAGGATAAAAAATGGCAAAAGTAGTGGATCTGCAAGCTCCAAAGTATTGAAGGAGGTATTATTGAATGAGGCATTACCCTAGGTCCTAGAGTAAAGTCTCATTCAATACCCGGACTGCACAATTCATTCATTTTCCAGCTGAGAAACATAGCCTCAGATTTGGAGACGCTGATACTCATCCCAGCCGATGTGCACTCAACCGGTCTGGTCAGAGTTGGAGGTGTTGGACTGCATGGAGCTATCAGGACCACATCGTCTGCAAAAAGCAGAGATGCAACAACCCTTAGCCTTTATCTTGAGTTCCAGTCCATGAAAATCGCAGGCGTGGTGGAGGCCAAGAGTGGATTCTACCAAAAATCAAGCGATAATTCCCAGTATCATGCTGTGAGCCGGCTTGAGTGTCCTCAGCCCTGCCTCTGACTGCACTGCGAACATGTTGTGGTGCAATCCGTTTTAACGGACATTTTGTAACTTTAATCTGGTCATTTTGGCTTTGAACGATATCTACTATAAAACAACAAACGCTCCTCTCACCCTAACCCCAAGCATATAACCTCCAGCAGGTCACAGTGCAGACACAGGGCTTAAAACAAGGTGGCCAACTGACCATGCTGATGGTGAATTTCCGGGTTTTCGACATCAATGCAATCGTGCCAAGGCTAAGTCGGTTCCCAGACTACATGCCTACAGTAGGTCGAGAAGATCATCTTGATAAGCAATCTACTGTGAGTTATCGCTTGATAATCGAAGCGGGAGAGGCCAACAGCCATCGGAAACAAATCCGAATTACTCCCGAGCACATGGACAGACATAGAAACACTGCTGTATGTGGATGCATGGTGTCTCTCTCTCTTTGATTTTTAGTATCTATTCATGTCAGCAGAAATAAAATAATTATCAATCGGTTAAAGTTTGTATGAGCTTTTCTCCTCTGTTGCAAGTTGAGCGACGTTGTTACAGCCGTCAGCCCGGGATACTGTGAAAAGTGTGAAGGAGAGATAGGACAGAGCACAGGAGGAAGAGTACATCAGCGAGGGATGAAGTGTTGGGGAAGGAGGAAGATGGGGGGGAAAAAGGGCTCAATGTGAGCTCCAGGGGAATCGGGGATTATAGATGAATAAAATGATGAAGGACATATAGTGTATGTGGAGCGAGAGAGAGGGAGTGTTATGATGACGGTAGTGGTACTGCTGCTGGGCTGCCGGTGGGGGGGTTTGTCTCGCTGCCTTTCTGCTCAGCAGACGTGAAGGAAAGAAGAGAGGTGGATGCAGGAAGGACAGGAGACAAAGATTAAAATAATAAAAGCAGTGACAGAAGAAAGGCTTCATGTGGATCTCTGTGACTCCATGCCTTGTGTTGTGACATCGGTATTACCAGAAGTCGGTACTGTGATGTTATTGGCATTATGCGAGTCCTCTCCATCCGTGTGCATGTTTGGCCACCATTAATTTTGACTATAATGTTTAAATGATTTGCAATGTAATGTGGAAAAAAATGGAGATATAGAAGGATCAAGCCAGAGGTTGGTGGGATTAGCTCTGAACATGTATACGTGCGTGTGCGCGCGCGCGCGCACACACACACACACACACACACACACACACACACACACACACACACACACACACACACACACACACACACACACACACACACACACAATGCAATGGCTGAGGTCAAGGTCATCTTTGACACAGATCATTTACAATCAATAGCCGGACAGGTAGCACATCATTAATGATTCAGTGTACACACATGCATGCACGCATAACGCGCACACACACACACGCACACACACACACACACACACACACACACACACACACACACACACACACACACACACACACACACACACACACACACACACAGCTGAACATTCTTGGTCAAACTTTACAGAATTGTTTACCAGTACCTCTGACATTGAATGTATCAAGTTTTGATACATTCAACAAGAAAAGAGCCTGCTGTCTTTCTGGCAAACAGACCCAAACTAATTACTCAATATGGGAGGGTTTATCGACCGGCCATCCAGCTGTCAACCATCTCCTCTCTGTCTGGTCTCCATTTCTGACATATTGGAGAAAAGCGAGCTCTCCACCTCGCCTCAGGGTGGTTTGATCCCCCACACCCTGTACTTCTGTCCCACCTCCTGTCCTGTGCTACCCATAGTCTTCTATGGCCAGACGCTTGCCTCTCACAATTTCCAAAAGCTTCCATCATACAGTTTGCGGCACAGAACAGGGCTTGACACTAACAGTTGCCCGCTTGCCCGGGGTAAGTAAAAAAATGGTGGGGCAAGTGAAGACTGTTACCTGGTTGCCCGATCGGGCAAGTGTGCAACATAGTGCACTATAACACAACACAAGATAAATTTGTCTTAAAGGCAGTCATTGCACTCTACCTCTGTGTCTTTCCCTGCTTTCTAGATATCCACAATTCCAGGCTGGATTTGGGAAACAAAACGGGCAAATTAACATACAGATCAAAATGACCATTAATCTTCTACAGTGTAGACCTGGGATAATTAAGATGATGAATTTTTACTCTTGAGAGTGTAAAAATGAAACCAAATGGACCCGCAAGGGTCCATTTGGTTTCATTTTTACGTTCTCAAGAGTTACATCTGGTTAACCAACTCAACTGGGGACCACCTGGAACCTGGGGGGCAAGTGACCATGACCTGAGGGCAAGTAGAACCTCGGAGACCTTAGTGTCAACCCCTGCAGAAGTAAGCAATAAAGCAGAAGTGAAATCTCCTCCCCACATCTGTTTCATCTTTGCAGTTCAGTGCAAATTTACAAATCGCAAACCAAACATATTGCTGATAAGCATGTCTTTGATCTCTTTGGGAGGTGTCATTCCAGACCATGTACTGTAGAAAGAAATTTGCACTCTTAGTAGCATTATGAGTTTTTTTTTGTTTGTTTGTTTTTTAATGTTGAAGATCCGCAACCGTTTCAAACCAGACACTTTTTAGCGCGCAGGCTTTGGTCAGAGACAAGATTTGCATACCAACGGCAGTGACATGGTTATATCGACTTTTACAGAACAATTAAAAAGGCCAAACAGCCGTGTCTCAGATTTACAGACTATTAATGTATAGCATTCAGAGAGAACCAGGACGGCTGGAAGTGATAATGGAAGGCTCGTCTGATGATCTACATAGAGAGAGACAGGGGTGCCCAACCTTTTTTGACCCAAGATCTACTTTTCAGCAGCCAACCCCTCCGGGATCTACCAGTCCAATATCAACATTTAAAACCACACACATCTTTGCCAGCCTGCAGTAACTTCACAACAACACAACACTACTTTGTTTTACCACTTTACTTTATGTCCATATAAGCATAAAGTACAACAGACTTGTCATATAGGCCTACAACAGTACAACATAAGTACAACAGACATGGACAAACACTGCCATTGCAAATGCATCACACACACAGACGAAAATCGCTCTTTTTTCTATTCCACCCCATTTTTTTCTTTCCCCCCCACATCTCCCGAGATCTACTTGTGATCAGGCCGAGATCTACCGGTAGATCCCGATCTACTGGTTGGGCTCCCCTGATCTACATAGAGAGAGACATTGTGGATTAGTTGTGAGGCTATGTTCCTGTATATAGTTTGATTTATTCTTAGTCACGCCTGGGTGTTGCTGACTGAAAACGGTATCAGAGTCAATCTCATTTGTAGCATTGCATATGCAGGTGTAAAACAGTGCCGGGTGGACTCACTCCGGTGGAGCAGTGGCCAGGGAGGGTCTGCCCATATTGAGAGATGGACCACGCATTGATGGGAAAAAAAAAACATTCCTCCCCTACGGCTTTGGAAGGGGAAGGACAGGGGTGCTAAATGTCACTGCCATTGTTAGTGGCTCAGAGTGGTTGAGTGGGCAGTTAGCTAAGCTAAATCTCCTTTGCATTGACAAAGAATAATATAATAATAATATATCATATCTGGGGGGACAGGCCCACTCGCCCAGCCCCTCACTCCAGAATTAGTGTCTGATGTCCTGGGACCTGAGGAGGGAGGGGGATATTTGTAACTATACGGGACAGTGTGGAAATGTGGAGTAGTTATGGGGCTCCTCTGTGGCAGATAGACTCGGTAGGAACAATACATACTGTAGATGCTGTATACTGTATATTATTTGTCATAGTTACTAAATGGGGGAGTAAAGGAAAAAAGCATAAGCGAGTGAGCTCTGTAGATCTGCTATTTTCAACATGTTTGCATTCCTGTTTTTTGGGTCATTGACATTTGTTTTTAAATGATCTATGTGATATTGACTGAGAAAATAACCGATAGTTGTCCTATTAGGAATGTCGCTTCCTGTCTGTATTTTTTTAAAATGATAATGTAGACTGTCTAGACCCGGACTATTATGTGTTTGTATTCATGTTATGAGTGTTTTTTTTTGTAGTGGAGAGGCCAGAGTCCAAACCCATTGCTGCAGAGACATGGTGTGTCCCATATATTTATACTGTATGAGTATGACAAGTAGGTTTTGAATGACCTTGACGTGCCACACATCAGACACGTTGTGTTTGTGTGATTGCCTTAAAGAAATAATGTTCACAAGCCACTATACTTCACCCAAGACATACTCTATATGACAGGTTATCTAAAGTAAGTGAATCAGCTAGAGTTACAGTACGTTTTAACAGTGGGCGATGGACAAACGACGTTGGCCAATATCAGCGCCGCCGCCGGACATTACCGTAAATTCTCGCTTAGAATGGCATGCAAAATGAGTACTGTAAAGGACGATGTTGTGGTGCACTGAAAAATAAAGCAGGGTTGGAGAGGAAGTGGGGCTAGTTCTGCCCCACTTCCTCAGGGGCAGCACTTGATAGCCCTGATTGGCTATCCCCGGCCAAGCATCGGCCGACGTTGCCACACCCACTTTTTCGACCATCGCCCGATATGCAGCTGTCGGCCAAATCGGCGGCCGACGTTGTTTGTCCATCGTGTCGGTCTCCAGTGTTCATCAAACTGGTGCTGTCCTGTCTATAAACAAATAAACAGATAAATCCCCCATTCAAACACAAACAAAGGGACTCATTTTTTCTTCAATTGGAGTTAGAACTGTAATGTCTGTGTCTTAGCTCAGGTTAGTGTAAACAGCATCAGGAAAATGGAGTTGGATATTGACCATATCACGCGTGTTGTGACTAGAGCGGTTATGAAAACCTGGAAAACCAGTCAGTCTGTCATACCACCATATTGCTGTCAGTCCATCACACCTCATGACCCAATCCCTATACTGTATATGCCGCTTCCATATCAGACTTTCTTAAGTCACTGATAGCTTGTTAAAATTATTTATATCTGTAACAGAGACATATTCTTGCAATCATTAGGTAAACTGCACCTGCCTGTTCTTTTTTTCCAATAGCCCTGGGCACATTGGCACATTCCTTTTTCAGGAGCTGTTTGAATCACAAGGTAACATTTAAAAATAGTCTCTGATTACTGCAGTCTAGCCTGTATTGTCTATAGCCTCCCACACCAGCCAAAGACAGGCACTACAGTATACTCAGTGTTGTACCCCAATGCGTTCAAAGAACAAACGTTCATGAACATGTTGATATTTTGGGCGAACATAAAGGGAATGTTCTATATTTCTGCTGGATGAGAGACTTTCCAAACGCATTTGTTTTTGGTGTGTCTGAACATCATTTTTCTCTTGTTCAATTTAATTCAAGATTGAGCCTTCCAGGCAAAATCCCTGGCAGTAAAACATACCTTAAAGGGGAATTCCACCCATTTTCAACATTTTTCTGAGAGTTAGTGGTGTTCTCGATCGATCGGCGCCGATTTAAATCGGCCGATTTCATAAATAAATGACTCAATCGGCCATCACCAAAACCACCGATCCGGAAAACCGATCTGTATTGGTTTTGACTCGCTGTTTTTGGCACCTAGTGCATGTTCGGAGCGCTCCGTTTCTGACCCCTCAATGTCGCCAGCAGTGAACGCTCCCTCTTCACAATCACCATCACCACACAAACGCACACAGCATACATAGCAATATAGCAGGAGAGAGAGGAAAAAGGAGCTCTATGTTGCAGTCGTGCACGGACCACCACACTCTCTGTCTCTTTCTCTCTCTGTCTCTCTCTCTCTCTTTCTCTCTCTGTCTCTCTCCGTCTGCACCCCCCCACACACACACACATACACACACAGTTGTAATATGATCCGACAGCGCAGCGCTTCTCTTCACATTGAAAGAGAGACGGAGTCGGAGTCTCAAATCTGCTCTTGTTGCATGTTCCATTCACCGCGGCATTCGCATATTGATTAATCACCTACCTTACGTTGTGATATCCACTGTGTCTGTTATGTGTAGCTGTTAAAAGTAATTCCGTCAGAAAAGTGAAAAGTGAAAGTCCCACGCTCCAAACGAAAAAGCAACACATACTCCATGGCTTTAGATGTTGTAGGAACTCTTCTCTTAGAATAATTGTAGTATCCTCATAGCATAAAGCAGAAAGTCTTCTTGTAAACTAAACTTTAGTCTAACTTTGTCTCTCTCCATGCTTCTGCATAGTGCCTGCACGGAGCGGCAGCACACTGCATAGGGTATTTTTTCCCCTTGAAAATAATTATCAGGCAATATAATTTTTTCTTCTGTAAATATTTAAAATGAAGAAGACTGCTCTGGAACGTGTCCGATTAGGGATTTCCTTTTATTCTTCAGGTATATACAGTGATTTTTACTACGTTTTTATATATCTTTTTTTTAATAATCCTCCCTATAGTGTGCTGACTTAAAAGGTTAAAATTACCATGAGCACCTGCTACTGCACTGGGGAATTGGCTTTAACACATGAGCTGATTACATTCCATTGGTTCTAAATGACACAAAATATGAGTTATGAATTATGATCGTTTTGAAAAGTAGAAATATAAGCTTTAGCTGCCTATAAGAAGTAGAATAATTCTTTTATTTATTTATTCTACAAGATTTTGGATTTACTGTATACTGTACAGATATTTATTTTACGTTATTTGTGTTTTCAGAGACTGTTCAGAGACCGTTCACTGTTAAATAAATGGCAAACTAAAATACAAAACAAAGGCTTCATCAATAAAGAGACGTGCTGCAGTAGAAAAGGGTGAATATTTGAATTTAACAATAAATCGGTATCGGTATCGGCAGATACAAAAAAAAAAAAAATCGGGGATCGGATCGGCCCAAAAAAACCTGCTCGGAACATCACTACTGAGAGTGTACAAGAAGGTCCATTTGGTTCTTTTAGGACCATTTTCTCAGGAAAAAAGGTCCTAGATCAGCTATTTTCAGCACATAATGATAGGCAAGCTGTGAGAACTGAGCTGAGAGCCTTCACAATAAAAGCTTTACAAACAAAAGCTTTCACAAATTGACCCATAATAAAAAGGAAATGGGTTAATTGTTGTTTTTAGGTTTGGACTTGATTCCCAATAGGAATAATTTATAGCAGTAATTCTGAACTAAAAAGAGAGAAAAAAACAAATGAAAAATATTTATATATACCGGTAAAAAATATTGAATGAACGTTCCCAACACTGATTATACTTGACTGTTTGTCCAAGCAAACATTTTAATCTGAAAATGATCCCATTATTAAAAGGTACAGTAGTTTGTACAACATTATGTAATTGCATTTATGTTGAATGTGGCTGGTTTCTCTCTGTCCTTTTACATCTTTTTTTTTACACAAATTTCCTCCCAGTTTGATACATAAACTCACTGCAAATCATTTTGCTGAAGCCTGTCGAAGAAATGCCTTTGTGTGACTTACCATTTATCCTGCCGTCCAGCTCCTTTTGAGCCCAGATAAATGACTTTCACTCTTCCTTTCTTGATGCTCAGCTGTCCAGGAGCTCCACTCAGATAGCCCAAACTTATCTCTCCCATCCGATTCAAGCCATTCTTTTATGATAGCCTTTGGCCAAATTACCTTTCAAGCAATTCCACGTGACAAAGACTTCTCTTATTGGAAGAAAAACGTGAGAGTTTTGCTATAGTTGTGGCACACTCACTTTTGGTGATCTGCTCGTAATTCTGACATTAGTGTAACAATGTGGCCTTGCATGTGTTTAGTGTTTCAGCTTGAGCTATAACCTAAACTTATCAATAACTACATTTACACTTGTCCCATGACCAAGAATACTTGCATTGCATACATAGAGTACATACATTCGCTGAAAATACCAGATCTTCAAGTTGCAGCCTTCTACTCGCAACTTGAATAATGGGTTAATAGTGGATAATGCAGCAAGGTACCGTTTCAATGACCTTTAATTGGGAGAGTGACGAGGTCCAGATTGGGAGTACCAGGTTAGACCGGCTATTTTTTGGGCTAAGTCAAATCAATATTACTTTTGGAGTCTTATGACACATTCACCAGACTTTGGTCTATTAAAAGTCTTGTCAAAGTCTTTTCAAAGTCTTACACGATAAGAGGCAGGTCTGTTGGAAAGTTGAGTGGAGATTGGATAAATATCAGCTCTCAATTTCATTGGAAATATTGAAAAACTGTCTGGCTAATTCCCAAACTGCAGCCCAAAAAGCCAAGGCTAAATATGCAGTGACATTCTCACATAGCTGAAATACGGTTCAGTACTATGAATCCTGTGCTCAATCCCCATATCTCTCACATTGTTGACGCATCTGTGAGTTTTTTATTTTCTCACATTTTTCCACTGAAAGATATTATTGGGTCAGCGTGCTCTCTTCCCCTCCATGGAAGATTGGCTACCTTTATTCAATTTACTAATTGAATAAAGGTAATCTTTACCTGGACATCTCAAACCTCCATGATGTTGTGCCCTCCCATATCACAACATATATTTTGATACTAGCCTACAATGTTCTCTGAGTCAATCCGCATGCATTTTAAGCATGCAGTTGACCAGCCTCTACCTCTATAAGATGCTGGTCAAACTCTATAACAGGTTAAAATGAAAACGTGCTTGTTTCCATCATGCTCACCAGATTATCAGAAAAGTCCTCTGCATCACCAATCTGTTCAACACCATGGACAGTACTTTAGAAAATAGCCTGAAATAGCCCTAGCAACGGAATCATTCACCAGCCCTAATGTACAGTATATTTCCTGTATATACCGTACACACACACACACACACACACACACACACACACACACACACACACACACACACACACACACACACACACACACACACACACACACACACACACACACACACACACAGTCACACACACAGAGTATGATACTAGTTAACTAGTGCTAAGTAAGTATGGTACTGTATTTCTTCCTACTGTAAGATTTGTATATAGGATTCGAAAATTGGATAGGATTACCCCAAAAATACGATAAGAAAATCCCATTTTCTTTTTCAAGGATTTTTCTTTTTCAAGGTTTCCAGATCATCTTAATGGTCAGGCCAAATCCTATAGGATTTTCTCATAGGATTCCTATAAGATTTTTATATAAAACCCTATAGAATTCTTATTGAAATCAATATTGGATCTTTTAATCATATAAAAATATCTGATAGGATTTATTCCAAAATCTTACAAGATTCTGTAGTATTTTTAAAAGCAAGTATACTTCTGTAATTCAACTGAAGTACATATTTGACAGAACAACCTCCTTGTGGGTGTGTAGTAAGTTGAAGCAGGGCAGGACTCGGAGTATCTATACTTTTACTCCAGGTATTAGGGTTGAGCACTTTGTCCACCACTGCAAGAACCATACATTTCCACTCTCAAGCCAGTTCTGTATTTCCATGATATGGAAAAAGTAAAGCCCTTTTTAGAACATGCCCACTTTTCATTATCTCGCCTGCAGATGGTCCAAAATGCAGCTGCAAGGATGTTTACTGTTACTAGAGAAAATTGTGAGCGCATCACCCCAGGCCCAGCCTCTATTCACTGCCTCCCTGACTATATTAGAGCTCAATTTAAGATCTTGCCGATAGCTTTCAAGGCTCTTAATGGTCAGGCCACATCGCATGCAGTTTAACTCTGAGTGAAGTTTAAAGTGGGTCCACCATGAATTTTACATTCCAGATTTTTTTGTTTTTTTTACCATCCCCAGTGTATTTTTACATGCCAAAAGGTTTTTTAAACAGTCAGACCTATTATTGGGATATTGTATCTGTGCTTTTAAGTGCATGTCCTAATAGCGATGTCACTAAAAATAACGATTTTAATACTCCATTCCCTTTATCTTTGCCTCCACCCTTTAAGTGATTGGTATGCCTGGAATTCACACCCCCTCTCAAAGAAGCCCAATGAAAATGACTGAAACCAGGCAGTTCCTCCACATTCTATGCAAGATCCATGGATCACGTTCACTTGAGGCGGGCCTCTCCGTTGTGTTGTCTAAAACTGCAGGCCTATAATTCATCCCTTACTACTAGCATTAGTGGGTGTGGCCACTGTGGCTCATGTTCAACTGCTTTGGTAGTTTTAATGGAGAATTCCACACCAAAACACATTGGCCATCAATCTACCTTGAATCCTGTGACATGATTTATAATGTCCTTGATTTTTGTCAAGGACACGTTGCAGCAGCTGTTGCAGCTGCGTCAATGCAGTTTGCATGGCCGCAGGTCTTTATTCTAATGTGGGTATTTTAGTAGCTTTTGAAACATCACATCAAGCCACACACTACAAGATAAATGGACCACTATATGGTTTTTAGCTGGCACCCGTGCAACAAGAGTTTTAACTGGAATGATTGGAGAGGAGAGTGGCAAAAGGGAGGGGAGGAGGAAGAATAGATTACCTCTGGGATTACATGTAAAGGCTGCCCCATAAAATTCAAGCATGTTTATCAGTATACTATTAAAATGTGATGTGTGGGGGAAAAAATTGGAGCTACAAAAATACCCGCATTAGAATAAAGACATCCTGCGGCCAAGCAAACTGCATTGGCGCAGCTGCAACAGCTGCTGCAACTGCAACTGACCTCATGGTGAAAATGGGGCATCTGTGTGTTTTGGTGTGGAATTTTCCTTTAAGATGAAATTTGAAGGTTGAAGATTGATGGGTGGATGCATGTGCTGTCCCGTGAATGTGCTCTGTTCTGTATTCGCCAAGACCCTTGTTGTTTAAGGTTCCTATTGGCTCGTTTTTCTGTGATTTTTAAGGTATTTTTATACACCTCTTGGGGTAACCTAATCTGTGTTTAAATGCACTCTTGAAGTTAACTTTATCTAATTTGTTACTTTAATACATCTAATGAGACGCTGGCAGCCCTATTTCACCCCTCACGAAAGTCTGAGGAGAAGAGAGAAAGTTCTGCCCCCCTGTAGCTAAACACATTTACATGAACCATGTCAAAATCAATTCACTTCAGCCGTCTAGCTAGCAGACCTAGGCTGTGCATGAGCACTCAGGTCTGGACAGATGAAAAGGAGAATATTTGGGTTTTCTATTAGGCCAAAGTACTTGGCACAAGGGTGTCAGTCAGTCGCTTATATAAAAAAAAGTATAGTATTTTACACATCTTGCCAAAGTCGTCTTGAGTAAGTATAGGCATCCACATAAAGAAACTGTACTGCACTCAGTAGAGTAGGCCATGGCCTACTTGTGCGCGAGCAGAGCAGACCAAAGAGCAAGTATTCTCACACATGCAGGAGATAATACTCAGTCCCAGTAAAATCATTGCCAGGAATCTTCCATTCTGAAGTTCAATTACTGCTGTAAGACCTGTAATGACGTCCTAACAGCTATTCTCTGCCAGGCTGGCAGACTTTGAGCTCAGGCCAAAGATTCATGAAAAGATAATGAGAGTATGGGTGAGAATGATACGGAATGACAGAGAACTTTTGTGCACAATGTCGAGGAACTGAAAAGATAAATAAAAACTATTCAGCATTCATCTTGTGCAAAAACAACAGATACAAGGGGTACAGGGTTTCTGCCTGGGAGCAACATTAATAACGCAACCTCTTCTGCTCAAATACATAATACAAATACATACAGCACAGAGGTGTGAAACTACACTGTTGATTGAAGACGATGCATCTGTTAAGTCACATTTCTCACCTACTTCGGTAGACTCGATTCGAATGGGCGGGAGAGGTTGTTGTGATTCTTGCATATTTAATCTGCTGCGGTTTGCTTTCACACTGCACTGCCATCTGCAGCCATTAGAAATGCAGCAGGACCTTTATCAATGTGTCCAATTCATACATAAAATACATGTAATAGGGTTGCTAATAGTTCAACTTATAGGACTTTAAAAGTATGACATAGTGTAATGGGAAGTTAGGAACGTGGTTGTGTCCGTGTGTCCGTCAGTGCCAGGATTCCTGGTTACAGGTCTTCTCCGTATTACAAGTGCAAGCACTTTGTCCAACCTGCAATATTGTCTAAAGGTGCGATATGGAACCTAATCTCTACCATCCTCATTAGCCCACATGTGCAAACTGGCCTGGGTATCTCTACACGTCGCTGCATAGTGCGTAATGATGCCTTCTCCTTCCTGGTAGTCAATGTACATCCACTCCCTGTGTTTAATGCGATTGCACTCACACCTGCAGTGATCGACACTGTGCTGCGCTTGTAAGCGAAGCAAAACCACATTGTTTTGGGAGGAGTAGAATGTGGTTAATTGATGCGCATTAGGATTCGAATGGGACTTCACACTTGCCAAATGCAGTACACACTTTCCGACAATACGCAGCAGGATTCGTTTTAATCCCAGCAAATCTTTGTGGTGCAAAGGCGACCTTCTGTTGTTCTTTCTCCATGCGGATGTGCTTCTTACACTCATGCACATACCCACGCACACACACAGAGAGATGGATGTTTTTATAGACTTTGTAGAAGTAAATTAGCCCTTCATCACCCTGCCCGGAAAACAGTGTGGACTCGGCAGCAGAGATCACTATGGGGCAGGAAAAGTGTCTGTCAGAGGAGAGCGAGGGATCAGCGGAGGCACGGAGTGGTTGAGTGGACTTCACCTGTGGGAGAGCGAGGTGAAGCATGGGGACTGCTTCTTGCCATTGATAGATGGGACGGCGGCCACCTTTGTTTTACTCACTTGACTCGCAATCACTCCTTCTATCTAGTAAACCTGCCTTCTGTGCCTAAATTTATCATTCAGAAGAGCAGGGGGGCAGGAGTGCAGTCTGGTAGATCTCTACCATAGTGATCTATGGGTACGCACAGGCATTTACATTGATACAGCCAGACTCTTTGCTGTCTAGCTGTCTCCAAAGTCAACACTGCCCTGCCCTTTCAATTCATTTCCAATGGGAGTAACGGTTGGAAGCAGCAGACATGATCCTTGCTGGAGCTCTGCTCTTTCGCTGCTTCCCCTCCTCCATAAGGATAATTTTTGCTACCGCCAACCATGTGAATCCCATTGGAAATGAATTGAAGGGGCGGGGCAATTTTGACTTTGGAGACAGCGAGACAGCAAAGAGTCTGGCTGTATCAAGTAAATGTCTGTACGTGCCCTAAGATCTCTAGATTCTTTACATGTTGTACAGTGTGGTAGATCGCTCTCAACACATAGCACATGTGGTAGATCTCTCTACACAAAGGAAATGTGGTACATCTCTCTATACAGAGTACATGTGGTAGATACACCAGGCATATAGGACACTTCTAGGACATTTCTACAAGATGCACATGTGGTAGATCTCTAAAAGTACACACCACAGTGCTGTGGATCTCTGTAGAGAGAGGAGGTGCCCAGTGAGTTGAAAAATACATTTTCACACTTTTAGACCACATCCGTGGTCATTAGATGGACACATCCGACAATGCATGCCAAAGAAATGTTTGCTTTTGAGTATTTTTATATCAAAACTCCATAAAAAACGATTTTAATTACTTCCTGTAAATGAAAAAAATCTGCTTGATGCCGCACAGTATCCACTATCACATCCATAAAAGCCAGTGGAAAATAAGCTGACCTCTTTTTTATCACATTTCTGAATCGCACTCCACAAAGGTGACTTGATTACAGTCAGAAATATGCCGTTTTTAATCCCATTTGGCATCCAGACAGTGTATTACACACTTTAAACTCAATCATCGCGTTAGAATGTACTGTATCTGAACACATTATATGGTAGAATTAAGCAGCAAAGTGGCAGAGCTGAGCAGTCCATGCATTCTGTGTACTAGAGCTCAGCGCCGGCCGTCTCTCTCTTTGCCATCCCTTTGTTTGACATGCTCTGATTGGTTCAGAAATGCTGTACCAGATAATCAGGTGGGATCTGTAATAATTAGGGCCGGGACTTTAACTGATTAATTGAGATTAATTAATTACAGAAACAGTAACGCAATTTAGAATAATTAACTCATTTAAACGCACATAGATTTTGCAACCTGACATTGATCCAGCCTCTCATTGTTTTCATCCTCTCATTGGTCGGAAACTACTAATCCTGTCTCTAACCCTCACCTTCAACATGACAATGTCGCGGTGTGGACACAGAGTTTAAAACGACGCGGCCAACTGTAATGCTGACGGTGGAATTCCAGTGCTTGTTCAGAATAATGCTAAGGGGATCTCTGTGACTTTGGATCTACGGACAGTCCCCGCAATCAGATGCCTTTACCTAACCCAGTGGATAATGTGAAATTTTATTTAAGAAAACTCACTCATTAATACGCCGTATACCAATCTGTTGCTTCCCAGGTCAAATATTGATGAGATTAATTAATTACAAAACTTTAAATTAATTTGATTAAAACGATTAATCGAGTCCCACCCCTAATAATAATAATAATAACATGCCCATTGTTTCCTTGTCTCTCCATCCCTTCTCTAAAAAGACTGTTGCTCCACTCATCAGCTGCCTCCCTCCTGGCAACCCAGCTGTTGAATGAGCTCTGAACTCTCCCACTGTAACTGTCATGACTGCACTCACTGTCACTGCAGTCACTCCCCATTTCCCACCGCAGTCTGAAAATCCACCTCTTCAGATATCTACAGCACTACCTCACCAGCGCTATAGCATTCTTTTTTGCCTATACTGTATTTGGATATATGCAGGGCTGGGGGAAGTACTTTAGACTAGGGCAGGGGGTTTCAACCATTTTGATACCAGGGCCCACTATTTATTCTGCATTTTAGCGACGGTCCACCATTTGATGTTGAGTTTAGTCTCCCAAAAGCAAGGTTTTTCAAGACTTTGTCCACAATTTAGGAGATAAACATTGGTCAAAATTCTTCTACAATTCTTCTACATTTTCTAGTTGTGTAGATTCTTGAAAATGAAAAGTTTAAATATAATATTACTTGAGAGTGTGAAATGAAACCAAATGGACCCGTAAGGGCCCATTTGGTTTCATTTTAACACTCTCAAGAGTTACAGATCTATAATGGTCCATTTAGTTACCAACTGTCCATCATTTAGCTGGGGACCACCTGGAATGGGTTGAAAACCCCATGTAGTGGCCAAGTCAAATAAACATTTGCCATTCGACTGGGCACCAGGAAACCGCCTTTGACGCGTTCAATCCAATAAGTGAATATCCAACCTTGCATACTGCTGTAAATGCTCTCATTTATTATGTTGACAAACTAAAAACAGCATACTTGATAAATGCAAGTAAAATAAAACTGTAAAAAACGTATAATCTCCCTCTGTCAATGCACATGAATCATTTTGGTGCCTAACCCCATATTTTGGTGCTCTAGGAACATAATTATCATATACAAATTGTATATTACAGGTACAATTATATATTATGGCAATTGGTAATAAGCTTATAACTAGGGATGTCCCGATGCCGCTTTTTCTGTCACACACATCCCATTTTAATAGTTACTGATGAGCAGCCTTTACTTGTAATCCCAGAGGTAATCTATTCCTCCTCCTCTCCTCCCCTCCCTTTTGCCACTCTCCTCTCCAATCACTCCGGTTAAAACTCCTGTCCCACGGGTGCCACCTGAGTTTTGAAAACTCATATAGTGGTCCAATTATCTTGTAGTGTCTGTTTTGAAATGATGTGTGAAGAAATAAGTTTGGAGTTACAGAAATACCTGCAGTAGAATAAAGACACACTGCAGCCATGTGAACTGTTGGAACGGCGTCAACGTTGGGATGGGGACGTCATGGTGAAATGTAGAAAAGGGGACATCAGTGACAAAAATCAAGGACATTGTGATCATGTCACAGGAATCAAGGTAGATTGAGGCCCAATATGTTTTGGTGTGGAATTCCCCTTTAAGCTGTTTCAGATGTGTAAAATGAAAACAAATAGACCCACGTCGGTCCATTTGGTTCTATATGCCAGTGGTTTTCAACCATTTTGATGCCAGTGACGACTATTTATTCAAAATTTGAGCCACGGACCACCATTTCATGACATTTTAGCCCCACAGACCCCAAGACTAAAGATTTTCTTTGTTTTTGTCCTCAATTCCAGACTGGATTTCGGAAAAAAACAGGCAAACATACAGATTATTCTCCATTCTACAGCTGTGTAGAGTTGTAGGCGAATTCAGACGATGAATATTTGAATTCTTGACAGTCTAAACATTTTTACACTCTCAGTAAGAGTTACATCTGGTTATTAAACCTTCCATCATTTAGCTGGGGCACCCGGACAACCGGGTGAAAACCACTGCTATATGCCTTATACGTTGTAGAACCACTTTCTCTAAAGTCCAAATAATAGTGCTCCCACGTCCCTGGACCGCTTTTGAAGATCATAGACCACTAGCTGTCTGATATAAAGTACAAAAGCAGCGTCTCTTTTTCCTCTCTCTCCTATTTTGTTGTGTGTGTGTGTGTACGGTATATACGGTATATAAGGTATATACGGTATATACGGTATATACTGTACATTAGGGCTGGTGAATGATTCCGTTGCTAGGGCTATTGCAGGCTATATTCTAAAGCACTGTGTGTGTGGACGTTCCATTTAATGCAGCCCTATGTGGTGCTGCTACACTACGCCGTACGGCCAAGAAATACATTCTCCACAGCTGTAAGAACTTAATGAATGCGAACGATATATACTGTATATATAAATCGCAAGGCCCCTTTTAATTGAAGTGATTGAAATATAGGTAAGGCCGCCACTGGCTATGGATAGATGCTATAGTATTATGCAGATATTGTTCACATAATACCATGTTTGCCGTTACTGTTTTGAGGCACTACTTTCTGCTGTACAGCCATTCATGCCATTTACTGTAATCTTGCAATTGATGCCTGAAATTGTAATTGTACATTTTACATAGCACAGCTCTTTGGGTATCATTAGCATGTTTATTGCTTTAGGTATAGAGCAGCTCTACCACAGGGCACTAAGTGGCTGTGCCACAAATGCATCCCACATAGAACTGCTGCGTGTGTGTGTGTGTGTGTGTGTGTGTGTGTGTGTGTGTGTGTGTGTGTGTGTGTGTGTGTGTGTGTGTGTGTGTGTGTGTGTGTGTGTGTGTGTGTGTGTGTGTGTGTGTGTGTGTGTGTGTGTGTGTGTGTGAGAGAGAATTGTCATATGCAAATACATTCAACAGTGGTACTGGCAAATATAGCATTAGTTCATTATTTGATGAGAATATGCACGCAATTAATGGGTTTGACATTATGGTGTGTGTGTGTGTGTGCGTTTGCATGTGTGTGTGCTCGCCTTTGTGTGGGTGTGTATCTTTACTGCATTGCACATTGGTCACAAAAGGAAAGCTTACAGTCACAATGAGAGAGAGAGAGAGAGAGAGAGAGAGAGAGAGAGAGAGAGAGAGAGAGAGAGAGAGAGAGAGAGAGAGAGAGTTGGTCTCAGTTAAGCTCCAGGATTTGGCCACAGATCCTGCAACAACAAAGGTCTAGTAAACACCTGGAGATATATGATGGCACTGTGCACACACACACACACACACACACACACACACACACACACACACACACACACACACACACACACACACACACACACACACACACACACACACACACAGAGAGAGAGAGAGACCAGTGCTCGACAGCCTCACTATGCAGCTTACATGCATTATTTAAGAGATTGGAAAAGCAACGCCAGTGGAGTGTTTTATCGCTGAGACATTGGACAGAAAGTCAGTGAGGTTGTGGAACTACTTAAGGCTGTGTGGCTTAACCATGTGGCTGGATGGGCCCTGGGGGAGCAGGTGGGTGGGTGGTGGGGGGGGCGTTGAGGGAGTGCTAACAGTGGACCCCTGGTTGCATTCTGATTGTAACAGTGGACCCCTGGTTGCATTCTGATTGTAACAGTGGACCCCTGGTTGCATTCGGATTGTAACAGTGGACCCCTGGTTGCATTCCGATCGCAGCGTGTCACAGCAAGCCCTGTCCAGCGGAAACCCAACATCTCCATATTTCCACCTTCTATCAGGGGCGGATCTAGGCATAGGCATGGAGGGGGGGGGGGGCCTGAATGCCCAGTCTGCCCCACCAAACATGATGGCATGCAAAAAACAACCCAAGATATTTCAATGCTTATATTTACAGTAAAAGTATTTGAAACACTATTGAAAATGGTATGGGTGTGGCTGCTCCCTTACCATTTTCTCCGGCCAATTGGGAAATGTTACATCCGCCCCTGCCTTCTATGTTTGTAGCTATGTATTTTATTTCTTTTACTTACTGCATTGCAGCAATACAGACAATTACCAGAAGTAGCTCTTGAGCTTGCAGATGTTGTTGTTCTTTAGTTTAGTGAGGGCTTGTGTGTCTCTGGGTTTTATAAATATGCATCGCATGGCTTGGTTGAATGCTGATTGGGCGGTCAATTCAATTCAGAGCTTGACACTAACACTTGCCCACATTCTCTAGTTGTGTAGACCTGGGGTAATTAAGATGATGAATTGTAACTCTTGGGAGCCTAAAAATGAAACCAAATGGACCCGCAAGGGTCCATTTTTACGTTCATTTTTACGTTCTCAAGACTTACATCTGCAAAATTTACAATATATTTTAGGGGGCAAGTGACCATGAGCTGAGGGCAAGTAGAACCTGACTGCAGAGACTCTGTCCGTGGTGCTGAAATGATCTTTCTGTTACTCTGTCCGTGGTGCTGAAATGAGCTTTCTGTTATGGTAGCTGTAGTGACTCTGTCCGTGGTACTGAAATGAGCTTTCTGTTAGTCTGTCCGTGGTGCTGAAATGTGCTTTCTGTTATGGTAGCTGTAGTGACTCTGTCCGTGGTACTGAAATGAGCTTTCTGTTACTCTGTCCGTGGTGCTGAAATGAGCTTTCTGTTATGGTAGCTGTAGTGACTCTGTCCGTGGTACTGAAATGAGCTTTCTGTTACTCTGTCCGTGGTGCTGAAATGAGCTTTCTGTTATAGTAGCTGTAGTGACTCTGTCCGTGGTGCTGAAATGTATATTTACTGAAATGTATATTTACTTGCCCCCTATATCGGGGGTGGCCAACCGGTCACAGACTAAGAGCCACGTTTTTCACTGTGTTACTGCAAAGAGCCACATCAAACGGTCACAACGGTTATAAAACCGCCGCGATGGCCGTCACGGTCGCAAATAGGTTTCCCCTCTCCTGCCATAAGACATGTGCGTTTGTGTGCAGGTGCGCAATGCAAAGACACACTATTAAAACATATAGACATATATTTAGAAACACTGTTTACAATCCAAAAAAGTATTTGACAAGTCAAAAAACATACACCTACACCTCCACGGTGGACTAGGAATCAGTCCTTGGTCGAGTGGCTGGGCACCACTGTATAGGGCAGGGGTTTTCAACAGGTGGTTCGGGGACCACCAGTGGTCCCTGAGACGATTCCAGGTGGTCCCCAGGCTAAATGATGTAAAGTTGGTTAGACAGAAGTCTACACAACTAGAGAATGTAGAAGATTAATGGTATTTTTGATCTGTATGTTTGACTGTTTTGTTTTCTTTGAAATCCAGCCTGGAATTGTTGACAAAAGTAAACAAAATCTTTAGCTTTGGTGTCTGTGGAGCTAAAATGTCATCAAATGGTGCTCCTCCGTGGCTCAAATTCTGAATAAATGGTGGGGCCTGGTATAAAAAGGTTGAAAACCACTGGTATAGGGAATGCATGAGTGCGCCAGGCGGAGCGTTTTTGACGGTTCCATGTGGAAGCCCCTTAAGAGCCGC
This sequence comes from Benthosema pterotum, assembly GCA_039105355.1. NCBI lineage: Eukaryota > Metazoa > Chordata > Actinopteri > Myctophiformes > Myctophidae > Benthosema > Benthosema pterotum. The sequence goes on from CM076969.1 coordinate 33,568,391, forward strand.
ATGAAACCAGCTGAAGAGCCGCATGTGGCTCGCGAGCCTCAGGTTGGCCACCCCTGCCCCCTATATATTTTAGGGGGCAAGTGACCATGAGCTGAGGGAAAGTAGAACCTGACTTGCACTTGCCCGATGGGCAAGTGCCTCCGAGACATTAGTGTCAACCCCTGCAATTCAAAGGAAAGGACCTCTATTGGCATGAGAAAACAGCCATTTACATTGCCAAAGCAAATGTCACAAATACAATACAGTAAAAACAGTGGGACATGGGGAAAATATGTACAGTTGGAGGGGGCACATATTTTTGTAAACATTTATGTCACATTACATTATAACAGTCATAACAGGCTGACAAGAAAAAAAAAATGTTGTTTTCCATTTGGGCGAATAGAATGGATTTGCTGTTTATCTCATTTTTCTGGTATTCGGTTGGGTAAGGGATCCCAGATCTCACAACCATAGAGAGAGATGGCTTCTATGACAGAGTTATTATCTTCAACCAGATGTGTATCAGGATGTCTAGTCGGTCCTTGAATTCGGCAGTGGTGTTATTTCTGGAGAATGGTGGATGAACTCGATAACAGACCACTGTCTTTTCAGAGCACCTGCTGTGCTGCTTCATTTTTTTTTATTTCTGCCTAAACAACATATTGAAAACATCTGATGTGTGTAACCAAATGCAATAACCAAAATGTATATTCTATTATACAGTAAATACCAACTTTTATTCCAGCGCAATAATTATGGAACACTTTAATAACCGTAAGCAAGGAAATTATTTGTTTTGTTTAAATGTATTCATTAAGGAGTGAATGAATTAAGTAACCGTATAATAAGCCATGCATTGGTGGCTTTAAACACGCTGCTGGGCTGACCGCCTATAGCCACCAATTATCCCTTGCTTAATCGATGATGAGTATTAACAAGTGCATGCAGGCACCTCGACGGTAACCGCCTTACACAGCAGGTTCACCGATCACAGACATGTCGGGTTCACTCAGTTCACAGAAGTCGACCTGCTTCTCTGGGAGGAAAGTGTCCTCTGCTCTGACTCATTTCCTCCCCAGCTCACCCTCAGGCTTCAGGAGAGAGATAGACAGAGGGGGAGAGAGAGAGAGAGAGAGAGAGAGAGGAGGAGTATAGCCAACGTTTTAATATATTCTTCTGCTTTGGCATTGTGTTGATTCTTGCTTGTGCCTGCTCTCTCGACATCACTAAATGTTTAATCAAGTCAAATCAGCCAATGAATGAACGGCTGTTCATTGCTATCGGTTAATCCTCTGATGACTCTATTACTCTGTTCATTAATTTTCAGGGATATTCTTTATTGCGAACCCAGTGAGTCTCCATAGGGGACCACTGGGGCCCCGCTTTCCTAGTGGTCCAGGATCTTTGCGTCTCCATAGGGGACCACTGGGGTCTCGCTGTCCTAGTGGTCCAGGCACATGCCTCATATCGGTTTGGCCTGACAGCTTGTGTGCGTTTGAGTCCCGTTCCTGATGGCCTTTGCTGCAATAAAAGCAGGAACACAGGAAAGCCAGTTAAAGGCATCAAAAAGCCATAGGAAACCACTGTTGGGCACAGTATATATTAGGTGGGCATGCATGGGCATTAATCCATCGACGCCACTGGGGAGATAATTAGGTTCGATGACATTTGTATCAAATTAGCAAATATCATCGATGATCTCAATTGGGGTGTGCGAAATTAATAAATCAAATGTATCCTGCCTCTAGTGTATTGAGCTACTGTCTCTACTGTATCTCCCATGTAGCATCTTGTTGCTATGGTAATGTTTTTACAGTACATACTTGCTTCATACTTGCCCAAAGGTGCATTCTATGTTAGTTTTTTTGCTCGAATATCTTAGTTACATTTAGAGATGTCCGATATTATCGGCGTCGCGATATATTTGGTCGATAAGAATATTTGAAGTGGAAATAACACGAAATTCAACTTTTTCTTTAATTTTGTAAGTATTTTTGGTGCTCCCACATGTGTTTTCTATCCCTACAAATTATCTAGTTTGAGCAAACTAGAGACCCTCTTCCATATCCATTGTAAGTTACAAATTGCTGGATGTGACTTCTGGATCAGCCGTCAAGGTTGTTGAGGCATACATACTGTACATAAGGCACGGAGGTGACATATAGAGGAAGGGGGACAATTCAAGGAACCCAGTGTGTGTGCAGCCCTGCACAGAGAAATAACAGGTGCCAGATAGCGATCGATATTACCTTAGGCTTTTTAATCATGTTATCTGCACTAATACTAAATAACTGTCGGGAAGTATACCTGCCGTCGGAGAAACGAGGGGGCAAGGTGTCAGCTGATCAAACCGATGAGAACTTTCCAAGCCTTCTTCATCCCCCTGGCCTGGATTGTAGCCTTTAGGGATACCCCGAGCAGGTTTTTCTTTTTCTTTCCTTTGGATTGTTTGGAGGATTATAACTCTGTATTGCAGGGGTTCAACTGGTGGTCCGGGGTTCACCAGTGGTCCTTGAGAAGGTTCCAGGTGGTCCTCAGGCTAAATGATGGAAAGTTGGTTAACCAGATGCAACTCTTGAGAGTGTAAGAATGTAACCAAATGGACCCGCAAGGGTCCATTTGGTTTCATCTTTCTTACAGTGTGATGTTACAGTGTAGTCAAGTGTTACTAATGTTTTGCTAACTGTGACCTGTGGCCACACAAATAAGGCTTAAATGTAGTTAAACTGTTGGGACATTCAGACAGTTTGGCCAACCACTGTCTGTCACCTCAAATTATACCCTGTTTCTGCTGCAAGATACTGTACATTCTCAAGTGGAATTCTGACTGGTGACTTTTCACTTTTCATGGCGAGATGTCTCAACTTTTACTTTAGCAGGCATGTTTTATTTTATTCCTCCCAGAGGAATTTTTGCACACGTCGATATTCACACAGTGAAAACATGCAAAGCAGCGCCGAGTTAGACTCAGGCACCTACCGTACTGCACTGTACTCACTGGGAACAGCAATTTTTTGGGGTCCGAGTTCCAATGGAATCTAAAGTCCTGCTAGTTCATTTGCAGGTCAAACTTCTAAATTCAACCCCCTAGAGATTGACAGGGTGAACCATGCAGGGCTGACACGAAACTGCTTTGTAGGTACAACGCTGTATCTCCATCCACCGAACGGAATGCATTTGAGCCGATTTGCCGTATAAAAAGTCCTGCCTGAATAGTGGGGACTTTTGTATGTTATTTTTCCACCACTGGAAAAAAAGGCTGCATATAACTGTGTCGTTTCATATCGGTTTATATTGGTATTGGAAAGTAGAAGTTGGACAATATTGGGGTATCAGATATCGGTAAAGAAGTCAATATGGGGCATCTCTAGTTAGAATGAAAAAGGATTGATGTGTTTTTGTGTGTGTGTGTGTGTGTGTCTCTCACTTAGGGGTGCCCAAAACATACTGTAGATCGCGATCTCCTAGTAGACCACATGACATGCCCACGTTAAATAAGGTGGCTTGATTGATTGACATAAAAAAGAACTGAACCTGGATCAGAATTCTGAACACTTGTACCACACAACACTGAGTGATGTTGACTAGGTTTGAGTATTGTGATTATGTACTGTATTAATTTTTGATCCCATTATAGTGGAGTGAATCATATTAAAGGCGTATTTACCATTACATGTCTTGTTTGAATACATGGATAAGTAGAGGTATGTTATTCACTATAAGTCGCACTGTATGACCGCTGAGCTATGAGAGGCTCAGAACACTTGAAAAGCACATGCTGCTTCTTAAGGGCGTTTCCAACACTTCAGCCCTGTTAATTTTCCAATAATGCCCTCCAATTCCTCTTATTCCGATAGGAGTTGAGGTGGAGGGAGAGAGAGCAGAATAATCGTTCTAAAGAAACAGTAATACTCAGTGACCCCTGGAGGCTTCATTTGTCACGCACAAACATCCCTGCTGGCCACAATTCAAAACGGTATATGCAATGACATTAAAAGTCTGTATTAGGTCAACCAGGGCATACTTTGATTAAGCTACCTATTTTATTTGTTCATTTACTAAGATAAAAGATACATTGAAAAGAAGGTGAATCAGTTCATGTTTCCTGCGGTGTCTCAGGGTTGAGCTTCTAACAAGCATTCTCCTGCTGCTTAACAACCACACTGTTTTAAAACGTTTTATATTTTGTCATTGACATTATTGCTTGTGGTCAAATTAATGCTTGGGGTCTCGTACATTTTTACTGTGCAAAGTGAAGTGGTCCCTGCGCACATCAACCATCCATGAAGAAAATATAAAGAAACTTGTGCAGAAGCATTAAGCGTGACAGTGTGGTGTTGCAGTGTGGTGTCGCAGTGTAGTGTTACAGTGTAGTCAAGTGTTACTGGTGTTATCCTAACTGTGACCTGTGGTCACACAAATAGGGCTTATGTAGTTAAACTGTTGGGACATTCAGACAGTTTGGCCGACCACTGTCTGTCACCTCAATTTATATCCTATTTCTGCTGCAAGATACTGTACATTCTCAAGTGGAATTCTGACTGGTGACTTTTATGGCGAGATGTCTCAACTTTTACTTTAGCAGGCATGTTTTATTTTATTCCTCCCAGAGGAATTTTTGCACACGTCGAAAACATGCAAAGCAGCGCCGAGTTAGACTCAGGCACCTACCGTACTGCACTGTACTCACTGGGAACAGCACTTTTTTGGGGTCCAAGTTCGGATGGCATCTGAAGGCCTGCTAGTTCATTTGTAGGTCAAACTTCTAAATTCAACCCCCTAGAGATTGACAGCCAGGGTGAACCATGCAGGGCTGACACGAAACTGCTTTGCAGATACCACGCTGTATCTCCATACACCGAACGGAATGCATTTGGGACGATTCGCCTATTAAAAGCCCTGCGTGAACTTTTGTACGTTGTTGCTGTCGGACAGAAAACTTGTATCTCCAACATTTTGCCATGGAAAAACATGTCATACAAAGTAGCAAGAACTGTTGATCCACAGGCCCACAACACGCTGTGGTGCTGTGAGCTTGTAGATGTGCTGTTATAGAAACTATTATTGCCTGTCCTAGATTTAAAAAAATATAAACTCGCCACAAAAAGTTCGGAAATCCAACTTTGGTCCATTATAGCTCCCCTTTGATAAAACCGATTGGTATCGTATTATATACCATTTTTATCATTGATTTGTCCCCTTTACAATGAGGTACAGCATGTAATGATCCGGCATTCGTGGAATGAGAAACACTGCTAAACATGTGGCTTGCGCTCCAATTTTTTTTGCCAAAATGGCAAATGTATGGTATTGATTGCTTTGCGTTGCCTAGCAGATTGGATGATTACTCTCTTCCACAGTACAAAGTAAAAACACAACACATATTGGACATTTTTAGACTTTATTAATTTCACACTCAGTGACAGGGAACTCAGTAGCGTGTGGTATTACCAAACACAGACACAACAGCTTGGCACCTCCTCCTCATGCTGCTCACCAATGCAGCCACATTTTGCTGTGGGATTGCATTCCATTCCTCAACCAGCATCTGTTTCAAGTCAGCGGTCACTCTAGCATACACATCCCTGATCCCACAAGTGTTCAATTGGGTTGAGGTCTGGACTCATGGCAGGCCATTCCATCCTCTCCACTCCCAAATTCTGGAGGTACTCTTTGATGATCCTGGCTCTGTGGGGGCGAGCATTGTCATCTTGGAGGATGGCATTAGGTCCCAGGTTCCTAAGATATGGGATCGCCACTGGATCCAGAATCTCATCCCTGTACCTTAATGCATTGAGATTACCTTTGATAATGACAAGATTAGTCTTGCCTCTCAGAGAGATGCCCCCAAACCATCACACTGCCCCCATTAAATGATGTCACCCGATCAGTACAACAATCTGTCTGTGTTTGGTAATACCACACGCTACTGAGTTCCCTGTCACTGAGTGTGAAATTAATAAAGTCTAAAAAATGTCCAATATGTGTTGTGTTTTTACTTTGTACTGTGGAAGAGAGTAATCATCCAATCTGCTAGGCAACGCAAAGCAATCAATACCATACATTTGCCTTTTTGGCAAAAAAAAATGGAGCGCAAGCCACATGTTTAGCAGTGTTGCTCATTCCACGAATGCCGGATCATTACATGCTGTACCTCATTGTAAAGGGGACAAATCAATGATAAAAATGGTATATAATACGATACCAATCGTTTTTTATCAAAGGGGAGCTATAATGGACCAAAGTTGGATTTCCGAACTTTTTGTGGCGAGTATATAATAACAAGAAGTAGTGTCTAAATAATAATCAGTAGTGGATGTTTGTTCTAACTACAGTTCTAACTTATTACATTACTAGTTAATAAATAGAAAATATTATGAAAGTAACTAGTTGCTAGTTACTTTATTTTATTTAAAAAAAAAACAGGTTTTAAACAAATATATACAGTAAATCTTCCAATTCAGACACATTGTTTTCTAGAAAAGAAAATCCCCTATTGTGACTGGTCCAGTTGTGGTCTGTTTCAACCTCAACTTGCCAATACAGAGGACAAAAACAGGAACAGAACTCTTATGCCAGTAGTACAATATCAACAATCACAGACAATATCCAGTTTAATGATATGATATAATAAATCATGAGGGTAGCTAGTAACTCACACACAGTAACTGTAATGGATGCATTACTGAATGGGAAAATGTATAGAGTTACTTCAGTAACTACAGTGATCATAATCCCATTGATTCCATTGAACGTTGGTTCTTTTTTCCATTTTCCAAGTCCGATTTTGGACACACAAGGTATGAGGTTCGTGCCCGACAGCAACTATATTTCAAGTTTTCGTGACTGGAATATGCTTTATGAAATTAAGCTCATCTTTGGCAGAGTTCCTGACAGTGACTAGTACTGCACCATGGGTTGGAGAAGACTCGAGGCTTTTTTTTGTAAAGACAAACAAAAGAATTTGCGAAACAAATTGAGACAGGATGACTGCTCTCGCCTTATGAGAAATGTTCTCAGCCGCAGACAGGCATGCTGTTTAAGAACAACACCAAACACATTTTTTTCTGTTTCATTCTTTATCTTCAGCGGCAGACCGAATCCATCATGTTAAGATTTTATTTATATATTTATTATTTCAGTACAGCAACAGAGCTCAGGTGCTTTTACGAGACCCACAGTCCGTGTCAGGTTTTTATATTCTAGCCTGTAAACTTGTTGAGCAGTTCAAGGTGCTTCTTTATCTGATAAGGATGATACAGATTGGAGGGTGGATAAACATGTATGTGAACAGGTTAATGAAATCACTATGCTGGCTTTAATGCTGTCAACTGGACCCATGGGCGAGCGCTGGCACCAGTGTTGCACCCAAATGTGTTCAAAGAACGATTGTTCACAAACACGTGAATGTGGGTGAACAAACACGTGAATCCGGGTGAACATGAACGGAACGTTCTATGTTTGTACTTGTAGAACTACTTCTTGACTGTGTTTGTTTCTGAAGTGTCTGCACGTCACTTTTCTCACATTCAATTTCGTTCAAGCGTGAGATTTCTAGGCGAAATCCCCAACGCTAAAACACACCTTAATCAATCCTTAATATGCAGCGGAAAACCCAGCAATAAGCCCTTACTCAACACAGTTTGACTAATCTCAGCTCAGCCGCCACTCTCATTCAGATGCATGATGGTGATCATGCACCTAGCAGCAGTGACAGCAGACAAAACATGTCCCAAAACGACCCAAACGCTCAGAGGAATGTTGTTGTTTGATTAAACATGATTTATGAAAAAACACAGACACATTTCTGCACCATAAGCTGCCAAACTCCTCTCTCTCACTGTGAGTGAAGTGCAGCGATGCCTGATGTATTCTTCGTTGTAAACGGTGTTCCATGCTGAAAATATAGCAAACATAATATATACAATAATATATACACATACAAAAATATATGCAGAAAACAGAAAAATTGGAAAGTCAGATATATTTGTTTCTACATTCGTTTCTACATTCACCAACTGGCGGGAAATGCAGGTTTTCTAAGTTTTCGCTTATCAATATACTGTATCTTTGTATTATCTATCTTGGTTAAAGTCTTGACACTCCCCTGTGTTTCCTTTGCCCTGCTGTTGCTAACGTTTCCCTTATTGGAGAAAATTCTTAGACGAAGACTTGAGAAAACATCTTTTCTTCATTTTAACATGCCCATGAAGTGGTCTGTGCTCAAAGTGCAGTTAAAAAGCAAAACGTTTCGGTCCAAAGACCTTTGTCTATGCTATTGGATCGATACATATCTTATCTTTTCTAATCTTGCCTTGAGGCTGTTCTAAAATGCAAGCTGTGTTGTCCCAGTACTGTAGGCCTGAACAAATTCTGCTGGAAGTTTCAGATCTAAAAAGAAAGTGTGAGGATGAAAGGTCACGCAAGAAACCTATTCTCAGTCTGAAGCACTAATATGACAGGCTGGGACATCAGACCATACTGCATGACATGACGTGATAGTGATCGTGGCTGTGCAGGCCTCAATGAATGTCTGTCAATCAAAACTGCAAGAAAAATAAAATACTCACTTTCACCTTCACGTCTACTTGCTCTACTACTATCTCACGAGAAGATAAACCCCTAAAATGTACAGGTAAATAATGAAATTCTATAAATTCTGTAGAAAAAGTGTTCTTCCGGGCACAGGTGTTCTCCTGTGCCAGGCCAGGTAGGTCCTCGTGCCTTCCTGGTGGAGCTGCTATAATAAGGCCCTGCTACACTAGCAATATTTTGATCAATATCAACTAGCAATGTCAACATCAACGGGCAACATGATGAGACACATGGCAACAGGCAACACCTCCCATTAAAAGCCCATTTTCATTTTTTCCTGAGAGTGTACAAATGTGAACCAAATGGACCCTAGCGGGTCCATTTGGTTCCATTTGTACACTCTCAGAAAAAAGAAGCCTTAGTTTGCATTGAATCATTTTCACCCAACTGCCACCCAACTCAAAATGTTCATTTAGCGAAATAAAAGTTACGAAATCCCTGTTTTTGTCCACAGCAGTGAAGCAGCAGCAGCAGCCATGGTTTCAGAAAAGCTTATCTGTGGGAGTCTAGGAGAAAGGATCAGGTGACGCCAAGGAGGGCTGTGATTGGAGGATTCTGAAATGTTGACCAGTAGAGGGCACTAAAGAACTGACTTTTCTGAACAACCACCAGTTAATCATTTTCTATAGAAAGGTGAATAGTCAACGTTGATAGTTGACGTTGCTTGTTGATGTTGCTCAAAACATTGCTAGGTTTATCAGGGCCCATAGACCGATATGAAAACTGTGCCATTTCTTCTTCACCTTTGATGGCAATCAGGCGCTGCATTCATGATTTGAGCTCATGTTGCTCAAATATGACCAATTGCACAAGCCAATCTTAGCGAATCGGGATGATTACAGCAAATCAGACAGATCAATTGATTACAATACTGAGTACTGATTAGCATGACTTTGGGGAAAAACCTGTAGTGTTTTCCTAAAATATGCCACCTGATGATGCTATCACCGGTCTATCTGAATAATTTGGGGCAGAGATTTGGCTTATGCAAATGACAGATTGACAGACACATGGACCAGGGTTCAAAACCGCTTCAGCTGGATGGAGACAATTCATGATTTTTTTTATCAGTTGAAACTTTTTTGTGCAAACTAAACTGTTACTTTTGCTACAAAAATGTGGCTACAGCTCTGTCATGGCAGGGGTGAGAGAAGAAATACTGAGATACAGTGAGGTTGATTTGTGGCTGTGATGTACGTTGCAACAGTTATTTTGACTCGACTCGACAAATTTGACTCGACTGGTGAACGCTCTGAAACAGTCGACCGTTTTGGCCAGCGCTATATGAACGGTCACAATTGTTATGCCATAACGTTTTTGGATAACATCGGGCCGAGGGGGAGAGGGGTTTGAATACAGGTAGTATATGCAGGCAAAGGCCTATGCAACATAAAACATAAAGAGTGAGACAAACTGTAGTTGCAAGTATTTGTATAGCAGTATATTCAAGTGAATATTGGAAATGCCAACATGTAAGGAAGACAACAAATGTATACATCAATATATATATGTGTCCCAGCACCACCCAGGTTGAGTCTTTGAGGAAATTCTCATTTTTGTTTTATCATGTCATGTGAAAGCAGAGAGTCATAGCTACAATTTGACATATTGGTTGTGCAATTTGACCCACCAGTTTTTGAGATATGGTTTATAGAGTAATGTCTTGCAGAGAAACAGGAATTTGAGAATTTGGCTTTTAAAGATGTAGTTCTTGGTCTGGGCATTGAGGGGGGCGCTGTTTCCTCTTCTTTGCTGAACAGTTGAACAGTTTGGGCATGGGAACACCTCCTCAATACTGGGGGGGCATTGTTGAGTCAAGGTGTTTGAATAGTAGCCTAATAATAGTAGCTAAAATGAATATAGTAATACATTTCGCCTTTATACGGCTATTTTTACTTTAAAAGGATACTTATACATAGTAACCATTATACAAGTGTACATGGTGAAACACAACTCTATTGTCGTGAAGTTGTGTTTCACCATGCTAATGTTTTTTTTTCCCCCAGACCTCCATTTCTAGGAAAAAAGGTATATTGACAGTAACAGAAAATGGGTAGAATTCCCCTTTAACTAGTGTCCATTCATACAGTGGTTAATGCATATTAAATTAAGTATTTGCTTTTGTTGTATTGATCTAGTGGTTCACAATGTGTTAATGTCCCACTTTCAAGAAGGTGACAATGGCCAGAGCCTATCCCAGATGTTCACAACAACAACAGCTTCTCTTGTTCCAAAATGTTTAAAACGTAATCTATTAAACAACATAACGTGGTTAATGTTCATAATGTACTGCACTTTGGTTCTTATTAAGTCTACAAATAACGCGACTCTTATTTTTATTATTTACCGCGGGTATGTTGTATAAACTTGTATTGAGAATGGGTCAACAAATAAAGACAAGTCCTGGACCGAAAGTAGGTCTATGCAGAAATGCATTGAACTCAGCAACGGTCCACCTAGATCTCTTTATTTTAGATCGTTTTGTAGTAATAATAAAAGATAAACATCCAGAGACTTTAGTTGTTTGTCTTATTTGCGCCGCCCTCGTTGTATAGAACGTATTTCCAACTCCAACTTGACTCTCTTCTCTCTCCGTCTGTTCTCTGTTGTTGCCAAGTATTTGGAGAGAAGTAAGCCAATAACGCCAAAAAGTCCAATAATATTGTATAGTTGAAAAATACTACTAGGCATCCGGGTTTTTATAGTTAACTAAAACTAACGAAAAAACGATAACTTTTTTCTTAAAGTAAAAACTAGTAGGAAAAAAAACAATTAAAACTAAAGTAGAATGAAAAAGCCATAACTATAATAACCCTGCTAGGCACATGTACTGTATGTCTATAATTAATAGTATGCTGTGCAGGAATGCCAACAGTAGCCTACTACAGTTTAATTGTTATGGACATTGAGTACATTGGCCAATTTGCAGGTACTTACTCCACGTTTTTTTTTTAGATAACCATCCCCACAGTCCATTGTTTGTATGCATGAATGGAACAACAACAATAATTGTGATGCATTATCATTATAAATACTATGTATCTAGGGTGATTTTTTGCCATTATTATACAATCACACATAGTAGTCACCAGAAACAGATGAGGATAATATCCAATAAAATGTTGGTTAACATGGACGGAAAACAAGCCAACAAGCCAACATGGCAACCCTTTGTCTGTTTCCTCTGAGAATAGTGACGTAGTTCCGGCTCTAAAAAAACGCCACGAAGAAGAATCCAATGTTTTGATATTTTATACATGGATTTACTAACAGAACGTCGCTACTAATAGGTTATGTGGAATGCCACCTGGCTGTTATTTGAGCTCAAAATCACGCGAAGTCCGCGTTCTGTTGATGACGGCGGGCATCGCATATTTACAGAACTAGGGGCACTTATCAGATTACAACCGTTAGCATTTTAAGCTAATTAAGCTAACGGCCCGATCGCGGCCCGGAGGAATGAGGTAATAATGGTCAGAACTGTCATTACAGTTCACATTAATTCAATTATAACATGTTTACACTGCGTTTTAAGGTCTAACATTCACCTCATGTATGCTTTAGTATGAAACAACTAATACAGTTGCTTCAGGTTTCATTTTTCACAGAAAATAAAAAATAAGAGAAAATCAAGTTTAGACCCCTCTACTGACAACTTCATTTCCCCGAGATGACTCAACGTGGGTGGGGTTTAGTCATATATGTTCATGTAAACATGGGGCAAAGTCTATGGTTGTAAATATGTCTGCAACGTCAGTGGATCAAGCTGCCTCTTAATTCCTTTACAATGTGGTGATAGTTGCACATGCACCATAGATGCACACACCGTCATTGGTGGCATCCAGCTGCTAATAAATGTGGGCACTTTAGCACTTCACGTTAACAGTCATTTCACAATGCAAGGGTTTTAAAATGTTCTCTTATGGGGTCCATTGGATGTCGTTGGAATGTAAAAGTTTGGAAAGCAGCCTTTTCCTTCTATGGGCCGACAGTGTGGAACAAATTCCTTGTATACCTTCAGGCAGCCTCTGTAGACATGCACAGCTCAAGACCTACTTCTGGCTTTTAGTTGATTGCTTCCACTGTATTGCACTTTTAATGCTTTGCACCTTGCCTTTTTATTTATTTATTTTTTGTATTTTTCTCTGTTGCTCTGTAAAGAACATTGATCTGCATTTTATCGTGAAAGGTGTTATACAAATAGGTGTACAATATTACATTTTTCTCTACATTCTCTAATTGTCTAGGTTTTTTAATTAAGTGGTGCTAATTTAGATGGTGACTTTAGATCGTAAAAATGAACCGAAAAGGACCCGTTTCATGTTTACAGTCTTGAGTTACATCTGGCTAACCAACCTTTCATCGTGTTAACTAACATATTTGGGGACCACCTGGAACCCTCTCAAGGACCACTGTTGGTCCCTGGACCACTGGTCCAAAACCAATGGTATATATGAAGAGCATAAATAAGGCATCCCTTTCTCTATCTCGGTCGCACGCACACACATGCACGTACGCACACACGGTGTATTATATTATACATGTAATTAAAAGGAAACAGTGTCATTGTGTATATGTGGGACAGTTTAGACTGTAATATGTGCAGGACATCACTTGCGTGTGCAATATGGAAGGAATCGTCATTGATTTTTTGGGAGGGCAGGCAACTTATGACAGCATGTTTACAGTACATGTTTGTTTCTGTCTGTCGTTTTCTGCGAGGGACACTTGTGTCGTGTCCGTGTGTGTGTCTATGTTGTTATGTGTAGCCTGTGAGCACATACAGTAGATACGATACATTCACTTGGCTTTCCGGGTCCCAGGAAGAGCAAGTATTGGTAATGTCCGTTTTCTGCATGGCGTGTCAGTTCTAGAGGCTTTGCGGCTCCAAAAAAGAAAAGTAAAGTCCGTTTCCTCATGCCGTTTTGTTACTTCTAGAGAGTAATGTTGGGGGCTCATTGACGCATGGAGGGAAGCATAGTAATAGTGGTGGGTCATGGGCTGGCCGCTTAAAAATATGATTTTCATAAAAATGGCCACTGTACAGTAAATACGGCAGCTGCGTGGATGCAATATGGCCTATGCTGTGCGGACATAGGTGCTGGAGGTGTTGTGCATGAGATCCATGCAAACCTTGTGGTTTGGTAGGATAAGCGTTGTGAAGGCGAACGGATAAACGGGCAAGCCGCTCTCACATTATAGTAGCTAGATTTGTTGTGACCGTTTTGGCCATCGGCCATGACCGTTTCACAACAGTTGTGACGAATGTCACGGTTGCAAATTGATTTTGCCCCTCCTGGAAATACTAACTAACCTATGGTAAGTTTAAAAAAATGGTCCCTGTGTGGCCTCCTGACCATCTGTGAAGCTCAACCACAGCAGGTTACATTACTTCTGAAAGACTAGAGAAAATGATCTTTCTTGATCATATATCACACAGTCTACAGCTGGATTCATGTAAAAACTGTTTTAAAGCCCAGCTGTGAGGTATGTAGCTGCTATACCACTGGGAATGATGGTGTTCTCTCCCTCCAGAAAGATCAAATAGATGAAGTAAAAAAGCATAAAGGGCCAAAAGACAGCGGGCAGTTAGGGTTAGAATTACCATGAAGCTGGTTTGAAAACATTTCGTCCGGTGTCTTCCTATAGCCAATACCGACAGCACGCACGAACACACGCACGCGCACACACACACACACACACACACACACACACACACACACACACACACACACACACACACACACACACACACACACACACACACACATCGGTGTTGGAGCGTGTGTGCTGTGATTGGTTTAGAAGCTTATTAGAAAGGCGCAAATGAGATGACAGTGAAGTTGTCTGTAAAGCACTAGAAATTGTACTTTTGAGGCACAGTCCTGAAAATTGGATTATGGATTAAAAGTCCTTTAATTACTCTCTTCAAAAGAGAATATCCGTGTTTTGAATCAATATGTGTAGAGAGAGAGAGAGAGAGAAAGAGAGAATGTAGACTGTTTTAATTGATGGATCGTCTGGACTAATCAATGAACAGCTGTTGATACAGTGAAACACAATAGATTGAAGCCTTCACAAGTGTAGCAACACACATGCACACACTGTGCTTGTCCTATAGTCTACACGTGTCAAATTGGCCCTCATCTAGCGGCAGGAAATGTGTTGGGCCTGCACATGTTGCGCCCTGTAGCCTAATGCAGGTTAATGATGCAATGTTTACATTGTGTATAGTGCAGTATGTGCCGTATTAAGTTACTGTATGGGCATGTGATGGACATGGTAATCCGTGTGTGTGGGCGCATGTGCCACTCCTATCCACAACCTCCTGACATGCACACAAAGAATAATGTGCGATGCATGGTACGCTGCCGCAGCAGCATGGGAGACCTGGCTGGGGGCTATATTTGGAATAGCCGTTTAACAACTTGTTATTGTAGTGTGTAGGTGTCAATTCTGTTTATCACCATAGTGTACGCGATCAAGCCCTCCTGAACCACTTGACACCCCTATCAGATACGTGTGTTAGGATGGTTCACATCTTCCTGGAGGGTCACGTTGAAATGAGTACATAGTTCACAGATCTTTACGGAATGAATTTGAAGAAACAATAGTTCTGCAGTGTTAAAGTTCACTGCTGTAACACTGCTGTTTGCGTTGGCGGTCTCTTAACCCCTGTGGTTGTCTGTGGTTAAGTACAAAATGTGAGTTTTTCCATACCAAAAACACCCTTTGTTACATACTGTAGATCGACTAATGTAATAGTTCCAAAACAGAAAAGAAAAAGTGCCCTTCCGGGCCCAGGTCTCCACCAGCTCAGATGTTGGCCTCCTGGTGGCACTATAGGCCAATGTGAAAACGGTGCCAACTTCATCTTATGCCTTTGATGGTAATTGGATGATTTGAGGGTTTTTTCCCCAAAAATCCACCTGCGAGTGATTCCATAACAGACCAATGTGAAAAGGATGCAGTTGTAGGCCTACTAGGAAACGACTGCTAGTGATCAAAATAATTTGTTTTTCCTTGCCTTGTCAGAATGCAAAAAACAGAAACCAAAAACACCTGCATGGAGCATTTATTATTATTATTTTTACTTGAAGCTATTTAAACAGATTTGGAGGATCATTGCCAAGATGATAAAATGTTACAAATAATGTCATAATACCTTTAAGGAGTGTACATGCAATGTTTCATGCAGATCGATGCAGTTGTGTTGCAGTTGTGTTAAATTGTGAAAATCCGCCTCAAGGTGGCGCTATAACATGCCGTTCTGGGACATTTGGGGCAGAGCTTCATTACTTACTAATGCTGTTGTAAATCCTTTAGACTGGTTATTGAGACACACACAGTACTTGCACGCTCTGCTTGCGCAACAAAGGTAGCAGTGGTCAATGAGCCGTCAACATATTTATGATCCTAATCAGACCCAGTTTTAAGGGCAGGCTGACCGTTCACCCGCCTTGGGCGCCAGGTCCTTCGGAGCATGCTGACACACTCTAAAAATATATATTCTAATTTATGAAGCACACAGTTGTGGTGGAGCAGGGGAGAAGAGCTCCATATTTTACACCTGAGAGGACCCAGACATCCAGGACTTTTTAGACAAAGTATTTTCAGGGTGCCGGATGGAATTAATTAAATTAAAGTTTGTCCAGTGGATTTTACTTTATAATTCTGCTTACAGCGGCTGCCTGCAAATTGCAAGCATAAGGCTTGGAGTTGCTTGGAGTAACTCCATGCTTGGAGCTACTCCAAGCATCACTCAACAAATATGGTAAGTTACAAATAAATTGTATTAAATCCTCCACAAGGATAGATGCCATATAGAACGTTTAGAACCATGCCAAAACCATGCCAAATCCATGCCCGGTGTCGTAGAATTCGACTATATAACCGAAAGGATTTTGGTGGGCAGCCGATAGGAATCTTGTCTGAACCGGTGCTGAGCTCAATCACCTCATTTGGCCCTGATCCACTCAGATCAGTTGAACATTCCTCTGGGTTCTTTATCCCTGATGGCACAGTCTAGGAACGTTGAGATTATAGTCGAAAGTTTATACCATAGGCGCCGATGGTGGATGGGTAAGGCTAGAGAAGTATGTGCCCTCCCAAATTTGAAACTGGGGATTTTTCAAATTAGGGCATATACAGTATACTCAACAAAGATATATAAATGCAACACTTTTGTTTTTGCTCCCATTTTTCATGAGATGGACTCAGATCTAAAATTCATTCCAGATACACAATATTACTATTTCTCTCAAACATTGTTCACAAATCTGTCTATATGTGTGATAGTGAGCGCTTCTGCTTTGCTGAGATAATCCCTCCTACCTCACAGGTGTGCCACATCAAGATGCAGAGCTGACATCATGACTAGTGCACACTTGTGCCTCAGACTGACCACAATAAAAGGCCACCCTGAAATGTGCATTTTTTTGTTTTATTGGGGGTCTGGGGACTCAGAACCAGTCAATATCTTTGTGGTACAGTAAGTAGCCTATGTACGGTATATTAAGCCGGGTGGATGCAGATGTATAAATTTGATTAATTAATTAATGCGGACGGATACAGGCGGATCATCAATATGCGTGGATGGGTGTCGGATGAAAAAAGAAAAGCTAGAAAGTTTCATAATTTAGTCATAAAATGCACACTACCTTCCATGCAGGTATGAGCTTTAACCATAATTTTCTACCCTTGATAGTGAAGTATCCAGGGTAGAAAGTGTCTGTGATACTGTAGATTATTTTAGAACTGTTTCATTTGGGACACCATACATGTTAATGGCACGACTTCAGGAATATGCAAGTGACATTTACACAATTTGTATTGCTGAATTCAGTAGAGCCACACCTTTCCTGTCATATACTGGCTTGTATGAAAGGTGACACTTTTAAAGATTTGCATATACTGTGACATTTTTATAAAAATGGGAAGAGACTTATTTGATGCCATTATAGTGCTGCATTAAATTAGGCTAATCATGATTACTTTGGAGAGATTTGGACGACACCTTGTTCCTAAAAGCAGCGACAGCTGCTATTTGCAGTTAACTTGCATATGACCATCACATTAGGCTAATATGGCTAATATTTCATAATAATAAAGTAAATGAATACATTGTTCTAATGTCTTGCTCCCTTTTATGTTTTGAAACAGAAACCTTCAATCCTGGAGCTGTGTATTTGTACAATTTTTAGACCATCTGGGGGAATAAATAAATGCGGAGGCGGACAGTTCTCCCCGCGAAGAAATTCTAGCCTACCCAGATGCTGCTTATGTGTGTACCCCACCTGGGGTGGAGGGCCCCCAGTCATTTGAGCTACGTTCCTAGTTGGTACACATGGACGCGCTTCAAGGTCTTTATCCGATTTGTAACAATGCATCTTTGTTGATACAAGATGTCTCAGATTTGTACAAGTGCCTCAACATTATACTTAACCTTTCAGTAATAGTCCATTTAACCCCAATCAAATAAAGTAATCAGAATAAAATGTACCACATGGAAATCTCTATATAAATAGTCTAAAAAATGATGTGTCAGTTGCCGGCAGTAATGCATGCGATCTCTGGACAATAGCCGCAAATCACAACAGAGTAAATAATAATGATGGACGGTTGGTTAACCAGATGTAACTCTTTGACAGCGTAAAAACGAAACCAAATGCACCCGTTTTTACGCTCTCAAGAGTTAAAATATTCATCATGTGAATTAGCCCAAGTCTACACAACTAGAGAATGTAGTGGTCATATTCCCTTCCAGGCAAGCATCTAGCGCACATATGTCAAACTCAGTAAAAACTTCTTGCATTAAAAACATTTTTTTAATGCAGGCAGTTTCATCTTTACAATTATGTTGCCATTAAGAGACATTGATTTTTGATGGAAAATTACTTTTTTACTGTTTGACAGGGACGTCATCACAAACCGGTGTTGAAACACAGACCGGTATCTCTGGCCCTCGACCACTCTGTATTTGGGTTTGCCACCCCTGATCTTGCGCATTCTAGTACATTTTTGAAGTGCCACTAGTGCATTTTGGCAGTTCGCAACACTGGTTACTTCCGACCTCATGTTCCTCATGCTGTCTGACGGAGGCAGAATGAAACTGATGAGAGGAAGAGACTGGGAGAACTTAATGAGCTTTTATAATTAGCCTGTGGTCTGCTGGATGGGCTGGACACTGGAGGTCAGAGCTGAATGCTACTCTCCTGTCAGGTTAATAGATAGGTGCCCTATGTGTGTGTGTGTGTGTGTGTGTGTGTCTGTGTGTCTGTGCGTGCGTGCGTGCATGAGCGTGTGCGTGCACACAGAGGGCTGTTGCAGTAGTAAAAAAATAGTTTGAATTCTATATACGTTTACTTGTACTCTGCTACATCTCAGAGAGAGATCGAGAGAGAGAGAAGCACTTGAACATTTGAATTCCTGCCTGCAGAAGACCTTGAATCTTAACAAAGACAATCAATTCAATATACCTGGCAATTAGCCCTGCTGGATGTCTGGCTGTGAATTTGAAATCTAATGTTAGTGTTATAAATAATAACGTTTTTAAATGTGAATATTTGTCATGAATGGCAACTGTATGGATGTGTCTGGTTGTTTGAGAACACACGTCATGCCACTGTCGAGACAGTGGATTGTCAGATACAGGCGTGCGAACTTGTAGCCTTTCGGCGAAAATCGCTGTTTTTCTCCCAAATTGAGCACCCATATAATTCATTCAACTCCATTAAAAAAAGTTTGAGAGGGTGGGGGGTCGGACGGTTGCTGGTGTTCTTAAGAGTATCGGCAGAGTTGTGACAACTCTGTTCACTTCATGGGGTTAGTCCAATGGCGACTTCTATTGAAAAAGGGGACAAAGCGAGCGCTTGGTTTCTGACCCCTGAATGTCGCAACTCCCTGTCTCCTGTACTGTATGGGTGTCCTCCTTCTCCCTCGATCCGACGGCGGAGGAGAAAAGACCCACTGGTAGGAGCGCGCACGTACAAGAGGACGCGTAGGTTTATGGCAGAATTGACATTACAATTTAACAATTAGCTTTGCTGTTTTAATGTTGGACTAAACAAAACTATAATCCACATATGAATGGGTTAGCAAGCTAGCTGCTATGCTAACGTTGCAAACTACTGAGCAAGCAGGTGCGTGTGTGCTTGTGCCAGGCTGCCAGCATAGTGAGTGTGTGTGTGTGTGTGTGTGTGTGTGTGCGTGCGTGTGTGTGTGGCGAATCAAGCCCTGAAAACCTCAAATTTTCCCTGTCACTTTTTTTTGCCTTAGACCAGTTTGCACGCCTGCACGTAAATTGTCAGAACATTTTGTCATTGACAAAGGAGGACATTCGGAAAGGTGTTGTTGTTGAAGTATGTCAAAGCTGTTGAGAGTTTTACATTGAAAAGAAACGACAAAAAAGTGATACTTCAGCAACCAAACAGAAGTCAGCAAGGCTAAACAGTGAAAAGAGCCTTGGAAAAACAAGTATTTCCAGAACAACTGCAGAAAGTAGAGTAAACGCGTTGAAAGAGCTGTTGAAATGTGAAATCTGTAGGCATGCAGTACATACCGGAACTACTATATTATCCCACATTAAAGTGGGTCAGTGGATGCAGATGGTTCTGGAAACACAACTACTGTAGACTTTTGGATCCTGTCTACAAACACTGACATACTGTACACACTTATCACACACAACATTTTTCTGAATAGAAACCAATAGTTTTACCCCATAGGGATTTATCTATGTACAGTATGTATACTATGTACATAGATAACATACAACAAGTATGTTATATGTATGTTAAAAACATTTAATAATAATAACAGCTGGATGTCTCTTATACTGACTCCGAACATTAAAGCTCCTATATGTAATTTTATGGTCAAAATAATAATTACATTGTGTTTTATTGTTTTTATGTTTTTCATGAAAACTCTAGTCTTTTTGACTACTCCAGGGGCTGCAGGAGACCTCCAAAGAAATCCCTATAAGCTTTGTCATTGGCTAAAAAGTTATTCAAATATTCCTGGCAGGAGTATTTCTTAGCCAATCAGGAAGATCCTCGCTGAGTTACCTCTGATTAAGGAAAAAGGGAGGACTGGAGTCAAATGTGAAGGTGCTGGAAGACTATGATTTTTAAAGGGCCACTGCGGCTCCTATGGTTGTCATAGATACTAGATATTCTCACGAAGTGAGAAGTGATCTAATAATGAAACGGTTGAAGATAAAGAAGAAATAAAAATGCCAATAGAATTCAGAGATTTATTGTTTATATATACTTAGTCGAGGTTGATATCAAGCAGGTGTTGATATCAAGCAGCAATGTACTAGGGGGGCTACAAGGCATAGATAGACAGTAGGCATCACGACCAAATAAATGGCACGTGAAGAAGGATAAGAGAGAGAGAGTTAGAGACGGAGAGAGAAAGAGTAAGCCAAGTAGACACATCAGAGAAACCTACGGGTAGATAGAAAATTTAGTTTTTTTACAACGGTGTTCACAAGTTTGTTGCTGCCTGGAGCACGTTCTGTGCCAGGACGAAGAAAAAGAAACACAGCACACCGACATTGAAATAGAACTCAGCAGATTTCTTTCAACACGGTCGTCGATCCATAAGCTACAAACTTTTATATTCATATTTTGTTTAATGAGGGTGGATCTTAGCGTTAGAGGTAGAAACAGACAACAGAGAGAGGGCTTCAGGGGCTGTTCTGGCTGGTGGTAACGTCACAAGAGAAAAGAAGTTTCCCTGTTTTCAACTTTTGAAAGTGTTGCGCTCTGGAAAGAAAAAAAGACCGCCTACAACAACTTCAAGGCCACATTTTGAGGATCTTCTCTCTGAATCCGGTTGGCTTCTTCTATAATGCAGTGGTGAACAAAGCACGCTGCCGTTTTGTAATTTACTTTAGAACTAAGAAAGACAATTACTGTATGTCACTGTGTACGGTGCATGTGCGTCCGACAACATGTTTTTGGCATTTGGCGTTTGTTTTGGAGAACACGCTGAGCTGAGCTTGCAGTCTCATTGATGATCTGTCAAAAAGACTTTATATAACACAGCATGAACTTGAAAATACAGTAAAGTTCCCATGCCAGTGTGTTTATGGCCACCACCACTCTATTGGCTCATTATGAAACTGTTGCAGACTGCTGCGCTGTGATTGGATAATCCCCCCAACACACACACACACACACACACACCACCTTGTTGTGATCCCGACGTCAATTTTTTGTTGTCAACAATAATGTTATGGACCGTCTGCAGGGCATAGCATCTGTCTGCTGGAAAACATCTGCAGCATCAAAGTAGAAGCGATGTAGAGGGGAAAAAGGCAAAGATATAGCTATATATACATTTAGATTTTTGGATAAAAAGTTGCATATAGTAATTTTAATATTTTATTAAAAGCACAGTCATGATACAAAATATTGGGCTAATTAGTTGCTAAAACCTTACAGATGTGGCAGTGGCATGGAAATGTAATTTTTCCACTGACGTGGGTCAGACACATACTGTATAGGGCTGAGCCTCTGCTTGCCAACTGTGATCTTTTTCACCTGCTGGTCAATGTGTCAATGTTGGGTGGATAACAACCCCAGTGTAGGTGTTTGAAATCTTTTTATGGATCTCACCAACAGCAACCACCACATTGTTCCATCCACCGTCTATTTGCGTCTATATGTATTAACTTTTCTTCTTTCTTTCCATTTGTCATTAGATGATGCAAAAAACGCTGATCCACTTAGTATTTTACGGGTTTGATTACTGCAGTGCAGTTTTTTCAGGACTCCCAAATAAAACAACCACGGATTACGACGGATTTGTCCAAAATGCGGCAGCCAAAGTTTTAACTGAAACTATGATGAGAGAACATATTACTTGAGTAAGTCAGAAATATAATTCTTTTAATCCCATTCTGTCATACAGCCAGTGCATTTCTCGGTTTAAACTTCATCACATTAGAATATATACAGTATTTGAACACATTATATCAGTGGTCCCCAAACAATAACTAAGACTCATTATTCCCCCATTATTATTTGTTCAGTCTGGCCCCCTCGATCGAAACACGCAAAGAACATTGGGGTGAAGTGGCTCTGCCAGACTGAATTGCTGGAAATGTTTCTTCATGTTAGTAAAGCTCCTTGGAATGGAATTGTGATATTAAAAAAGTAATATAAATTAAGATTAAAAAGGAATGTTACATATTACTCTTGAGCACAAGTAATAAGTGATATATTGTAATATTATACTTTCATACAGGGTTAATAAGCAATAAGTTTTATGTTACTCTCCTAGGTAATATTTCCCAAAACTGATTACTCCTAATCGGTGTTGGGGTCAGCATCTGGACCCCCAAAAAAATCCTTTATTTGGCCGCAGACCAGAGAGAATATTTGTGTAAAAGAATCCTATATTCTAAAGACAGCTATTGACACCATGCTTTTGCAGGTTAGACTGGGTTAACATGCTGTGTGAGTATACAGGCAGATTGGAGTGGTGCTGTTAGAACTCACTTCTTTGGAGGACGATTGAAGTGTCTTGGTTATCACATTCTATTTGCCTAGTCCATTTCCGATGGTGTACTTCTCCATTTGGAGATTGGTTGGGCAGCCTCCCAGCAAACTGCATTGCCCCCTCTGTGAAACATGTTGAAGATTATATCATTATGTGGACCTATGTAAATCAATTTAACTCCATCCACAGTAGGCATGACAAGCCAAACTGGAAATGTATATAATATATGTAAACAATCAGCAGTACATTTTCTGCAAATGGGCCATAGTGGGTCCAGGCTAAATACAGTGTTGAAAGAGGTAAGCCCACAATATATTGAGGAGACTGGACTAGATTTTATTAAAGGTAGAATGAAACGGAAACGGTGGGCATTTTATTATGAATCCCACCCGAATATCTGGCTCATGGAGTTTCTGAACCAATTGGTATGCATGCTCAGCCACTTTACTGCTATGTGGCTTATTTCTACCATATAATGATTCAGATATATTTATTCTATTGTCATGATTAAGTTTAAAACGAGTAATACACTACCTGAATGCCAAATGGGATTAAAAAGTATTCCTTCCTGTAATCAAGCCACCTTTGTTTGACGATTCAGAAATGTGCAATAAAAACAGGTCATCATTTGTATTGTCTTTTATTGATGTAGGCTTTATTCACACAGCATGACTGAGACATTATGGGTGGAGTGGATGACCCTTGGCCCTCCCATTGTTACCACCCATCTCTACCCTACTGTAGGTGTGCAATCCTCCTGAAACTTTGAGTGGCATTTTCTCAGTTTTTTATTTTTGGAACACTCAGATTTAAGTGCTCATAGTTACTCCAAAATGCTCCAATTTCCTTGAGTGATATATCATATGAAAGCTCACATTGCATACTTTAATAATCTGTAAAAAAACAAAACAGAAAATTGACCCGGGGCTACTTGAGGCATAAAGTGTCAGGTGCGGTCACAAATAGCATTTCAGTTAGACAGTTAGACACCGGTGTGCTGTCATTTCTGGTAGCAGTGCTGACGACTACATACAGTCTATATTTTTTTATATTTATAGCCATGGCCCCTGGCCATTGGACTGCCAAATGAACCAGATGGGTGGGCCACAAAGGTTTTCAAGTGGGTCCTATAAATCCAGAAAAAAAGTTGGAAACCAAATCTGTGTCTATAGGATAAGTCCCAGTATCTTGTTGACCCGATGAAGCCTCCTGTGTGTGTGAGCTTGAACATTTTTCATGAGGCATGGAAATGAAAGCACTGCGGCGGCGTTATATCACATAAAGATAAACCGTTTTGTTCCCTTGGAGTTGCACTTTCAAGCAGCACCGATAGATAGCTTTTCTTTGGGGGGATGTGCATTGTTATGTGCATATAAGAATTAGTCCCACAGCAGGCTTTTCCAACATGCCCGGTAGTGTGGGCAGCATCCCTGTCATCACAGCTTAGAGCAAATAAAAACAGCAACTTTCTAACCAGTTTGTCATTTTTTTTTATTCCCCCCAGCTTATATTAGTATTCATTAGGGCCCAAACTTTCAAAACCTTTCTGGCTGTGCACCGCAAACATAGCTGACGCCTGACTCATATAGCATATGCAGATGTAATATGTCAAACATGGAGTTTGATGAGGTCAGTGTTGTGATCTTCAAATGATTCAGGTGATGATAGTCAGCTCCATATATGGAGTTCCATGTGTTTATGTCCATATATGGGCTTAACATTAAGGGCATCAGGTATCTGGATACTATGTGCAATACCAGGTATCATATTATAAGCGTATCATCTGGGAACATAGACGGATTAAGAAATTATGGGCCCCTGGGCTGCCACCAGCCAAAGGGCCCCCCTAGACCGGAACATTTTTCTTTTTGATGCGGCGCAACGGCATTTCAGCAGGATTTGCAGCATGGGATTGCTTGAAAAATTAAGTAACTAAGCCAAACAAATGCAAAATGTTTACACACTTACAGTAATGTACTGTATCATGATGGTTTAGGACTTTTGGGGTTATTTTAGTGACACAAAATTAGTAAACACTTTGTCAGTAAGGACCGTATGTACCACTGTTACCCCTTTTTGGGGGGGGGGCTGAGCTTGAGAATCTTAGGAATCACACGGATACCCAAGCTCAGCCCCCCCACCCCCCAGCTCAGGGGCCCCTGGCCCGTTGGATATATGGGCATTCCCAGACTGGGAATGCCCATATATGATGAGCTATATAATCGCAACCGTTGGCATAACAGTGAGGGGTTATGCTTAGTGGTAGCTTAGTGCTAGCAGTCGCAGCTATTTTATAATGCCGGCACCCGTTGCGGCCGTTGGCCACCCATCTCAACCATTTGGCCACCTGACACGGCGTACTGTATGCCGTGGTTGTAAATTTATTTCCCTGTCTTTCCCATTTAATTCTATTTGTACACTCTCTGTGTTGCATAACCAAACCGGTATGTAACACCATCATAAGTTGCCTACGGTATAGTTCAGTAAACATAGTGCCATAAATGATTACGGTATGCGTTTGAACTTGTGCAGAATAGAATAGCCCTTCATGTGGCAGCATCTCTTTCTCATATCAGCAGAGCTACTTTGGCTTTCATGAGTGTAATAATATCGACACATAATTCAGAGCAGGGGGAAGGAGAATCATTTAATCCCTGTGTCACATTTAGTGTGGTGTTGTGATCAAAAGGCTGTGGCGATGGATGGATGGATCACAGGCCCGCAGATGCTCCTAGGCCTCTATGATCCTTCCACTACAGAGGCACAGCGGTGGTGCGGAGGCTGGAGGAAAACCACCATGCGATGGGGGAGGGGAGGGGGCGAAGGAGTCGGCAACCTGGAGGGGAATTTATGTTGATGAAAGACACTGAGGTAATGAGTGTGGGATGGTGCATACCCACATAGGATAGCAGCGCTGAGAGATAGAGAGAGACCGCAAAAAAGGTCCCTCTTTCATCTCTGTGCGTGCGTCTTGGCCTCTCGGAAAAGACTCTGAAAACTCATATTTCCACACCTGTCACATACTGTACAGTCCCCTCCCCTCTCTTTAAGTTCGGCGTCATCATACCGGAGCTTCGAGGGACAGAAAAGGGACGAGGAAATGAAAATGTGGAGCATCAGGCGGCGTGGTGAAAAGTGATTTGCGGCGTCCGGGTTAGGGCTCTGGCTAATGGCTTGGCACTGAGCCCTGCATGGTCCACTGTGACACAAAGACACCGCCACACAGCCGCCTAATAAACGTCACAGAGCTGTGTCATTAGTTCAACTTGACTGATTAAGGAGGGCAGAGAGAATACAGCATAGAGAGAGATGGAGAGCAGCCGGTACCGAGGTTCTGATCCCATTGAATGGCCCCGGGGCTGTTATCATCTCATACGGTAGCTACGGTTCAGCATGTCCTTAAAGCAGCTACTAATCACTCACTCCTTTGGGCCATTTCTGTGTTAATGCATGTGCTGCTGTCGCGTGACCTGTCCACGGACCGGGAAAAGGCGCGACGTGATTGGCCACTAGTCGCTTTGATTGGAAGTAATTGTGCCAAAACATGATTTATGATTCTGTCCCGGAACATACGTATAACATGCCAAGATGGTTGAGCTTTCTCGCCGCTGCCTCTCCTGCAAAGCTCACGTCCACTTCAGACAGCACACCTCCATTGTGATTCGATCCCAGGAGTTTGAGGCTCAAAGTCTAATGATTAGCGAGCCACGCCACGCCATGAGGCGGGTACCGGAATGTGACTTTGGCTGTTCCATTTTCTTTACACACAGGAATCGTGCGAAGAGAGAAGTTGAGGGGGACCTGTTCACTGGGTCATTGGAGCGCTGCCAAAGGTTGAAGGCAGCTAGATTAGAATTGTATTGCCCAAATACAGCAATAATAAAAATGCCAACATGGATCAAAATGACAAAAAAGGCCAAAGCTTGTTTCCATTGTGGAAAAACCCATTCAGCTAAATATAATGTTGTTTATTGTAAATGTGAATGGTAAAGAGGCTGCCAGGGATTCAGAAAGTTTCTAGTTTGCCATTCCTTCAGTGGCTGCCACGAGTGGTTTGTAATAATAATAACAACAACAACAAAATGGAGCCTATTTTGATTGTATCAGGTCTTAAATCAAACTTGGAGGTGTGGCAAAGCTGTTTGGCCACTCAGAACAGTCAAACAGCTTTGCCACACCTCCAAGTTTTGACTTAAGACCTGATACTTAAGACAATCAAAATAATACCCAATAAGTATTACATAAGCACAAAGTTTAAAAAGATAAAATGAAGGACGAAACATCTAAAGCGGTCTTCAGTTGGCGAAAGCTATCCTGAAGAGGTGGGTTTTGAGTGATGTTTTTGAAGGAGGTGAGGGAGGGGGCAGTTCTGAGGTGATTGGGGAGAGCCTTCCAGGGGCTGGGGACAGAGACGTAGAATGCCCTATCCCCCCAGGTGTGGTATCTGGCCCTGCTGGACAGTCAGGAGGTTGACTTCACTAGACCTGAGGGGGCGGAGTGGGACGTAGGATTAGAGGTAGGGGGGAGAGGTAGGGAGCAGCCTGTTTGTTGATGTAGCGCATCGGAATGACGATGCATCGGAATAGCAGGCTTCGGATTGTCGGTGTGTAATCCGGCTTGTGCACGTGTATCTGTTCAATTGTCCCAGAGCAAGACACTTATCCCCTAACTGTTCCCTAGGGTTCTGTATAAATAGCACACATACAGTGCCTCTAATAGTTAGGATGGCTAAATCCAAGGCACACATTTCACACTATATGCTAATAGTTAGGATGGCTAAATCCAAGGGACACATTTCACACTATATGCAAATATACAGTGACAAAACACAAAGGAGTTTGCACTAAATGTGCCTACGTGTGCGTAACTCAGAGATACACGCAGATGAGAGCCCAACAATTTGCATTCCAAATGACCATTTCTATACTTGATGACATCAAGTTGTGTTTCCCATCCTAATGATTTTTCTTTTAGGACCTTCTCTCAGAAAGAAACACTCTCAGCAAAAAATTGAAAGTGGATGGAATCCCCCTTTGAGGTAATTGCTAAATAAGAGTCATAATCTGATGAGTCAGTTAAATAAACGGCTGATGAATCGATTATGAAAGTAATCATTAGTTGCAGCCCTAGTAGTTGCAGCCCTAGTAGGTATTAATTAATGCTCCAGTTTTGGAGGTCTGAACTGAGCCGGTGGAAAACGGGTTTGTGACCTGGTGCTCTGCCCCCAGCATTACCAGGACTAAATACCTGGGGTGTCAGCTGTTGGCTGTAATCCCCAGTACGCTCTCTGCTTTGCCAGATAACCAGCAGGACGGGGATGTGTGAATGGAGGCTCCTTGAAAGCACAAACATTTAATCACCTGCTCCTCTATTATTCTCTCTTCTCTTTTACCTGCCAAGAGCAGCCTCCGTGATTGACTACCGTGGTTGAACACGATGTCAATTTGATTCACTCCTCTCTCAGATAGAAAGGCAATCACCGGAGAGGCAGAGAGGAGGAGATGGAAACCTGGCAAAACACGATGTGGATCTAATTATTTATACTATTGCAACAATAGCGTATACCAGTGGTCCTCAACATTTTTTTCTTGAAACGGGCCCACATGAAAATCGCTATCAGTGTGTCTTAATTCACTAGATGTATCATTGTATATCAGACAGTAAATATACCCTTTTAGCCTATTTAGAGTGCAATGTAATCCCTTGTTAGTTATTAGCAATTAGTTAGCAATTAGTTTTGCTTCCCGTTTTGGGGTTTTCCACCTTTTCCATAACAGGGCCCACTATTTATTCTGCATTTTAGCCACGGACCGCCATTTGATGTTGAGTTGAGTCTCCCGGACCCCAAAACTAAGGATTGTCCTATTTACCGCTCTTTTAAGCCAATCACAAACCAGTATTTGATTTTCATTTCATTATATTAATAAATATTAATAATATTTAGTATATTATTTCATTTTAAGATCTCAAGATCTACTGTATACTGGTCCATTTGGTTACCAACTGTCCATCACTTAGCTGGAGACCACCTGGAATCCTTTCAAGGACGACTGGTGGTCCCTGGGCCACCGGTTGAAAACCACTGCTCTAAAATGAAGACCCCTTGTTGTATTTGTCCAAGTGTAATAGTAGTACTGTATATAGCACTGTGCATTGTTGTCCCCCGGGGCCCAGAAAAGTGTTTCCCCCGAGGTTTACTGTATACTTAGCTTTGAAAATTACCAAGCTTTATTTTTTTTGATGGAACGTCACTAAGATTCTCGTTAACGTTCTCATTCTCCTCATTTTCCTTCAATCGCGAAGCAATTTAACCCAAATGAGGTTAACTGCTTCTTATGATGGTTATTGAATTATACAAAGTCAACAAATTAGCGCATTCCTACATCCTGCTTAATCTTTTCTTTATTCGTTTCACCTCCAGCAGCTAAGCTACTGTGAAGAAAATGTTTTACTTTATAATATATAATATAATATTGTATAATATTGATTGGCTCATTCCAAAACGTGTAGATAAATCACATACTGTAGTGTCTAGAAAAGCATGTACTTACAGTATGTTGCATATTTCGTTGCATATATTCTCTAGCAGTGGTTTCCCCCGTTTTCAAACCAGGGCCCACTATTTAATCTAAATTTTATCCACGGAGGACCACCATTTGATGTCGAGTTTTGTCTCTTCTACCTCAAAACTAAGGACTTTCATGTTTTTGTCCACAATTAGGAAAGAGAACTGGGGGGAAAATCGTCAAAATAACAATCATTCTACAGTTTCTAATTGTGTAGTGTAAAATTACGTAATTCAGATGTTTAAATATAATTTAACTCTTGGGAGTGTCAACAGTTCCATTTGGTTTCATTTTCACACTCTCAAGAGTTACGGATCTCGGGTCCAAGTGCCTACACTGCTAGGAGAGCCTAAAATCGCCTATGTTTCTCTGGATTATGCACACAATGGTGGGTGGCAGAAACTCTCATGCATGTTTACGACATTACAGAAGGGAAATCATTTAGCCTGGTGCACGTTAACTTGTCCCCTCATTAGATGTTAAGGGAGCCTGTAATTATGAAAGCAGTTAAGCACCGAGTGAAGGCATGGAACATCAGCAATGCTGTAACATACTGCCACTGTCTGGTTTAAAACCTTGTACATAACAGACCTTGGTGCAAGTGAGTGGTGCAACAAATACTGTAAATGTATTGTTCTAGTTACTGCAGTCGACCAAAAGCAACTACAATGTCAAGTCTCTCTTGTGATAATAGGGTTTCTTCTCTCCAAAATCATGTTTTTGCAACAAATGGGTTATTGTTTTGCAATTGAAGATGTGAATAGAAATTCTGTTGGTTCTGGGTTTATGAAACCACCGTCGATGTGTGAGGAGGGTTGGGCTATACTGTATAAATGTACCATTTATAATGTTTAAAGGCATATTTGTCTTAATAACCAGCAATCCTTTTAACACACTACATCTGTTCTTTGTGGTACTCCAACACACCCGAAGGTCTTGAAAAATAGACTCCAGACCTCCCCAAAACAAGGCACATTAATACTGCATGCTGGACTAACCCAACGCAAGATGTGCATGGTCTGTACCTCTGAATACCTTAGTAATTATTGTATGTCTACACCACACTGTAAAGGGAGTTCCTCTGACCTGCATGATTCCTGTCAGACTTAAGACAAACATTGGACAAAATACATTAATCTACACAGCAACTGGACTGAAGCATACATGGAATGGATGATATTATTTATGTTTGTAATGTCTGTCCCTAGAGGGCTGCTTAAGAGAAAGCAGAGTGTGCGTTTCAATGTATTTTGGATGCTCTTGAACGGAAATGAAAGAAGTGATCTGGCAGAACATGTCTCTATGTTTTATTCAGTAGATGGCTTCACATACTTGAGCATAAATATAGTTACTGATGTGGAGAAATTGGTTCAAGTCAAGTATGACCCTAATCTGCAGTCAATCTATGACTCAAGATGAAGTAATATACCAATTTCTCTAATAGGTCGAATAAACATCAGGAAAAAATAATGTTCTTCCAAAACTAGTATACTTTTTTTCAAAATACTTTACCCTGCCTTGCCATTACATTATTTTATTAAGATAACCAAACTTGTTCTAAGCATGCTATAGTTAAAACTACAGGGCATAGCATAGATCCCTGAGGCATTCCGGTCAACCATAAGAAGTTGAAGAGGAAGCTCTCTTATCTTACACAAACTACGTGGAGGGTGTATGTTCGCAATCCATCCATCCGTCCCGTGTGTGTGTGTGTGTGTGTGTGTGTGTGTGTGTGTGTGTGTGTGTGTGTGTGTGTGTGTGTGTGTGTGTGTGTGTGTGTGTGTGTGTGTGTGTGTGTGTGTGTGTGTGTGTGTGTGTGTGTGACTAAGTGTAAGTGTGTTGGGGATCAGAGGATGGCCTCTGGTAAAATTTATGGTTTGTCTTGCAATACTTTGCCTTATAGAGGAATACAGCGAGAGAGAGGAAAACATTTCTGCACCCTCGGGTAGCTGCCATACCAAGTGGTGTGTATATCCTGCTATACTGCCGACTACAGCAATCTAGAATTGCGATAACATGGTCTGCATCTGGAAACACTGATATGCAATGTTTTGGGGTTTCACCCAGTGCCAATTACCTAATGTGATCCTGGGCTTTTCACACCCTCTGCCAACCTGGGGAGGCAGTAGACTGGCCTCATGCTTCATTCAATTCATGAGGCCACACATTACGTCCCTTGTGGGATGTAACATGTGGAAGGAACACATTATTTATTACCAGTACCTGTAATCTCCATCAGGCGCCCTGGCTGGCCAGGGGGAGGCAGTCTAGAGACCAGGACTACTGCATGTTTTTCTGAGGGTATCTACCCTAGGGGACACTGGGAGAACATACAAGCTCCACACAGAAAGGCCCTTTCTTCAACCTTGGCTCAGGTATGGGCACTGATGATGCAGAGAAGGAGACACACCACCAGCACCCACAGCGTTCACAGTGGGGATCGAACCCAGGACCTTCTAGTTGTGCAGTGACAGCCCTTATCACTGTGACACCGTGCCCCCCTTTTCATCTGGAGAATCGTACAGTGCCAAAATGTATTCATGGCGAAAGCAGCGACAGTGGTTCCATTTCTACACCCCCAGCTCTGTTATCAGCATCCTTGAAACAAAGGTTTTTAAGAAGTGGCAGGGGTTGACACTAAGGTCGCGGAGGCACTTGCCCATTGGGCAAGTGCAAGTCAGGTTCTACTTGCCCTCAGCTCATGGTCACTTGCCACCCAAAAATATATTGTAAATTTTGCAGATGTAAATTCTGCAGATGTAACTCTTGAGAACGTAAAAATGAAACCAAATGGACCCTTGCGGGTCCATTTGGTTTCATTTTTACACTCTCAAGAGTTAAAATTCATCGTCTTAATTAGCCCAGGTCTACACAACTAGAGAATGTATTAGATTAATGGTCATTTTGATGTGTATGTTAATTTGCCTGTTTTGTTTCCCAAACCCAGCCTGGAATTGTGGATATCTAGAAAGCAGGGAAAGACACAGAGGCAGAGTGCAATCACTGCCTTCAAGACAAATTTATCTTGTGTTGTGTTATAGTGCACTAAGTCGCACACTTGCCCGATCGGGCAACCAGGTAGTAGTCTTCACTTGCCCGACCATTTTTTTTACTTGCCCTGGGCAAGCGGGCAAGTGTTAGTGTCAAGCCCTGAGTGGCTTATAGGATTTACCACGGGTTTCATGAATTCTATACTGTGTTGTGACGGAAACTGTCGCCATGGTGGTGACTGGCAGCAGGGGGCAGGGAAAGTGGCACAACAATAATAGGTGGCACAACGATAATAACCCTTTGCAGAGAAGATAACACAATGCAGACAATACTTCACAAAACAACACATAACAAAACAACACAATACACCAAAAATGAATGAAATAAATACATATTTTAAGTGTGGTTTCTTAATAATGGCTCCATTTCAAAAGCAACAAAAAAACACAGACCTGAGCTAACGGAATGGACTTCTATTCTTGTTCTATTCATCAGTTATCCATTTAACAAAAAAACAAAGTGTTCCCTTTCTTTCCAGTTTCCAGAGTAAAGTGGCTTGCCTTAAGTACTTAATGAGCCATAAAAATATCAAAACAACAAATTGTTTTAGATAATTACTATTTTGTACTGACTCGAAAATTATAAATGATGGTAATCAAACCAAACAGGCTAGTACAATCCCTGTGTTCAAAACAAAAAAAATCTACTCATGAAAATGGCTATTAGTAACCAAAGTGGATGTTGAAAACTGTGATATTTTTGTGATTTAGATATTAGGCTTAGGCACCCAGCAGCTTGAGAGCTTGCAGGTTGTACTATAATCCACTGTTTCACAATCGATGGTCCAAATAGACAGTGTAACAAATGATTTTGAAAAACTTTTCCAAAAATATAATGTTCAAACATTGCCACACGTGAGCTTGTAGATCAGCTATAGTTGTGAAACAATTTGAGTGGTTAGACCAGGGGTTTTCAAGCAGTGCTCTTTGGACCACCAGTGTTCCTTGAGAGGATTCCAGGTGGTCCCCAGGCTAAATGATGGAAAGTTGGTTAACCAGATGTAACTCTTTCAGAGCGTAAACATGAAACCAAATGGACCCTTGTGATTCCATTTGGTTTCATATTTACACTCTCAAGAGTTAAAATATCCACCATCTGAATTAGCCCAAGTCTACACAACTAGAGGATGTAGAAGATTAATGGTCACTTTGATCTGTATGTTTGCCTGAGAAATTAAATCTCAAACGGCATGTACATCATTAAAACGTTCTGTTGTTCAGGCATCCATGAGGTGAATTAATAACGTCCAGGCTGAGTCATTGCTGGGTTTTTGGTGTCCAGGTCAGTGATCTGTGGCAGTTGTCTGGTGTGGTGTCACACTGGGTCCTAGGTTCTTCAAAGGGGATATAGAGATGAAGGTCATAGCTCTAGCCCCCCTGGAGGCTTTGAATCCCTCTATTTTTTGTGGATGGCTAAAGCTCTCTTTCAGATCGATTGCATCTTGATGGGACACGATACAGTGGCTATGCAAGCGTGGAAAACAACTTTGTTTATGATTCAGACTTTCACTGTTTTTTCCAAGTAAGCACAGGGATAATTGAGAATGAATAAAAGGTATATCAATAAAGCAATAAATAAATAAATAAAAGCCCTAAATAATACAATGTACGTCACTACCGAACCCTCTTACTAACCAGACAAGGGGTGCAATTCTCAATCGCAGTGGTGTAGCAGGTATGGTGTAAGTCTTCTCATTGGCTGCATGGCAGCAAATCAGGTCTGGGGCCTTGCGGTTGGCCGGAAGCCTATACCACCAGCCCTGGGCCTGAGCTTACCAAATAATTACCCAGAATAATTAAAACCTGCCAGGCAAAAGGTCCAGAAATCACCTGACCCCCCAATTAAAAATGTTACTGTACTCCCCGGCTTTGTTCATCATGAGTTGAAGCTCTTGATGACATGGATTATGGATAATTATTTGGTAGGCCCAGGCCTGGTGGTATAGGCTTTCGGGCCTACCTCAAGGCCCCAGACCTGATTCGCTGCCATACAGCCAATGAGCACGGCCCCAAACCTGATTTGCTGCCATGCAGCCAATGAGAGGACTTACACCATACCTGGCTACACCACAGCGATTGGGAATTGCACCCAAGGTCAGTTTGGACAGGGATATTTTTGTAATTTAGATATTAGGCACCCAGCAGCTTGAAAGCTTGAAGGTTTCACCATAATCCTCTCTTTCAGAATCAATACTCCAAATAGACCCAGCAGTGTTACAGAAACATTTTCAAAACATTTCCAAAAATATCCAGAACATTTTCAAACATTGCCACACAGTTATAGTTTTGAGTGGTCTGCCTGCAGGGAGTGTCTGTCTACAGACTGTCCAGAACTTTATGTCAACGAATAATTGACGTCATGCTTCTGACAAGGTGGTGCTAGTGTGTGTGTGTGTGTGTGTGTGGGGGGGGGGGGGTATGGAGATATGGGTTTTAGCCAATCACAGTGCAGCAGTCTCCAGCACTTTCATAATGGGTCAATAGAGTCAAGGTGGCGGAGTTAAAACCTTAAAATCTGTTTACAAATGTTCTGTTGAGGAATCCATGAGGCGTCCTGCAGGCTGAGTTTTGGCGTCCGGGTCGGTGATCTGTGGCAGTTGTCTGGTGTGGTGTCACACTGGGCCGGCCTCAGTTCTTCAGAGGGAATATAGAGATGAAGGTCATAGCTCCAGACCCCCAGGGGGCTTTGAATCTTCTCTTTTTTTTTGTTGTGGATGGCGAGAAAGCTCTCTTTCAGATCGATTGTGTCTTCAGAGAGGCAGGACTTGAAAAGGGTCTGTGACACTGACTCACACCGTGACTTGTGTGCTCCTGTTTCTCATCTCCCGCAAACACCACCTCCTCTAACCCTCTCTACCAGTGTTTTCTCCATCCCTCTCCTTTGTCATTTTGTTCTCTCTTGAAACCCCCTCCCCAGCGCCCCACCACCACCCCTTCCCTCAGCTCCTTCCTCTCTTTTATACAGTGTCCTCATCTGTCCTCGCTCGCCGCCGTGTCAAAGGG
The DNA here is from genome assembly GCA_039105355.1 of Benthosema pterotum. NCBI lineage: Eukaryota > Metazoa > Chordata > Actinopteri > Myctophiformes > Myctophidae > Benthosema > Benthosema pterotum. The sequence continues at coordinate 33,604,101 of CM076969.1, forward strand.
CTGCGACGTTTGTATTTAATGAAGCTGTTTGTTTCTGCCCGTGTCGCCTCCTCGTCCCCTTCCCCACGTTTTTGATTTATGGTGTAGATAAACTATAAACGTCTCCGTCATGGTTTGTGGACCCTGCGTTATGTTATCATATCCTGCCAGTGAGGGAGAGAGAGGGGCAGGCTCAAGGCAGGCCAGGGAGATCAATGCTCAACATCATTGCTCTCCTGTTACATATTCCTCGGAGGAGGGAGTGGTGGTGCACCGGAGGCTGATGTTCTGCCCGTTCAGCCACTCAGTTAATGTTCCTGGTGTTACAATTTCCCTGAGACCGGGGCCTGAGCAGCAGAACAACACCTTCATTTGTCTTGCATGGATATCGCTTGAAGACGTTCATCCCTCAATATTCTAGACAGAGACTGATGGAGATGAATGCGTCTAGTTCAAGCCTTGTGCATGTAACATTAAAGATGGGGTGCCATGATTTTTTTGCACCCTAAAACATGATCATCGGGCATTATTGTGATATGAGGAAGACGTTTTTTTTTCTCCAAAAAAAACGTACAGTATATGTTCGGGGAGGGGCTGATGATGTGATATAACTATATTGCAGTTTTTTTCATTGGTACGTCACAAGTACTGTCACCTTTTAAACATGTGCAAAATTGGACAAAATACAAAAGTCATGTCACTCCATCTTTAATATAGGTGCATGCACGCACGCAACATGCACAAATACACGCAGATGCGAACACAGTTTCTTTGTTGATACAGGGCCAGAAGGTTGTTTTATGTCCCACTGCAACAGGTCGTTCATCCGTTCGTCCTTGTATGAACAGCTCATCTCTGGCTCTGTTGGACTGATCACCATGAAACTGGGCACGTATACTCCCTGGAGGCCAGTTGTAGGAAACTGATCCAAAATATTCACTAGTTTTGCCTGTGTGTAAACACATTTTTTGGATGATATACCCACAGATTTTGTTCAAACATCACACCAATCGGGAAACATAATCATGTGATCAAGGCATATCAGTGCTTTCACTCAAATTGAATATATTCCATGCTTATTAGCTGAGTTTTGCTGGATTACAAATTTGTGGGAGTGGCCCAGTTTGTGGAACAGCTTTTACAAAATGAACACATGTCTGTTTGCTGTGAAACTTTGCACGCTCATTCCCATTAGACTGAGGAAGAAATATCACCCTGCATGCCCTCAGGGTGGTGGTATAACCATCTGATTTACATTGTGTCCGATAACTCTAGAATCTGTAGGACATACTGTATATTTCAACTGGATTCCTTGCATCATATAACTTACAGGCTTTGTTTGTGCCAGACCACATTTTATGATGGATTCTCTGCCTGCGTATAACTAGCCTAGTTCAGGCTGAATAAATAATGTTACAAATAATGACATAATACTTTAAACTGTTAATGTGATGAGGAATGAATAGGGACAGAGCCCTGATGCCAAACTGCTTCAGCATACAGTATATGTATGCTCAATTATGACCAATAAATATATATGGCACCCACTGTTGAGGTATGTGCATCAATGCACATATTTTAAATTCATTCCAATTCTAAGAAAGGGGAAGAATAGACAGGTTTTGAGGACAGCTGATTTTGAGGATGGGCTTTGTGGACAGAGCTTTGCTTAATGAATATCCAGATTTATTAGCCACAACCTCCATCTCAAACATTTTCTTCTGCAGCAAACTTCAGAAGCAAATATATTTTTAGCTCAACTCTAAAGGTTATCCAATGTCTAGATTATCTAATGGCTAACACTCACCAATAAAGATCTACGTACTGAAGTAAAAATCAGGCATGTGTGCAGGCTGAGACACATCTTTAGAAATTAGAGTTGAAATCAAACCACCCAGGATTGTGCCAGAAATTAGATTAAAAATAGATCTGTTTTTTTTTGTGTTTTGTCTTGATAAACCCAATCAGGTTGATTAGGCCAAACGTGTGTGCGTGTGTGCATGTGTGCGTGTGGTTGGCTGATTGAATGAGCGAGTGGTTGATTGTACAACGTAGGTTGAACCTACACTACACCTGTCACTAGGTTGTTCCGGGGAGCTGATTGGTTCCAGCCCTCCAGACAGGAGTTTAAACAAGCAGTTTTCTCTCCGCTTCAGGCAGGCATGCTGTACATTTTATGTCCACTCCCAAACACAATGCCAGCTTTACTATCCATTATGACTGGCACAAGCCATTTCTTGAATTTCAGCCTGCATAGCCTATTCTAAATATGTTTTCTATCGAAAAGTGACAGGGTACCGTTTCCTGGGAAAATTATATCACACACTAAAAACTGCAGTACCAGCAGTGACCACCAGTCAAGTTACAGTACCTGGAATAGCTTTAAATTTATTCTACATTTATATAGTGAATGGAATAATGCTCCTAACCAGGAAGCTGCTAAAGCTAGAGTGATTAGTGTTCCTGAGAGTTGCTCAAGTATATATAGATTGGCGCGCGTGCGCGCGCGCACACACACACACACACACACACACACACACACACACACACACACACACACACACACACACACACACACACACACACACACACACACACACACACACACACACACTGCGTTGTGAGCTTTTAGATCGGCCACATTATGTGGCACCTTGTTGGACCCAAATGCACGACAAAGAGACCGAGAGATCTAAAAGAAAACATACTGTATTGCTTTGTAATCACTTGCTTTTCGATGTACAGTACACAGTAGATGATTTTATTTGAGGATCTGAACAGTGGTGTCAAGTATTGTTTTTGTCTTTGACTGCCAGGCAGGAAATGATGCTTAATTGGTATGTTCAGAAACATACTTTATGGTTTTTACACACCGCCATACACTTACCTACAGTGTACACACGAAAAAGCAATACAGCAGACAATAAAAGTGTTAGTTATATTGTTGCCTGTTATTTATAGAAGCGATTACTATAAACAGATCTCAGTCATAAAGAAGTTGTGTTTTACTCCAATGCCTTCCAGACTCCCACGGGGCGACAAATCTACCGTCTGGATGTTTTGCACAGATTTGTCTGGTTTCCAGGCTATGTGAGGTTAGCTGTGGTTGGAGACACACACACACACACACACACACACACACACACACACACACACACACACACACACACACACACACACACACACACACACACACACACACACACACACACACACTGATGATGCACATACACTATTCTGTGCTGGCCTTGTCTTTGGCATACACTTAAAACTAAACACTTTTAGAATTTAAACTTGGGAACGGTTGTTGTTTGCCTGTTGTGTATTACGTTTCCCCACTGACGTTTCTATATGCAGAAATTGACTAATGACAACAATAACAGGAGGGATATTGTTCAGTTGTCATTGCTATGTTATATGAAGTGCCCTGCTGGGCATGGTGACATTTGTGTGTCTAATTCAATTTTAGGGAGAGACATTATAGTCCAATTCACTTGAATTATTACGTCAATGCGTTTGTTTGTTACTCCATATGATATGAGAGCAAATAAGTTGGTGTTTAATAGATGTATTTGCAGGCACAGACTTGCACTCAAAAGTGGAGAGATAGTTTTGGGGGGGTGTTTACATTGGTGTTAAAATATGTCTAGAGCGGTACTGGCAGGCCGTTCTGGGCATTTTGACAGCAAAATGAATTTGCGACAGTGGCAGGCGTCATGGCAGGTATAAATCATCTGCCGCAGTTACTAAAACTGCAACAACAGTTTTACTACTAAACCTAACCCTAACCCCTAACCCTAAACATAACCTCAGTAAAACCTATGCCTAAACGGTTGCGAGAGTTAGTGCTTGATACCTGCCGCGACAGGCCACGCCTGCTGCGGTCCCAAATTAATTTTCAATTGAATTGAATGTTTTTGCCCCAAAGCACAGGAAACCCCCCATGTCAGTAGAGAAAAAGGAAGCCTGGACTCCTCATGTGGGAAATTGAAGGGTATGTATTAAATATTATGTAATTGGCACTGGGTGAAAAAAATGGATTACAAAATCACAGGGATAAGATTAAATAATCAAAGAAACAAAAACAAACAAATAAATGAATACATACACCAGGAAACAGCGCAATTTCTAAATCAGCTGAAAAATGTTTTCATCACATGGTTCCTGGGCATTCTTGATCCTATCATATATGATGAGAAATACTCAACGCTCAGATGTACATTCAGAAGTTTGTTTCACACTGTTTTTGCACCGACAAGCCCCTTGTCACCCCTGTCACAGTTTTTCAAGGACAAACCACAGTAAGAACAGTTGGAGTTTGCATGGTGGTAAACGTCCATTAGTGTGCTCTGTGTCTGCATAATTGTCTCTTATTATCCTAATTTCTTTGCCAAGTAAGTGACCAGGCGTCACATCATTTATCTACATTTACATAATTCAAGGATAAGGAAGAGAAGCAAGACAAATGATAGCGGAAAAAAATGAGGTGAAAGGAGGTGAGGGAGAAGATGGAAGCAAAGAGGAGAGTAAAGGAGAGGAAGATTTAGACAAAGAACAGTGGAGTATTAAAGGCAGGAGACTGGATGGAGGAGAGGAGAGGAGCTAAGAGGAAGAACAGATGGTAAAAGAAGAGTGATTGCCGGCAGGAGGTCAAAGGAGAGAAAAATAACTGGTGTAAGAGAGGAAAACGAGAAGGGAAGAGGACGTGGGTGAAAGGATAAAAAAGCAAACGGAATTAGAGAGTTTATGAAAGCATTTTGATCCTGACAGCTGCAACACGCTGAAGATTAATTATAGGGATCCAAGCTTGAGCCCTATTGTATTTGTAATGGAATACATTTATAATTAATACTCTTCTTCACTTAAAGTCTAGGCTCCATTTTGCATTAACACCATTTTGCATTGTCCAAATATCCGCCCTCGTCCCAATAACCAAAACCCTTTGGTTTCCAAAAGCAATAAGTGATTAATTACTGTTTAATGTGTGCTTATTTTAAATGTAATTTAATTTGCTTTATGGGGAAAACAGTTATTATATATTTAGATGAAGACATTGCTCATTGCAAGAGACATTTGCTGATGATGATTTAATGATTTAAGAACTGACGTGTTTGTATTGTGTTGGTATACTGTGGCAAAATGCATTTTATGCGTTTTAAAGTTATTGGAGGGTTTAACCTCCCCCAAATTTTCTGGAACATTTTTTGCAAAGTGGAGCGTCCACAGGGGCATCGTGGACACTTATTTCTGATAGCTCCGGCAAGCCCTCCAAACCACTTTCACCACTGCATATGGGGTTTGCAGACCTTATTTCTGCCTGACACTCACCGTGGCCTCAGCATCGCAACAGCAGTTCTCCACATCCCCAGAATAAATGTTTCATTCTTCCATACTCAGCCTATGTCCGACCATTGTTTTAATTCAAACTGGTGGATATTATTGTAAAGTGTATATTTTCAGTGGGTGTATTAGACACTTTTTTTCTTTATAAAACAATATGTAGAGAGATGATGTCGTCCAATTTAGGCACGTAGCCTAGAGCAGTGTGTGCATTCTGGTGGTGCGCTTGCATATGGACTTTCCCAGCAATTCATTTCACTCAAATGAAAATTGATTCATTAAAAAATTGAGTATTTTTTTTTATCAAAAATAAATAACAGCCTACTGCAAATAGCAGCCCTGGTACCTTATAAATGGTCAAAGGCAGACCTGTGGCACAATCATGATTGATCTATGACATGTGAGTTTCCTGTTTTCACACTTACAGTACATGTAGCACAGCCACTCAAATATTTAATGGCCTATATCAGGGGTTACAAACAGTGATGGGGATAACGCCGTTATTGATAACTTCGTTACGTAATCAGATTAGTTTTATTAGTAACGGAGTAACCTAACGAGTTATTTTTGCAATTTAGTAGTTAGTTACTTAGTTACATTTCCAAAAAAGTAACTCGTTACTATAGTTCGTCGCAATTCATTTTCTTGAGATTGCCCGGTGTTGTAGCGTATATTCCTCCTTCTGTTAGTGTAGAATAAGCTGACTGCACGTTGTGGCTTCATCCTTCTGCGAGTGATGTGCGTAGTTTACATTTTCTGTCTGCACATCCTGTAAATCCGCCTAAGAAATAATAGTAAACCTACTGTCTAGCTGGTGTGTAGCTATACTCTAGTATGAATCTTTTATTTTGAAAAGGAAGAAAGAGGAAGTCCGCTGGCTGCTTGCGTAGTGAAGCAGCTACTGTAGGCGCGACTTGCTAAAAGTCTTGTAAACAATGACGCCGTACACTGTTGGATTAATTTTTGGATTAACACGCGCACTCTCGATTGGGAATCGGCTATAAACTCTGGCTGCGTTATTAGGTGAGTAATGTTTAATTCATTGTTTGGCCGCCGTGCCTTGTCTTATATAGACTACTGTAGTTCATAGGCTGGGTTATGATGGGGAGAGAAGCCTGCAGGAGTTGTTGTTGTTGTTGCCGCCGTGCAGCATGGAGAGGGCATCATCATGCTATCTGACTGGTTGTACCGCATACAGCATAATATTGTCTGTGCGCCTACTGTGGATCTGACATAGCCTACTTTGTAGCAACCTAGTTCATAGTGGGTGACATGGTGTCACTGTTGTTGTCGTTGTTGTTGTTGGTGATGATGGTTTTCATGTGTGCAACATGGAGTGCGACTGATGCACTGGTAATACAATGCAACTAAATTGTGCATACATTAAAAACAAAGAGAAAAGGAGTATTTTAATTGTGATCAGGAACGGAAAATAACGGAAAATAATCTATTACGTTACTTTTTATAGAAAGTAACTTGTAACTTAACGAGATTAGTTTTAGGGGCAGTAGTCCAATAACCTAACGTCGTTAGTTTATAAAGTAACGATACCCAACACTGGTAACAAATAAACCCTCTTTATCTTTATGGTCTATTCTATCTGCACATAACCACAAAGAGTGGGTCTGAGCAAACATTTATCCAGGACATTGTGTTAAAGCTTGCACTCTGTCTTAGCAAAGACCATAGTGGTGCCAACATAACTACACTATTTCCAGTGGTGCCACTTAGAAAATGCCTTTGCAGGAACTGGTACAGTAATAGGCGGCGGAATAGCTACTTAGCCTATCCCAGACTGAACTAATCCCCCCGACACACACACGCACGCACGCTCACGCACACACACACACTCTTGCCTGCCAGTGTGTAAAGGCAGCCTGCTGCACAGACAGACACAAACATGAACAGCACTTTCACTTTATGCTCTGTACACATTTTTATTTTCTCATTGTAATTGCTACAACTATTGCGACAATAGCTCTAGATTATTGAGTAAGACATACAGCAACAATCACAATCAATTTTCAGATATTGTTTGTTTATTACTTCCTCAAACTTTTTATAGCTTGTGCAGCATCTATAAATGCCAGATGCAACTTTGAATGTTCATATCGTTGCCTTCCCTTGAACGGTAGACGGTAGCTTTGCTTTCACACAGGCAGATATAAAAAGGCATACCGGCATACCTGCATATTTGTGGGGTGGTAACTTTGTAGTTAATTGAAGTTGTAACTAACTCAATGTTTTTGTAGCTATACTCTTGCAGCTAATTTAGCAACTACAACATTGGATGCATTTCTTATATCTCTGTGGATGTATGCATCTTCATGACGCTGGCTCCCATTGAAAGTGAATCGTACATAGTATCTTTGCCTCTGCCACAGCCGCAGAATCACTGATTTGTCTGCATGCATATACACCTGAATAGGTGTAGGTGTCTTTCCATATGTCTGATGATAAATGCCTGTACAAGGAATTGCAGGACAGTGTGTATGTTTCCACGTCATACATATGCGCGCAGAACAAAGTTTTATACATGTACTATATGGCCCCAGGTGGTTCTAGGTTCTATATAGCTTTGCATCTGTTTGAGGCCTATTTCAGGTTCTGTATTACATTTTCTGTGTGATATTGAATCAGCTTATACCTGTGGCGTGGATGTTTGTCTGCTTTGGATTCTGGATTTCTGCCATGTTTGGCTACCGTAAAATACCAAATGGTAGCCCGGGCTGTTATTATGCAAAATCCATTCGGACCCCGGGCGCTTATAAGGTACTGGGCTGTTATTTGCAGTAGGCTGTTATTTATTTTTGCACCATCCTGCACAGGGCCATTATTTCATTACAGTTTCTGTTGAACATGTTTTTAGTGCAAAATTAAAAGGTATAATAAACATATGTATAGCAGGCAAAGTTATTGACTTTTTGATTTAATATTTAGAATAGAAGACCTTATAGGCAGCATTGCTTAATAGATCTGACCCAGATTCAGACTGGCATGATTGACTGCAATTACTTAATTGGTTGCACACTGCACAGCTGTGTAACTTTTCACATTTTAGAATATTGTAATGTATAGCCTCAGTATATTCTTTCAATTGAGGTTTGGCCTTACAGAATACATGGTGGTCAGTTTTTCAATCAAATCAATCAAATGAACCGCTGGGGAAGCACCTAATAATTAAGACAAGAGTAGGCCACACGTGCTCGCTATAAACTGCGTACAGGACGATTCTCTCATCATATTGTTTGATGAAGTCATATAAAACGTGACCTATAGCTATACCCAATGGAAATATAAAATATATAAAATATACAGTGTGTTGACGAGTAGGAATTACAGCAATCGCTTGAAAAACGAGTGAGGAAGGGGCATTTGAAATCTCAACTTTCATCTCCTCTCATCGCATCGGAGTCAATGCGCTGCGCTGACGCTTGGATTCAGTATGGTGAGTGCGTGTGCGCAAACGTAGATCCATGCACAAAATGACAGTAGACCTAAACGTTTGACAGAATAAGCAGTCTGAGTTTAAAAAAAATCGTTGTATGGTGGCTGTGTATGGCAGAATTAAACATGTATTTTGGGGAGGCGGAGAACTGCTGTCGCATTGTGACATGCGATATGCTGACGGCATGGTGCGCATCAGGCAAATGAGGAGGTCTGCAAACGCCATACAAATAGTATTTAATATGTTTGCAAATAACAGCTCATGGGCGCTTATTTGGACGAGGGCGGTTATTTGGACGAGGCGGTTATTAAGCAAAATGGTGTGGGGACATGGGCGGTTATTTGGTAGTGGGCGGGTGTTTGAGTAAGGGCTGTTATTTGGTATGTTTGGCTATTTTAGATTTGACTAGACTTACGATTTCTGTCTTTTTCTGTTACATATTTGCGTATTATCACTGTGCGTGTGTGAGCATGCGTGTGTGCAGGCGTGTGGGTGTGCAGGCGTGCTTGCAAGCACAGATGTGGATGCTAGCTTTTATCGCTTCTCGTTTCGGACTCTAGTTAGCTCGCGGTTACTGATATGAACATGTTGAATGAAGAGTGAAATCCACAAACAGGGCATCCTATCAATATTACACGGTGCTGTGCTTATCAAAGATATACAGTCAATAATTGATTTGAAATGTTTGAATTATGAATATTCTAGCTGCTTTGTTCTACTAGTTTTATTTTTAGTGTAGTGCATTTTCAGCTAAAACGGAATCATTAAGTGCAGTCGGTTTATCTGAGGGTAGAAATGTGTTTGGAAAAGAATGCCATAACATAAATAATGAAGTCAAACTCATTTTGTCATTAATTTCATTGCTGTGAGATTATTTGGGGGTGGTTTTGTGTTTTGTGATGTTTATGCAGGCAAAGGGCACAATAGGAGAGTAATTAAAAACGAATTGTGGCAGACCTAAATGGGAAGGAAATGTGTGATTTGTGTTCTGTGCTGCATTTTCACATGGAAACAGAATGATAATAGCAGGTGAATATGGTTTAGTGGCTGATTTAATATGGAACATCCTGATGGTCATACAAACACAACTGAAAGATATTGTATTGTCTATGAATATAAAATGGTGGCAGTGAAAGTTTTTTTTTTTTTTTTTTTTTTGCATAATTATGACAAATTATTATAGTGGTGTAATTACTTGGAGACATTAATGTTCTGTTATCTGTACCACCCTACCATCCTCTATGTGAAAATGCAATTACACAAGTGTTCATTCATCATAATTATGCACAAATCTGAAGCAAAAAAAAAGAAATCAAGAAAATTCAGACATCTATGATTTAATTAGCACATTTTCTATGTTTTCGCATTGTTTCACTATTGTCTCCATCACCCCTAGTGAAGGACAAAGCACAGCGGAAACAGCTGGAGAAGAATAGTGGTAAGCGTCCATTAATGTGTCCTAATTGTCTCTTATTATCTTCATTGCTTTGCCCAGTAACTACTTGTCACAACATCCACATTTACATAATTCACGATTAAGTAAAGAGAAGCCAAGACAAATAATAGCAACAGCAGAGGCAGGAGGTGAAGATGAGAAGGAGCAGAGTTGCACAATGTCATCTGTAAGTTATCCAGCTAAAGAAAGTAGTTCCCAGCTACAAGCAACCAGTTGTAGAAACAACACACCTGTGACAAGAACATAACAACAACAAAGCCAGTTCTGGATGGAGTAGTGATGCTACTAAATGTGAAGCAGTCAGCAGTGGGTTACTGTCGGGTTTTACACCTGTCATGTGACTGTGACCAGCCAATCAGAATCAAGTGTTAGGACTTTTCGAAGTCTCATTTTACCGCTTCCTCAACAACAAAGCTACCAGGCTCCCAAATCTGACTGTGACCGGATGTCTGCCCCACACAGAATACTAGCACCATTTTATTTTAGTCATGGCCATTATCCCATTTTAACCCTCAATGGGGTCTTTTCTTAAAAATAATATAATTGTAAAAAGAAACACGTTTAGATGTTGCCATTTATAATGAGAAGTGGACGGGAGATGGTGCCACTTTGACTCTGACATAAAATACAGCATACTGCCTTCCCCTGGTCAGCCAACATGTGCAGGCGTCCATTACCTTATGTCCTACAACAGGGAAACTCCCTCCTGTCAGGTGATGAGAAGCAGCTTGCTCGCACTGCATGAACTGAAGGAAGCATAAGCTCGGCTTTGGTGCTCTCCCCAGGTAGGCAGAGGGAGAGTATAACTCCCTGCAGGGTTACAGCTTAGGCAATTGGCACCGGGTGAAACAAATTGTGTTACAAAATCGCGGCGTACAGTTATTTCGAAAAAGGAAAAGTGGTTCAACTGAGTTTGATGCTCACGCAATAACAAATTTGGCCGGGAAACCACTTCAAGGACCCCTGGGGGACCCCGGATCCCACTTTGAGAGCAGAGCAGAGACAGGAAGGGAGAGGAGGGAAGAACAGATGGTAACAGACCAAACATGCAGATATGGAGACGTGAGGTCAAGCAGAGGAGCAGAACGCTGATGATAGAATGGAGGAGAAAACTATGAAAGAGAGGGAAAAACGGGGAGGTAAGAGGACAGTGAGGGTGAAAGGATAAAAAGACATGAAAGGGGGTGACGCGGTAGAGCAGGCCTGCCCTACCTCTCTCTTTCTGGGACGAGCAGTGAAAACGTTTTGGGGGTATGCAGGCACAGGCCAATGGGGATAATAACAGATTTTTCATGGTTATAATTATCACAGAGGAACCCGAGCAGCAGGGCCGGATCTAGGCATAGCGATAGGCAAGGCGGGGTTTGGGCTTGCCGCCCTAAATGGCCTGACTGCCCCACTAAACATGATGCCATGTGAAGATCCCAAATTTTGAAGATATTTCAAATGAAGCTTATATTATTACGCTGGGATACACCCCCTCCTGAACATAGGGCCGACACCTCTGGTAACATATAATTCCTTGGCACACCTCGCCACAGCTCAATACCGACAGACCAACTTAGAAGCCGAAACCTTTTATATCCTACGACGTTCCACAACGCTACAATCATTTCCATCAATGCAATGCACTATACCGCCACGGCTCGACACTGACGCATTCTGGAGGGATTGATCATTTTTAGTACCCTACTGGCAGCTAGTGCGAACAGGGAATTCATCTACATGAAACACAATGAGTTGGTCCGTTCACCAATGTTGTTGAAACCATACATCATCAAGATGTTAAAACTGATCTGTACCAGTCTGAACAAACTAGGGAAATAGATAGATGATTGTTTGTTAGGCCTATAATGCAAAAAATACTGTTTTCCATGCCTTTCAAGCCAGGTTAGATCCAGGCCTGCCAAGCAGACAGACATTGTGATTTGTGGCTCAGCTAAATTGTTTGTGAAATCTTGCACGTAATTCTCAACAGATGTATGCCATTCGAGGGTGTGATTGTTATTTCCCTGCATCAACAATTGACGCTTTGTCAAGCCCACTGATTGCTGCAGAGGACACAAGTCCTCTCCCCTTCCACTACCATTGAAAGAGTATGGTGATTTTTCTTTCAAACTTAGCATAAACAACCAGAGGGCGGCAGAACCATGCAGGTTGGAAATGCTTGCTAGTAGTCGGTCCAGGTCCAGTCAATTGCTTTTGTGTCACTAGTCAGTGTGTCTGCTTATCAATGCCCCTTGTTCTTCCTAATATGAAATAATCTCTGTGACGATTTTAGCATTGGCAGTGGCACTACTTGACTCACAAGTTAGGCCTACATGTAGGGTGTAACACATAATCTGAAAGCAGGCTGACCATGCATACTATACAATGAGGAAGGAGGCCTGACGCCTGGTTGTCACAATATAGGCGTCATAACTAGTTCTTCTTGTGTCTTTGTTTAAAGGTAATAAAGGCAACTTTAGTGTGTACAAACACTGAGTTTGTTTAAAAACAGAATCTAACTCCATATCACCTAAACTCTATTCTATTGTTTCATTATGAAACTGCTGGAGACTGCCTTGCCGTGATTGGCTAAAACGCTGCCTCACCCGACACAACCCCCCTCCGCCTCAGACATTAGCACCGCCTGCCTGTTTTCATAATTTGTTGACAATAACAACGTTCTGGACCGTCTGGAGGAGGAAGCAAGTTCCCGTCTGCAGGGAAACAGCTGCAGCATCAAAGTAGAAGCAACCTAGAGGGTAAAAATGCAAAAAATATATCTATTTTGATTTTTGGCAAGTTGCCTCTATTACCTTTAACTAGACTTCTTATAAGCCAAAGGGACAAATGTGAAAATGTAATACATTCCACCTGGATAGACAGGTCAGATTGACTAGTCTGTTATTGTTGTATAGATTCAATTGACAACTGATCAACAACAATTTGGAACAAGAACTAGGCTAAGATGTAAGATTAGCACATAAACACACAAACATACACAGCAGACACACACACACGCACACGCACACGCACACACACACACACACACACACACACACACACACACACACACACACACACACACACACACACACACACACACACAATTGAAATCTGCATGACATAGACAGACATCACTATAGACATCACAGAGTTAATGAAACTATTTGGTCCTGACAGCTCCAGCGCTCTAAAGATTAATTTGTGTTTGTAATCTATAACATCTGTAATATGTAAAGTAGTTAGTTAAATGATCTTTGGGAGGAAATGATTCAGCGTTTGTATAAGGGGCTGTGTGTGTGTGTGTGTGTGTGTGTGTGTGTGTGTGTGTGTGTGTGTGTGTGTGTGTGTGTGTGTGTGTGTGTGTGTGTGTGTGTGTGTCTGTGTCTGTGTCTGTGTCTGTGTGTCTGTGTGTGTGTGTCTGTGTGAGTGTGTCTGTGTGAGTGTGTCTGTGTGAGTGTGCATGCGTGCGATACATCTGTGAGTGTGTGAGCGCAGTGAGTGACTAGAATGTATAATGAGAAATGAAGAGACAAGTTTTATAGCACTGCCTGGCAATATCATAACACAATTTAATCTTTAACTGAAAAAACAATGTGCATGCAGATGCATATGCATACACGCACGCGCACACAGACACACACACACACACACACACACACATGAACGCACACACGCACGTGCACACTTTACAAACACAAATATGGTGCAAATAAATAAGGGCAAACATTGATCTAGACGGCTTGTGGCCTTGGCACCATGATGTAAAATATATACACATTAATTTAAATGTATTATGACATTATTTGTAAACTCCCAGATAGGGTGTCCAGATCCAAATTTGAGGGACGCAAGTTGAGTGGGAAAATGGGACAAAATGCAGTCAGCAAATTATTAACATCCTGATGTCAATATTCCTAAAATAATTCGGACACTTGTAGCGAAATAGTGAATAGCATTCATGGTCTGGAAAGGGCAGTTGTTTACAGCTGTGTAAACGTGTGAACGTTCCTCAAACGGAGGAGAGAGGCGGAGAGCACGGCAGGGGAGCATGGAGGTTTAGCGTACTCCTACGCAGGCTTCTACATAGAGGACCCGTTTTTTCACTTATTCTCATAACTCCAAAAAACAGAGACACCACAGAACATTCATCGGTCGATTGTTTTGGGTGAAGTTGCTGTCAAGACACCACCCAAAACACACAAAAAAATCAAAAAGTTGTTTTTGATGTCAAAATCTCTTTCATTTAAGTTTAGCTTCACTTTTTACTCGGATAGCAAAAGTGAAACTCTGCCACCTCTTTCCTCAGTGAAGGACGCACGAAGGACAGACCCCCCTGCGAAGACAACTGGAGAACAATGCTGGTAAACGCCCATTAGGGTCTGAATAATTGTCTCTTATTATCCTCATTGCTTTGCCAAGTAATGACAAAACGTCACATCGCCTGTCTGCATTTACATAATTCAAGGGTATAAGTAAGAGAAAGCAAGACGGATATTAACAATGTGAGAGATGGGAGGTTGGCAGGAGGTGAAGGAGAAGGAAGCAGTGAGAGGAAGAGCTGTATAGTGGAATAAAGTATATACAACAGAAAGGGAAGGAGAATTATGCAGGGAGAGGAGAACCCCAGAGTTATGTGCTTCAGTTACAGTCAGTGGAGAAAAAAACACAGTCTGGCGCACAGCAGAAATATGTGTCGACTCCTCACACTGAAGGAACTCTTTAAATGAACCTCATGAGTGACAATTACAGAGTCAGACCGGAGAGCATCTTCTGACATTGTACCTGAAAAGCAGATATAGTCACCCCACACCCTCTGGATGACTTTTAAACTCCTCTGGGAGAAATGTATTCAGGGAAGACTAAAAGGCAATCGACAAAACATGCATAATTTGTCACTGTTGGCAGAAAACCTGTACCTTCACGTTTCATCTGTTTAGATGAAACCTGTCAACACATTGTTGTTTATCGGGAGTCGTCAGGGGTGGAGTCTTGCTCAGAGACACTTCAGCAGTGGTGAATAGTAGCTAAACAGTACTCTACAAGTACTCTACCAATTTTGATGTATATTGTTTTTACTACACTTTAGGCCTACTTTTACTTTCTACTCAAGTAACCAAATTGTGTACCTTTTCTCCACTGTAACTAAAACAAAACATATATTCAATTGTAGTTATGTAGATTAGGATTATTACCATTGCAAAGACTTTCCACAAGTGCCAGATCTATTGTTATGCCTCTACTAATTCAATTATCTTTATAAATACTTTTTTATAAGGCTATTCTACCGTTTTCTGGCCAAGTGGTTCATACAGTATGTTCATATTCAGAGCCCTGTGGAAACAGAGGATAGAATGATTTAGAGGAGAGGAAACCAGATGGGAAGAGGACAGAACGGTTGGAGGGATAAGAAAGAAAATAAGATTAGAGAGTTTATGAACCTATTCGGGTCCCGACAGCTACAGCGCTCTGAAGATTAATTTGTGTTTGTTATCTGTAATATCTGTAATATGCAAAGTGGATGTTAAATGATATTTCAGATGAAGTGCGTTCTCTCTCTTGTGTGTGTTGTGCGTGTGTGTGCGTGTGCGTGTGTGTGCGTGTGTGCGTGCATGTGCTATTATTCATGTGCTATTATAGCACATGCATAGTTCTTTACTTTTGATATCCTATATCAAAAAGTTACATACAGTACAATCTTTTGTGCATGATCCTTTCATATTGCCGCTTCTGTTGCTCCACTAGGTTTTTCTTTATCTGAATGTTTGATTTATTCAGACAATATTTTTTTAGCAAAGTACAAATGTGGGTTATTTGTAAACACTGTCAGTTTACTTTGCATAATGAAAAGCCCCTTGGTATTTATTATTATTTATTTATTCTCTCTCATGAATTACAGACAGTGACAGCCCTAAATGGGACATGTTGGTTATAATTACGGGTACTTTTGTAAGCATTTTCCAAAATGTTACACTCCCCTCCCCTCCCCTCCCCTCATGCAGTACTCTAAAGTGACCTCACGTCCTTATTTGTTGTAGCACAGAGGCTGTTGACATGAGCTCCCACTGAGCAGAGTGACTGAGAGAGAGAGAGAGACAGAGAGAGAGAGAGACACACACACAGAGAGAGAGGAGACACCTGCACCACAACATGCTGGTTATTCACTTCAATCCACTTAGGGCCATTCCAACCAAACAACAAACCCACTAGCTCTCACGCATGCCTTATTTTGTCTTTAGTGGGACAGCTTAGAAGCAGCAGAACAAATGACTCTATACAGTAGTCAACAGTGTTTAGCCAGGAGGGGCGACTGTGACCGATGGTCGCGACCGATAGTAAACGGCCATGACAATCGGTCACGGGCACAATATGATTTAGCTGTCTCTCTATTTAAGTGTTCCGCCAGTCGGCACTGATGGTGGAACCAGAATATCTAGTCCTATATCTTCCCAAACATCCGCCCTTCCTCCCAGTGCAGTCATTGCTAGGAGAGAGTTTCCTCTGAAAGGCTACCATTGCGGCGATACACGGCCATGTCTCCCTCACATTTTTCGAGGGTGAAAAAATAGATTATGTTCTAAACCAGAAAATAATTCACAAGCACAGTATGCCAGAGAAGATTATAACCTCTTGTGAAGTGTTAAAAGACAATGTGTTTGAAGTCATTCAAACGTTTTTTTTTCCTTCTTTTTTTCTTGCATATTTCATTGCAAAATTGTACTATAACCCTCCTAACCCCCACCACCGCCACCACCCTCCCTTCAATGCCTTTTAACAATGGGCAAATCCCAAAACAATTATTTTCATCAGTTTGGATAGTTGCACGGTAATTGCGTATTGTTGCTGTAACGCACAGGCCAAAGAAAAAGACGGTTGTGTGTGTGTGTGTGTGTGTGTGTGGGTGTGTGTGTGTGTGTGTGTGTGTGTGTGGGTGTGGGTGTGGGTGTGTGTGTGGGGGTGTGTGTGGGGGTGTGGGGGTGTGTGTGTGGGTGTGTGTGTGGGTGTGTGTGTGTGTGTGTGTGTGTGTGTGTGTGTGTGTGTGTGTGTGTGTGTGTGTTTGAGAGGGAGAGAGAGAGAGAGAGAGAGACAGAGAGAGAGAAACAGAGAGAGAGAGACATTATTTCCATTTTGGAACACACTTGTGTCTGGTGAAAGAACAACAGAAAGAGTATCATCACTGATAAGATGACAGACATCAGATTATTTGTAAAGGTGGATGTTGCGGTAGCCTAGTTTCCTGCAGTGAGTTGTATGCCCATATGATCTGACACATTTATGACAAAATGTCACGCAACAGATAAACAGATCTAAGCCAAAAAGGAAACAGAAAGTCATAGACGTGTACGCTGGCTGTGGGGAAAGGCACCATTGGCAATAGCTTATTTTTAGAGGGTTTCCCCATGTGTATATAAAAAAAAGTACCTTTGGGTGAAAAATACGTTGAAAAAAAAAAGGAAATAGACTAGACAGCGAGAAAAGAGGTTAGAGGTGAATTGGGGACATCTGGTCATTTCCAGACTCTCTATCTCATTGATGGTCCTCAGTGGCCCTGACTTTATTAAATCCTGAACCCCTGGTTGTAAACGTCCCTGTAATGGCTCGCCTGAGGGCGACAGTCTGGGACCCCTTTGCTCTGATGGAACTCTGTCCCGGGACCGGAGCGGCGCGGCTCCCAGCAGCTTCCACCTCGTTACTCTCAGCGCCGCGGAGAGAGAGCCACAATATTTTAAGAATTCAATTACTGGAATTATCTGAAGTGTGTCACCCTCTGTCACACCTCAGTCCACTTTGCCATCTGAGAGATGTCAACTTAAACACATCTGTCAAATCAAATCCCGTAAGGATTTATTTATTTATTATTTTATCCCCTTATTCGTGTATGTGTGGGGGTTGGGGCAGATGACACATTAAAGGACATCAGTGAATACGGTTATGATGGGAGATGCATGATGGAAGGGGCGACCTTGATTTTGAAAATGGCAAGAGATATATCTACCTGACAATGAAAGAGTTTTGGGGGGCATTTGGGGGAAGGGGGGACATCTGTTACATCAGTTACAAACACACACACTGCTCAGTTTCCATAGGAACAGTACACTTGAGCTGTTTTTCAATATATTATCTGAAAATGTTGTCGAAAGCTGACTCATGTGTTGCTCCCGCATGTAGTATGATAGATAAGGGAAAACAAAAGAGCAACTATGAGAAAGAAGAACTGAGAAATCCAAGGCAGGACGTGACCGTGGCAACAACCAGTCAACAGTTACATATAGGTCGCCTGCACATCAAAAACATTTAACTGCTAAACTAAAACGAATCCTGCTGCGTATTGTCGTAAACTGCGCTTTGTTTTGCAGGTGTGGAGTCTCGTTCAAACCCTAATGCACATCAATTTACCGCATCTCCCAAAAATGGTGGTGTGGATCACTGCAGGTGTGAATGCAATTGCATTAAACACAGTCATAGGGGGTGAATATATTATTGTGGGATGAAGAAGTTGTTTTTTTGGCACATGAGAAGGAAGGAAAAGGCATCATTATGCACTAGGCAGCGACGCGTAAAGATGCTGCAGGCCAGTGGACACACATGGGTTAATGAAGAGATCATAGAACTAGCCCTTAGTGCAATATTTCCAGACCATCATAGGTGTGTATACAGGACCTCAAGAGAATGGACATGGTTAGGTTCCATCAGGGGTGGTTTTTGCCATTAGGCAGACTAGGCAGTTGCCTAGGGCGCCTTAAGGGGAGGGGGCGACCATGAGGGAATGGTGGGCGAGGGGAGGGGGTGACCACCAGACATGGTTTAAAAGGATACCAGGCTAATAAGCCTAATATGGATCAATACATTGTACGTATACCCTATAACTAGAATTGAACATTTAAAACACATATAATATGTTATTCAGTTTAAAATAGTTCATAATTTTATCCCTTGGGGGGCGACATTTTACAGCAGATTGTCCCTGCCTAGGACTCCAAATTGCTTAGAAATGCCACTTGGTTCCATGGTGACGCATGCACGTGTACACACGCATATGGCCTGACCCATGTGCGTCACCATTGTGCGTCACTTCGCAAGACTGGACAAAGGCTGCTTGACTCACATTTCATAATGTGAGCTGTTAAGTAGCCATGGTGAAAGTACCTCACCAGTCAGGTCCTCTCTGTCCATGTTCTCACTGTTGACAAAAATAGCTCTGTTGAAGAATTGAGAGTGAAAACCAGCTAACGATTCCTTACTGTCAGAATAAGTAGTATTTAAAAAATGATGGCTGTGTGGGCTGTGAGTTTATTAGATTAACGGGATGTTTTCAGGACAACACCAGTAGTGCACTGATACACCGTCCACAACCCGCACAACTGACCAGTCAGAAGCCTCGGCTGCATTTCAATCCGCCTACCTGGCGGGATTGAGGCTCCTGGCCAGACTGATTAGCAGAGTGACATATTATCCAATACGGAACAGTCTGGATGGAATCCAGGCTACACTCCAACCACGTTCTTTCCCGTCACGTTATGTCCAACTCCTACTATTGATGTCCATTAACTTTAACTGTTAGTAGGCCTACTACTTTTCTTGAACATTGATAAAGGCCCCTGCTGCATTTTAGGGGTGGGACGATTCACTTACCTCACAATACGATACAAGCGAAAAAACAAAGGTCACAGTCTTCGGATCGAGAAAAGATTGTACATAGTTTCAATTATCTTGGCATTACTATGAACTATAATGGATCTTTTAAGATTGCTATTGATGAACTACACAAGCGGGCCTCACGTGCTATGTACTCCCTCCTCAGTAAATGCAGGTCCTTGGACTTCCCAGTAAATGTTGCATTAGATCTCTTTGACAAATTGGTTTCACCAGTCATGTTATACACATGTGAGATCTGGGGGTATGAACAACAAAAACTAGAAAAAATACACCTTAAGTTTCTTAATTATATCCTAAAAGCTAAAACAACTACTTGTAGTAATATGGTTTATGGTGAACTGGGGAGGTACCCAATCAATATTGCTGTTAAAAAGAGGATAATTGGCTACTGGGCTCGTCTGCTTGAAGGAAAAGAGGGTAAACTGAGCCGAATAATGTACGACTGCCTGTTTAACTTGTTTATCACAGACACCCATGTGTCACCTTGGGTTGCTCATGTAAAGAACATAATAATAATAATAATGGATTGCATTTTTATAGCGCTTTTCTATGCACAGCGTGATACTCAAAGCGCTTACAATGGTCCATTCATTCATACATTGGGAAGTAGAGCGGCGAACAGTCAACGCCAGCGTCCCCACTTCCCACATTCATACACCAGTGGTGGTAACCACTGGAGGCAGGGTGGGGTTCAGTGTCTTGCCCAAGGACACTTCGACATGTAGACAGGAGGAGCCGGGAATCGAACCGCCGACCACTGGATCATTGGCCGACCTGCTCTACCTCCTACTCTACCTCCTACCCAAACATACTGGATGACTGTGGCATGTCTTACATTTGGCTGACCCAGAAATGTAAAAATGTTGACTGGCTGAAAGAAACTGTTGAACAAAAGTTAAAAGACCAGTTTATGCAAAAGTGGCAAAGTGAACTTAATAGTATGACATCATGTGATACTTATATTGAATATAAACAAGAATTCAACTTTGAAAAATATCTTCTATTAGAAATTCATAAATACAGGCAGGCTATCTGTAATTTCAGGCTGAACAACACCAGACACCCAAAGGTCATTGGTAGATATAAAGGATTGGAAAGAAACCAGAGGATCTGCAACCTATGTAATGAAACCAAAATTGGAGATGAGTATCATGTCTTGCTGGAATGTAAGAATCTAACTATTATGGCTCTTAGACAAAAGCATTTGCCATTTTCTTAAGTGGCCAACCATGTACAAACTCACCTTGTTGCTAAATTCCAGAAAACAAAAAGTAATTTATAAATTGGGTGCCTTTTTGAATAATGTTCTGCCTTTGTTTAAGTAAATATGCACATGAACTGTATACTTATGTATTGTATACTTTTGACTCTGTGCTCCAAACCGTGTGAACACAGCCGTGAGCTAAATAAATGATTGATTGATTGATTGATTGATTGATTGATTGATTGATTGATTGATTGATTGATTGATTGATTGACAATATTGGTATTTAAGGTTCTGAATCGATTTATATTGTGATTCTTAATTATGCTGTGATTCGATTTGACATATCAATGTATATCGCATTTTTCCCCATGAATGACTGTGCTTATATTATACTAGAACAAGGAGGCTTCCACCCATTTTCCAGAAAAAAAGCTCCTAAAAGAGAAATCATTAACAAACACAACTTGATGATGTCGTCAAGTTGTTTCACCACAAGTTCAATCAACTAGAACATTTTAGAGCAATATTAAACAATATAGATAACAAAAAGTTCAATCATACACATCAGTGCAGCCTGATAACGTCAGCCAGTGTTTCTGACATGAACACATTAATGAATAGGACCCACATACTTTTAAGTATCCAAAAAATCTATTTTGAACCTGGCAGTTCGATATTGATATCATGGCATTAACTCTCTCAGTGCCAGCCCTTTTTCATATTTTTGGAGGTCGCCAGTGCCAGCGATTTTCATCTAAAAATCATATTTCATATTTCGGTCCATGTTTCCCGACGGACAAGTTAGTGGACGGACACACACTTTTGGTTCCGGGTTAGTCCGGCCCTTGTTATGGTCTAGCAATGGTCGCCGCGGTCGCTGCTAGCTGCTGTTAGCATGGGGATCGTATTGAACCGGCGCCGGTAAGTTACGTCACGTACAGTAGCGTTAACGTCAGCGGCATCAGTTGTTACTGTAAATCATAATGATAACGGGTGACGTAGATTCATTTCAACGGCATGAAAACTGTTAAGCATTGCAATATATCGACGTGACCTGTCGATATATTGCATATACCTGATTTTTTTTGCCCAGCCCTATTGCATTTCCAATTGCTGTGGATGACAGTGCAGTGTGAAAACAGGCCGCAGCAGATTAAATAAGAATCATAACTTCTCCACCGATTCTCATCGAGTCTACTGAAGTACAGTAGGTGAGACTGTGACCACCTAGGCTGCCGAGCCATGCAGCCTCACGGTGTGCCACGGGTTCCACTCCCGATCCTGGCGCCCTTTGCCCTGTGTCTTCCCCCCAACTGCCTCACCATTTCTAGTCAAATTACTTTGCTTGAACATACTGTACATCAACTAGTGATCAACGATTTTAAACTCATGGTGGAACCTCTTTAAAAGCATAACAGTGCCAAAAGTGATCGGCACTGCTCCACAGAGATGTGGAATAAAGTGATACAGTATACATGGTCAGATGAGCCCAGCCATCTGCATATTCTCCACAGTTACATGAGTGCAGGTGTGGAGTGAATAGTGCAGACCTGAAGGCTTGACCCCTGCAGTGAGTGGCACTATGGGATGCTGTGGAGAGACATTTTCCTTTGCCACGCTTTGGGTCACTTCTGCCCTTGGCAGAAGCGGTCACCGCAATTATTCAGCAATCGCCTTTATCATACGGCAAGATGAAACACTTCTAACCTGAAGGGGGTGGTCTCTCATTACCAATGCGTCCACAGAGAATGAGGGGTCACTGACTGCTTTGATGAGCATATGAAAATGATATGAATCATAATTACCTTCACACTGACCAGCTCTCAAGCCAATTGAACACTTACTGTGCTGTATGCGGGGGATTCTGAATTTGAACCATGTTACACCATTCCACACAACAGAATAGTAGTTACTTTACAAGTTACAGCAAAAAGTAGTTTCTTTATGTAAATAACTTAATGTGGGCCGTTACTACCCAACACTGCCTATGGGTGCCACTAGAGGAAAGGCCATACCCCCCTCCACACTTAATTTAAATTATGGAGCTGAATTTGCCTAAATATTATAATTTCATTCTGCACATACACACATTTCATGTTTTCCATTATTTTCTTGCACATTGAATTCCAAGAGATGTGTGCACAAGCTATAGGATGACTCACACAACCATGACTACAGCACTGGATAAACAAAGCCAAAACAATCCCCTTCAATTTGCTATACAGCACCAGTTATCTTAAAGAGCACCCACTGATTCGGCACAGTAAATGGCCTGGCCGTTTTAATTTAATCTTAATTAACTCTCAGTTGATGAACAACTTCTGAGAATGCAGTAAACTTGACATTAACTGTCGCCACAATAATGTATAATCTCCTGCATTATGTTCTGTACAATGAGCAATCAGCGAGACACAGCCTAACAAGCTGAACACATTAATTACAGAGTATTTGACATCTATGACGGTTGTTTCTTCAGGTTCATTGTGTGTGCATCCATTGTCTCAGCCCCATAGTGCAGATAGAAGCTTTGGCTCTGTAACACGTTCTACTCTCCTACTTTTCTCCTGTGGTTTGAAATGGGGTCCGCTTGGAAAGGCCTGGAGCACTTGACGTCTGGTATTGAACTCACAGTCATGCATGCGCATGCAGGCACAGCATGCGCGCACATGTGAACACACACATCCATGCAAAATGCAGACACGCACGGACGCAAGCAGGATACACACACTCATAGTCGGTGTATTTTACTGATGGAGAGGTCTGTGCTGGTATGATTGCTGTGGGAGTGGGAAACCTTTGGCTAAAGCCTGTTTCTTGTATTGACCTGTTTCAGTTGTACGCGTCCTTGCGCCATCCCTGTTTTGTGCGAGGTTATATAGGTGTTTTGTGTGAGGTTAACTTATATCCCTGTTCTGTGTTAGGTTATATAGGTGAGTGTCCCAGGGCCGCATATAGAGGGGGGCAGGGGTGGGCAGGCAGAGCCCACCCAAATGTGCATCCTGCCCACCCAATGAAAGGTAGCCTAATATCAGTGGTTTTCATCAGTGGTCCGGGGACCACCAGTGGTTGAGAAAGGTCCAGGTGGTTCCCAGCTAAATGGTGGACAGTTGGTTAACCAAATGGAACTCTGAAAGCGTAAAAATGAAACCAAATGGACCCTTGCGGGTCCATTTGGTTTCATTTGTAAGCTCTCAAGAGTTAAAATATCCATCATGTGAATTAGCCCAAGTTTACACAACTAGAGAATGTAGAAGATTAATGGTCAATTTGATCTGTATATTTGACTGTTTGGTTTTGTAAATCCAGCCTGGAATTGTGGAGCAAAAGAAATCTTTCGTTTTTGGGATCTGTGGGGCTAAAATGCCCTCAAATGGTAATCCGTGGCTCAAATGCTAAATAAATAGTGGGCCCTGGTGTCAAAAGGTTTGAAAACCCCTGCTTCATGAGTTGCCCACCCTGCCATTCTTCCAGTCCACCCTAGTAG
>CM076969.1:33631159-33636159 GCA_039105355.1 Benthosema pterotum
AAAGGCTGTGCGGCGAGGGCAGTTTCATTCAGGCATACCGTACAGTACATTTCTGGTGTGTTGTCCTTGGGGCACGCACACAGCCTCTGTGCTCCTTGTTGGTTCAGCATTTTGCTTCTCGCTCTGGGTGAAACCCATGCCTTACAAAATGGAGAGGTTGGCACCACACTTTAGCTCAATGAAAAGCACAAGGCTATTAACCCCATGTCCAATAACTCTAGCATTATCAGGTATTATAGGCAACTGTTTAGCCAACAATCAAAATGTATGTACTGTATATCCCCCACTACATCGCTTTGTTGCTGCAGCTGTTAATTGACGCCAGGCTCATGACAAGGCAGTGCTAGTTTGTGGGATTTTAATTGCATTTCACAGAGATGGGGGGGGGGGGTACTTGAGGTACTCTTCTTTAATATATGACTTCTCCTTTGGACCACACATTTTTAAGACCTATATTGGTCCAGTTAAGAAAAAAATGAAAATAAATTAATTAATTAAATAAATTAAATAAAAAGTCCCTTGTGGGTGAATGGGATTTTTGTTTGTCACACGATCACAAAACACAGGTCGAAACCTTGGTGGAGGAAAAACAAACTATAGGGATGTGTGAACAAATCAACATTCTATGAGCACCATGAAGCTACTGAAAGACCCCACCACCACCTCAGACAGCACCGGGTGATCACCCATGTTCAGGGTTAATCAAGTCATAGTGCTATACTCACGCTAGCACTGGGACAGCAGAAAGCCAACTATTACACCTGAAGTCTTGGAAATCTTGGAAATGAGGGATTGTCCTGTGCAAAGAGGGACATCTGGTCACCCTACTGCCATTGGGTGCAATGGCATGGATGTGGAGAGAGCGTTCTGAGGGTTATTATAAGCAGATATAGGGAGACATGGTTGTTGTCGAGAGCTTTGTAGGTGGAAGAGCAGCATTTTACAACAAAATTATATGGTGTGTCTGCCTGGGATACAGAAATAGCAATAGTAATAGTGTGCTTGGGCAGCATGCATTGCATTCATGTATTGTCTTGGATTGGATTTGAGCTCTCAGCTCAGTATGTCTTCTATTGATTGTAGGTGTTGTTGTGGGACTCATTAAGGTGACATTTTTTAACAGAGCTTCCCTCTCCCTCTCCCTCTCTCTCTCTCTCTCTCTCTCTCTCTCTCTCTCTCTCTCTCTCTCTCTCTCTCTCCCTCTCCCTCTCCCTCTCTCTCTCTCTCTCTCTCTCTCTCTCTCTCTCTCTCTCTCTCTCTCTCTCTCTCTCTCTCCTCGACCTCAATACCACTCCAGAGGATCATTGCTCAGGAAGCAAACTTATTCCTGGTAGTGGGATGTCAGCTCTCCCCTGCTGGCCACTTCATCCTCGTCCCCCCCTGCTCTGCTGGCTGCTGCTGCTACTGTGTGCACGCCGTCTCCCCACTGATTGTGCCATTAGTCCCAGAGGTAATGGAAGAGTATGTCACTGTCAGTGGTCGCTAATGTCCACGTCACAACTAAGCCACTCCCAGCATCCGAAGACAGAAGACTATCGTGGTCATTTTTGTCTATTCAGTTTCATTTCAGAATCTCCATAATCTCTCGGCATGGCAAAGCTACTACAAAACAATGTCTAGTGAATTAACGTGATGATAGGCAGATGCAGCTTACACAGCTGGGTGGAGTCTATCTCTCTTTCGCATAATCTGGTGGCTATTGTCGCATGTACACACAGAGCTGTTTCCTGGGGTTACTTTTCCAAAAAGCCCAGGTTTAAACAACCTACTCTTGATTCCAGTTACTGATGTGGAAGCACACAAACACAAACCAATTCACACAAACTCTTGTCACGGCACAGGGCGGTCTTGACTGTCATGGACAAGAAGATTATTTCCCCCCCCATGTTTTAGCTTGGACAGGGGTGTCATTTTTGTTGTGCCAGGGAGTGGCAATTATTCAAAGCAAATCTGAAAATCTGTTTGTTTATTCCAAGGTTTTATGAACAACTTTAGTGTCTGTTTATTGATTTTGAGTTGAGTTTGGTCAATCATTTTTCATCATTGGACATCATCTCACCATGTCAATTTTCAGTTGGCAATGTTTTACAAAGTTCAAAGCATGTTACCAATAGTTCCAAGAAGTGCGGTACTAAATACAAGAACAGCTATTGTTGCAAAGGAGCGGCTATACGGTGGCGTGGCGTCACCGAACCGAATCGAACAGGGGCCATAAAACCAGGCCCCAGAGGGGGAGCCGCAGAAGGATACATATATTGGATATTGGAGCAGAGCGAGACCCATCTTTGAGACCCACCTTTGACTATTCCCCTATCCAACCTGTGTGCCCTGGAGAGCTCTAGCGGATCCTGTTGGCTCTCACCCTTACTAGACCCCCCGAGATGTCGCGGTAACAGCTATGTTTGTCAAAGAGACTCTTTTAAATACAAAAAGTATAAACCAGAACCTGAACCTATTAAACCCACTGCCACTGAGTAATGAGGCGATGAACTTTGTGAAGTGGAAGAAAGGACGTTTGGCTGAACATTTCTGACAATTTAAGCTCTGAATCAGTTCAGAGCTTTTGGACAAAGGAATGTGCTGTAGCCTCCTGACATAAAGGCTGGGTGATGAAAATATGTACCCTTTTATGTGCAATGCATTCCCTTTTTATCCTCTAACTTTGTGGGTATTTGATTCGGGGGAAATTCAGGGATATTTGATTGGAGAAACTTCACGTTGTGGGACTTGCACATGCTGTTTATCAAAACACAGTGTGAATGACGCTTGAATGTACAAGTGTTATTTTCTAACTATTATTATTATATTATTTCTCTTTTGAGTGGTACTAACCACTCTATTATTTATTCTTTTGAGTGGTACTAAACCACTCACAGCTATCAACTATGTGTGTCTGTCCATCCGTTCCCATGTACAGTATGTCCAAATGCATAATAAAATAGCATTGCTTTCATTCTTTTCCTAGAGTGCCCAGTATATGAGTACAGATTTTACTCTGAAAAGCCTCGCCTTCGACTCCCCAAAACTCCCAACCCCTCGTGTGGATAGTGGAGACGTCTTGATAAGCTATTAAAATGTGCATACTGATGAGCTAACTAAAACATAAGGCTACTTACTTTACAGACATATTTCATTAACTATATTTATTGAAAACTATCTGGCACAGGATGCAATCTTCTACGCCACTGTGAATGTTTTCCTTTCAAATTGCGAATTTGTGACATGCACTATCCACTACCCTCCCACCCACTCATGTAATGATAGGAAGCATTTAGTTCAGTCTATTTTTCTGCCAGCACTTGATTATGGGGACAGTATCTTTGTGCACACTGCCCCTACCACCTTGAAACAGCTTGACAAGGTCTGTCACTCAGCACTTATTACCGTGGCATCCTATTAGAATGCATCATTGTGCCAGGCAGGGGGCTGGGCTGGCCATCCCTGGCCACTGGGAGAGTGCAACGCTGGCTCCTGTATATTTATAAAGCAATCTTAACAAAAATTGTCCCTGTCGGTTTGGGAACCCTTGTATGTCCAAAATTGTGACTTTTCAGGACACGGAAAAAACAAACCTAATTCTTCCAGTATGTAGACCCAAGCTCTTGTTAATAGTTTTCCCACAGACACAATTAACTATGTTCTCTTTCAAAGGCTTTCCTATAAAATATCGTGTAAAATAAATAGGAGCTATCCACAGTGCCTTGTGCAGTAAGGGGAGTATATGGTGATGATACAAGGTTTCTGCCCAACAACAACAATATGCTGCCCAATTAACTGACATCTCATTACATGGCTCTGTAGTAATAAGTGACATCTCATTACATGGGCTTTTAGTAATTATCAGTCTTGAGATTGGTTTGTTATAGAGGTCCCTTGAGTCAAAATCGAGCCGCGTTATCAGTATTGTGTCATCCCAGAACATTTCACGCGACTCCGTCCGTCCGTCTGTCTTCAACCGCTTATCCTTATAGTCGAGATACAGCTCCACCACAGAGCTCCAGACATCCCTCTCCACAGCAACATTTGTAAAAAATGTAAACATGTTTCATATTTAAAATGTTCTGCTAGTGAGAGCATGCGGCTCAAAAGATTGGCAGTTCCATTATAGTTTCAAACCGTTTTCATTCACTTGTGTGTGTATAGCACAGACTCGGATGGATGGATGGATGGATGGATGGATGGATGGATGGATGGATGGATGGATGGATGGATGGATGGGTTCGTGCAATCTCTCTTGGGGCCTCTGATTAAACACCGCCCTCACAGTTTGCCTGCCTAGCATGCTTCGGGGTTCTCCCGCATACAGGGTTGCTCTTATCTGTGCTGTTGCCATTTAATTGAGGGGATTTGACACAGTTGGGTTGCCAGTCAAAACAAAAACAACCTGTGTTTCTGTCTGTATATGCTGTTTTTCCACAGCTATGAACACTGTGTGCTCTATTAGGTTCGTTCATGTGGCAAGACAGAGCAATTTTATTTTTATAGAACCTTTCATATACACAAGGCAATTGGGTATATTACAGAATAAAAAAAAAAACAATGCAGAGGATAAGGATAAAAATAAATTGAGAATCTGACAGATTCGAAAGAAGATAGAACTAATAAACAGTGACAGTCACAGCACTGCTCATTTTAAGCCCGAGCTAGACCTAACTGTTATTATATATCATTGAAGGTAAACAATGTTAAATTGGGCTTAAAAACAGCAATGCTTAAAAACAGCAATGTTCAGGAATTCCTAACAGGAATGTTGGAATTCAGAAGAAAAAAACAACTTGTGGAGATGCTCATTGCAGCACAAGGTTCATTGTACCACAGGGTTTAGATGCACTCGATTGCGTTGCAAATGAGGTGCTGCAGTTAGAATCACAACTCAGCCATTTAGCAGACAGTCTTGTCCAGAGCCACTTACAAGATCGGAGGTAAATGGCCATGGGTTAATTATCTAAGTGTTGCCAAATGAGCATGGATTCCCTGGTCCACTGGCCCACCTATGCATG
>CM076969.1:33641159-33781159 GCA_039105355.1 Benthosema pterotum
TGATGAGAAATATTCAAAAGTATAAAAGTAAAGATGTATTATAGAATCATTGTCAACAAGTGAAGCATTGTGTGTGTGTGTGTGTGTGTGTGTGTGTGTGTGTGTGTGTGTGTGTGTGTGTGTGTGTGTGTGTGTGTGTGTGTGTGTGTGTGTGTGTGTGTGTGTGTGTGTGTGTGTGTGTGTGTGTGTGTGTGTGTGTGCCCACACTGCACCAATGAGTCCAAATGAAGCTGCTCTCCTATCAGCACAATGCAAGCTGCGGGTTCACTTGGCCCCTTCATTTCACCAGGGGTGCAAAGTAAGTACATTTACTCAAGTAGGCTATACTGTACTTAAATCCAAATTCCAATACTTGACCACTTCCAATTCCCAACGTCAAAGAGACATTTCACTTTCATTCAAATATTCATAATACATAATGTTATACTCTTCTCATGCTTTTTGCGAACACCCCAGACAGTCACTCGGTTCAGCTAAAATTAATATCAAACATCTAAATACTGAATCTAACAGCGTAAAAACTCTCACAGACGCGTGGGTAGACGTTACAATGATGAAAGTGAAATACCCGTACCATACCCGTAAATACCATACATTGCGATGCCATTACTTTGTCCTTATGTACTTGAGTATTTCTATGTTACAGTATTGCAGACACTTTTAGATTTAAAATTTTAAATCATTTTTCCCCCCATCAATGCATTTCAGATTGAAAGGCAGAATTGCGCACGGCCTCTTTCTGCATATCTGATTACCCACAAGCTTAATTGATCTCATTATCGAATCCTGCCTTGCAGGAGTTTTGTATTCATTCCAGTCTACCACGCTCCTTATCTTCTTCTTTTGTCTCAAGCTATTTGTTCTAGAACCATTCAGGGAGTCACGCACCATGCCATGATGAGGTTAATGGTGCACTTTAAACCGGGCTGTGCTGGTGACGATACTGTACCGTATTGTTGGTCTTGGGAAGCAAGTTTGGTTAATGACACATTTAAAGCAGCTGCATAGTAGACTTTTATACTACATGAAGTACCCTCTTCAGCACAGCAAGTCATACTTTTTTTCATCACGTTTCACTGGTATATTTTTACATCCATTCCACATAATTATGCTTTTTCCATAATTCAGCGTCGGGTAGCGGAAATTCATTTATTCACTGCGTTGGCACATTGGTAGGTGCTACTTCATTGCCATAACAACACTTTTTGTATACACCAAATATTCTTTGGGATTGCTTGATTTCATTAGCACATTCCACAGCCTTTTACCTCATCAATATTAAGTGAAAATTGACCAATGTCTTCACTGTAACCAGTGAGTCCCAGACAGTCCTTGCTTAATTTTGTATATACGTTGTGGAACATCAAAAGTTGCCGTAATGCTTTTGGTTCCTTTTTACGCATCAGTGCATAGAATGATTAACTTGTTAATCTAAAGTACAGACAGAATGAACACCCTACGGTTAGTTTATAGCTTTTTTCATTTAGCTTAATTACAGCATCCATTAACGCTGTTTTTCTTTCCTTCTTTTTATTCTTCATTCGCTTTCTTTCTTTCTCTTTCTTTTCTGACACCCATAATGATAATTGTGCTACTTTGTCATGTTATGGATGTGTGCTGTCTTTGTTCATTGTCTTACAGTTTGAAACAAATCAGTCATCATAGCCCAGAGCATGTTACCATGGTGGGACCATATGGGGCCCATTTTGGGAGGTTTCCTACTGAGCTGTCATTGGGTGTTGCTGTGGTCACTGCCCATTTTCCCCTTGGAGTAACAGTAAAGACTGTTGGCCTTCGTGGGCCCCTGTAGTGGCTTGGCCCCAGGCAACTGTCTGGTTTGCCTGCTGAGTATAAGAGCTTCTGGCAAGAAATGTGCCTGAGTTGTATAGTAAGTAGGCTACCTGAGACTCAAACTTTACTGTTACTATCTCCATAATAAGATGAGGTTATGTTGTATTGTCAGTGTTGCAATGTCAATGCTTATAGTTTCCACCAGGCTGGGTAGACTGTTTCTTAGACTGTTTCTTCTTAGTTTTTTTTTTGTTTTGTTTTTTTTCTTTTGCACCCTGTTTTGCACCCTGTCAGATCAACCTGTCATAGCTGATTTTCCATATCCCGTCCTGATTGGCTAAGATTGGCTTCCAAAGTTTTTAGGATTTGGTCCATTTTGAACAAAATGTGAAAGTGCCATTTCTGTGCAAATTTGCACTCAGATTCCCACTATATTGTCTACTTACCAGCCTATAGAGCCCCAATGTGAACCCAGTCATTTTGAGTACACCAAGGTTTTATGTTAGAAACGCAGGCCTTGCGTGTAGAGACTGCTGGTTGCTAACGTGCATATTATGAGCAATTTTCGTAATATGTGGATAATGTGGCCATTCCATTAATAACCTATAGAAGGCAAAAAGGTCAAAAATTCATCACGCTTTATGTACTTGTGATGGTGAACACAGTGAGTGAGATTACTATAAGACAGGCAGAAATGTACAGTATCTGTTTATCTGTGTGTCACACATATTTGGCCATATCTGACCCAGTGTTTTCTTCTTACTTTCTTCTTACTTTTCTAATTCTAACTACAGGGGTTCTCATGATGTTGAATCCATCCCAAAAAACATAAGTGTTGCAAAAAACACACTCATTGGACAGAAAATGGCCACAGCACTTGCCCAAATGTGATCACAGAGCACATTTATGGCTGTGTTTTCTGAGAAAAAACTCAACTTGGAGTGGATTCAGCATCACGAAAACCCCCTAGTTAGACATATCACATGCTACATAAAGCATGCCAAATATGAAAATTGCCCAACATGATGCAAGTTAGCATCCAGCAGTTTGTACATGGGGGCCCATACTCAACATTTCTAACATAAAACCCTTGGTGTACTCAACATGTCTGGGTTCACATTCTGTCAAGGACTAGTAGGCATAGAGGGAACAAAAATGTCCCCTTTCACATTGACCTGTTATAGCGCCACCAGGACGCCACAATAACCTTCCTGGCGGGGACATGTGCTCAGAGGTGACATATCCCTTTAAAGTGCTCATGTAGCCAAGTCGCTTTTTCAGGCTTGTTTTCCTAGACTTGGTTGCTTGTTTCTGGCAATCACCCATGTCAGCTGCACTAATATTGCTCCAATGAACAGAAGCGGCTACAGCAGTATGTGTAGACTATATAAATGCAGCACACTCACATGCAATACATTCATAATTCATTCAATTTCAACATGACTCTCTCTCAGTAAGAAAGGACAATAATAAACAGTGTTGTCTGTCACCATACTGGGGGTGCTACAGTAACAGCAATGGAAAAAAATAATATGTCAATGATGCTCATATGCACACACATCAGAAGCAATGCCACACTGTAATCAAGTGTCCACGTTCATCTGCAATCCATTTCATAGAGTTGAGTTGCGAATGAGGCATGATTCATAACTCAGTCTCTCTTTTGTGACACAGAGTTATGGTGGTTTTGTTAAATTGCCTTCACCTCCGAGTGACGGACAATCAATCAGTAGGACATTGATTGTCTCAGGTCTTATTAGTGCCTGCCAGTCATGTCTGGATCTCTGGGAGAAGTTGTTCCAATGAGTGCATTCATCATCATTTAACTGCTTAAACCCGCTTCACGCTAGAGAACCTATACGTCAGGACCACTACTCTGAACATTCATTCATGTTTCCACACTCTGAATAAATGGCAATTTATTGTTGGATTGTACTACTGGTGATGGAGAAATATCAGCAGTATTTTTGGTAATGGCTAGGCAATATATGAACAACTAAATTGTTATAATATCTTTTATGAATCTGATATATCTTTTTTTCCTCCTTTCATTCTTCTTCGTCTAGAATAGCATATACGTGCGCTGAAGGACAAAACAACGCCATTTTATGATATAATAATATCTGGAATACAAGACAATCAATATACTGGCCAGCCTTACTGGTACTTATCTTGTCAGCATTTGACAAGATAATTCGTTTTTCCCTCTCTCTCTGCAAAAAAATCTCTCACCAGTCCACCCTTCATCAAAAATAGAAAGGAGCAGAGAGCCATCATTCCGCACATAACCTACACTCAATGACAGAGAAAGTGGTTTCTTTTTATATATACTTAAATAGAAATGCCACACAATGTGCAGATAAGCTGCTAGATTACTTATGTAAATGGCTTGTATTCGCTATTTTGAAATGGAATAAAGTTCACAAAACAACACTACTTTCCCAAAGAAGGTCCATATGCATTGAAGCGCAGAGAAGTAATAAAAAAGTTAAGCTGAGATAAAACAACATTCTGAACTTTATTCCTTTCCAGTTGCACTGAAGTTTGTCTAGCATCTGGTCGCTTTGTCGCCTTTGTCTGTATTCACAATTTTATGAGTAAAAGCAGGCTGAGGCTACGAAGGCATTGATGTGAAAATTTACTTAAAGAGGGGGTGCCGTGACTTTTGTATTTTTTTGTACATGTTTAAGAGGTGACAGTATGTAAATAGTCCCCTAGGTGTGTTTTTATGTGCAATAATGTCTTCCCTTTGTATTTAGGGTTTCTTCCTGGGTGAACCTTTCCAGTCAAACGTGCCAATGAAAAAAACTTCAATATAGTGACATCATGTGCTCAGCCCCTCCCCTAACTCCTCCCCCTTATCATGCAACTTGTTGTGGGTGTGGCTTCAGTTCAGCTGGATCTCCACCCACAATGTGTTGAGATGCTAGGCACTGTGAGCTTGTAAATCAGATATCCTATCTAAAGGCTACAGATATCCTATAGCCTATAGATAGATAGATAGATAGATAGATAGATAGATAGGTAGATAGATAGATAGATAGATAGATAGATAGATAGATAGATAGATAGGTAGATAGGTAGATAGGTAGATAGGTAGATAGATAAAGCAATGAAGCATATACAGTGTAAGTACAAACTGAAGCTCCATAATTAGCGGAATAATATAAACCCGCCTACATTCAGAAAACTTGGGGAATTATTTTCTCCACTTTAATTAATAATATCAATTTATCAAAATTAAATGTTGTTCTGTTGGCATTCACTGTTGTTTTGTTCTTGTTGAATTTCAAGTACTGGCAGGTCTGTGACAGTCTCAGGTGTGTGCCACTCAGTCACAGGTGTGTGCCAGGCACACAGGCATGGGTCCTGTCACCTTCTTCACTCCGTTTATGCTGTTTATCAGCCCATATCTTCAGAATCGAACCTCAAAACAAGGCTGAATTTGTCATTTTGCCAAGGTTTGACCGGTGCAACCCACACGTTCAGCCGTGTTACTCATTCCAGCAATGTCCGATCTCTTCATGCCATACCTTGTTGTAAAGATGACTAATCAATGATTAAAACAATATAAGATTCAATAACTCTTGCTATTATCAAGGTGGAGAAAATTTAGTTAGGTTTCCGAACTTATCTGGGCCAGTTTATGAGATGTAGTGGAGTATAAGTACGTAAACACTCGCGTAAAGTCTTAGCACCTCATAATGTTACTTAAAGTACCCTACAACATGACAGTACAGGTACTTAGAGTTACTTTGTTGGCATCATGCCCAGTCCTCTAGTCTCAACAACAAATGGAGAGAAGCAGAGAGAGACAGAATTCTACCACAGCATGCACTTCACTTCTCTCACTAATGCTCCATGTCTTAATGTCTTAATGCCTAATGTTTTATGCAAAGCACTTTGAATAGTCTTGTTGTTGAAATGTGCTAATATATGCTTGCCTTGCCTTTCACATACACACAAGCAGGCTCTAATGTTTGGTCCATCGTGACACATTACGTTCTCCCTGCATGTGCTTCTCTCTGTCTGGCTGTCAACAAATAAACAAACAAACAAAGATTCCACTGATCAGTCAGGCTGTCGCAATGACACCTGGATATTCCCTTGAGGATCAATTCTTAAATTGACTTATCTTTATTATAGTAGGCATTCTATAATAAAGATAAATCACAAGTTTAGCCCACTGTGTGTTTTCGTGAAAAGGGTACAACTGCTGAACTGTAAATCCATTTAGCCACCTATACTCTTTAACACTTTTGCCTGTAGGGGTCAGTTTTGCTCCATAGGTCCATAAGTACCTTCACTGACTCCCATTCAAATCCGTCCAGTGTTTTTCCACTCAGTGAAACAGGCAGTATATATGGCTGCTCTAGAACTAAGTTTGTTTTGTTTGCTCGTATCAATCGATGGAATTTTGCCCGCCGATGCAGTCAAAAATCACTATAAGGATCTACATGGAGGGTGCTTTCCACAATAGAATGGATTATTTCGAGAAAACAGAGAGAAAATAAAACAAATCCCTCAAAAAAATAATAAAAAAAAATAAATAAATAACGTTCACCTGAGAACATTTTGCGGCTCTGCGCCTAGGCCCTTCAATCCGGGACTCCTTGACCTGGATTGGACCAGCTCTGAGGGGTTTGTTCCTGCTGTGCTTTGAGCGCATGCATGGCCCAGTTATCTGAGACGTTCAGTACGTGTGTCATTTCCTTCATGGCATTACTTTCAGCTGTGTTTACTGGCTGCTCTACCTCTCGGAGCTCCAAGGCAAGGCATGTTTATTTGTACAGCATATTTCATGCAGCATAGAAACATTAAACATTGAGGCGGGAGAGTATTACAATGCCGAAAGCATAACATAAACACTAAAATCCAATAAAAACCAAAAAGGGTGTCACCCTGAGCCTTTTCCCGGCCTTTTCTTTGATGTTTTCTTTTTTGGGGGCCCTGCAAGCCCTCCTTTCTGATGCTTTCCAGGTTGGTTAAAAAAAATGTGCAAAGTCAACCACAATGCAGCGTTCATTATACCGTATACTCTGAAGAGGTTCTCAATGCAAGGCAGGGTTCTGTGAGGGAGTATTTGCATACATTGAGTGCGGGACAATCCTGCTATAAATTATGCAAATCTCTGAGTGTGAGTAGTGTGTCCCCAGCGTACCTCGAAAGCTGTCCAACCGATTGACTCCACACTCGACACACACTAGTTTTGAGGGAGCGGCGTGCCGTGCGGAAAATAGGTCAGATCGGCGGATCATGCGTCCACAAATCCTCTTCTATGGAGTATCCTGGTAGTAGTTAGTAGTGATGTTCTATGTGCAAGTGTGTATGTACCATACTGTATATGGGCGCAAAAGCGACAAACATTTGGGGGTCGCAAGACCTGGCCAAAGCATTTCCAGGAGTCCCCAGCCACAGAGAACCACTGACTTAACAGACGGCTATTTGCACAAGTTTGGGTCCCGGACAAAAGTCTACTTTCTCTTTTAGGGCACAGGCTAAAGCATTTGGGAACCATGGGCAGCAGTGGCTCAGGGGTAGGGTAGAGTGGCTGGATGGTAACAGAGGCGCTGCCAGTTCAAACCCATGCTCTCCCAGCGTTTGTATCAAAGTGTCCTTGAGCAAGACATTGAGTCCCTTATTGCTCCTGATCACACTGATCACTGCACAATCTATTTAAAACGCCTTGGTTAAAAACACTATATAATGATGTGTATGTGTGCTGCAGCCAGTGTCTATTGTGGCGTACAACAGTTTGAGAACCACTGGGATATGAGGAGCAGAGCGAAAGGTGATTTTTCACATTCCAGCCCAAGATATTGTCATGAATGAATGCATGCATTGTGGATGGCTGTGTCTGGAAGGTCAATGCCAAAAGTAAAACCATTAAAATGAATGGTCAACCTCACGTACGGTAGTTTGACAGTCGCAAGGGGAGTAAGGTGTTGCTGTACATTAAACTTTTTCAATCGATAGAACAAAATGTCTCCAGCAACATGTCTATTGCGCGTCTTCCCACCCGCATCCCCGATTCCTTGAGTCAATGAGCACTCTGCACAGACTTATTGGAATGACCTTTATAGCACAAACCCCTGATATAAACCACAGGAGATCATATTTGTCCCTGTTTTCTGTTAAATGTCACCATAAATTGACAGTCCTCTTAGTCATGAGTGCATTGTGGAAGACTGTGCTCATCAACCACCTGCCATGACTCATATTATTCCTTCTGTTCTGTTTCGAAAGAAAATCTCCCAGCAGGGCCAGCACACTCTTCACCTAGGCATTGATTTACTGCTCTACTGGTCGGCAAATGATTCTGTCCAGCAAAGAAGATGCACATTAAAGGTATCATAGTTTTGTGGGTACACACTCTGTGTTTGTAAACAGATTAGAATCTAACTCCACCTCACCTCCACTCTATTGGCTCATTATGAAATTGTGCCGTGATTGGCTACCCCCCCCCCCCCCCCCCCCACACACACACACACACACACACACACACACACACACACACACACACACACACACACACACACACACACACACACACCGGCACCAGCACCGGCACCAGCACCAGGACCAGCACCATACCTATAATGGGCACACGTCTTGCCTGTTGTATATCCTCAATTTCATTTTGTGCTGAGAAGAAGCTGTAGTTCTCTGGAATGAGAGAGATGAGCATGATCAGCCCTGCATTTCAAAGGATTTGACTGGCTAATATAGAGCTCACCAGGCCCGTAGACTAGGTCTAGCTAACCAAATATGCACACCATTGAACCCTTGTGGTCGATGGGCGAGTGCTCTCTGCCATATGAAATAGGGCCTGAGTGGGTATAACACACTGACTGTAATTGTGCTAGACGTCTCTGTGTGGGAGACAAATGTTTGCCCATCACAGGGAGGCTGAACCTTGACAGAGCTGACCTGTTGTTACTGCCTGTTCCAGACCTTTTCCATCACCGCTGACATGTGCCCAGTGCCTCCTGCTTAGCACTGATGGAAAGTAACTAAGTATACTTTTCCTCAAGTACTGGTATTCGTGATTTACTTGAGTAAATTAAATTTCCAATTTACTTCTAATCCTCTACATCAGTGGTTTTCAAACTTATTCATACCAGGGCCCACTATTTATTCAGGATTTTAGCCACAGAGCACCATTTGATGACATTTTAGCCCCACAGACCCCAAACTAACGATTTCTTTTAATTTTGGCCACAATTCCAAGCTTTATTTTCGCAAGAAAAACTGCCAAACATACAGTAACCTAAATCAAAATAACCATTCTTTTACATTCTCTAATTGTGTAGACTTCTTACAGTAATTAAGAGGGGCTAATTCAGATGATGAATATTTTTACTCTTGAGAGAGTAAACATGAAACCAAATGGACCCGCAAGGGTCACTTTGGTTTCATGTTTATGCTGGCTAACCAACTTTCCCTTTAGCTGGAGACCACCTGGAATCCTCTCAGGGACCCCGGTGGTCCCCAGACCACCTGTTGAAAACCACTGCTTTACATCTCGGATACAAATGGCAAATGGTGCATTTTATATGTAGCGCCTTTATCCAAGGCGCTTAGCGATTGAATATCCCATTCACCCATTCTCACACCAATTGGCGATGGAAACCATGCAAGTGTCTTGCTCAGGGACACCTCGACACTAGCTCTGGGGGAGCCCGGGTTCGAACAAACACCCTTGTGGTTACCATCCAGCCACTTTACCCCTGAGCAGTGTAGGCCTATACTTTTACCCAACTAGCTGGGTCCAAGTCCAATGGTCAAGTCTGTGTGGCCATCAATTCAATACTTACATAATAAAAATCAGACTTGTCTTAAGTGAGTGGTGCAACAGTGGCCCCTTGTTGGTACCCTATTAGGGACATAGAGATAGGCATAGGGATAGACATAGGTACATATGGACGTTACTGTACTATTGATTGGTTGCGCCACTCAAAAAAAACGTAATTGATGTCATTTTTATCATTAACATCTATTGTGTGCACGAGTTTGAGCCGTCCTACGCTAAAATGCAAAAAAAAAAATTGGTGTTTGGTTTCAGTCGTGGTGCCAAGAGACGTTTTTTTGTAAGACGGGACATGATACAAGTTGTACCAGTTTGCATACATGTAGGTGAAACGGTATTGTGGGAATTCAAGCACAAACTTTTGTATGGGGACGCTACTGTGCCATGCACCTTTTTAGACGATTTCAGACGAACATTTTAAAAATAAAATTTTAAAATTGACATTATTTATTGGGATACATGATACACCTAAAGAGACCTCACTCTCCTCTCATACACTTCCAGTGAGTTGCTAGCCCAGCACATGAGGCAATCTTCCGGCTTGGCGCAGAGTGCATTCTCGGATTGGTTATGAATATAAAGTAGAATTATAGGCTTCATCATCTAATACAAATACTACATGGACATACAGTGTATAGGAAGCCGTCCATCCCACACAGACAATTGGGCTGATCTACTGTAATAAGGATATAAGCCATCTGAACTGAGCCGACCTCCTGTCATGATATACTCTACATGGATGCTAAGCAGATTCATATGCAAGATGCAATTATATCAGGATGGATATCATCTGTGGCAATCAGGTCAAGCCGTTGAGCCCTGCCTAGGGACTACACACATGCACATACACACACGCACACACGCACACACACACACACACACACACACACACACACACACACACACACACACACACACACACACACACACACACACACACACACACACACACACACACACGAGCACTGGCACGCTCAGGCATGCTAACACACACACACACACACACAAACATGCACATTATGTTGACCCACGGAGCTGGTTGCATTTTAATTATGCATCAATCTCGGGACGATATGTTTGTAATAATGAATTAGTAATTTCGACATATCCGCCACTTCACAATGCCAGCCTGATTCAATTTAGATGTTTAATTGGTTCAAATGTTCCCTCTGTAGACTCCAAATGGATTTGGGTGCCCATGCGGAACGAGGCGTTGAAGCCGTCAGTCGCTGAGCAGTGAAGCTGTGCATCCTCTGACATCATCAACTGATCATGCACTCTGGGGCGATCCAGCATCACAATGAGCTCCTTTATGTGGGATTGGTTTATGCTGTTGCATTAATCAAATCACTATGGCTGTAGTAAGTGTGCATATGAGCATGCAAGAGAGAGGGAGTGAGGATGATGATTAATGATGTCTGTTTGATATCCATATAACATTGCTGTATAACACATTAAATTAACCACTTAAACTTTAGTAGACTAACGCAGGCAGGCAGGCCTCTATACCAGGGGTTTTCAACAGGTGGTCCGGGGACCACCAGTGCTCCTTGAGAAGGTTCCAGGTGGTCCCCAGGCTAAATGAGGGAAAGTTGGTTAACCAGATGTAACTCTTGAGATTGCAAAAATGAAACCAAATGGACCCTTGCGGGTCCATTTGGTTCCATTTTTGCACTCTCAAGAGTTAAAATATTCATCATCTGAATTAGCACCACTTAATTAAGAAGTTTACACTCTTTTGTTGGCAAAATACAGCCTGGAATTGTGGGCAAAACCAAAAGAATTCTTTAATTTTAGGTCTTTGGTGTGAAAATGTAATCAAATGGTGGTCCGTGGCTCAAATGCTGAGTAAATGGTGGTCCCTGGAGTCAAAAAGGTTGAAGACCCCTGCTCTATACTACCAGAATGTCTATTACTTCATACCAGTTCGGTATAAAGCTTGTGAGCTTGTACCGTAGCCAGTATAATGCCTATTTACTTGTGTGAGTGGAGCGGGCGCGCGGCCGCCGGTCATCATCCTTCAGGGCACTGACGTAATGGTGCTGTAATTCACCATTACGTCATCGTATTAGCTCTCTCTGCTTACGCACGAGTAGGCCATGGCCTACTTGCGCGCAACGCACAAGTATGCACTCTACCGAGTGCTGATCTATTTTTTCTGTGAAATGTTGACCCCCAGAATAGGGACCCTATAGGATCCCATGATCTGTCTATAGTGTAAACAATGAAACGTCTCATATATGAACATTCATACTTATATACAGTATGAACAAAACTGTTCTACGATGTATGTTTTCTTATTTCGCTCGAAACTCTTGTACACAAAGTAGGGCATTCATTTATGAAAGAAAATATAAAATAAAAGCCTGACGGCAACGATATGCGCCGTCAGATACACTGTGTTAATTCACTTCTGAAAGTGGAAAAATGGCCTGCGAGGACATTTGCTGTGTGAAAAATGAGCCCAGTAATGAATTAATCTTGCATTGTTTTTTTTTCTGGCATTTGAAAAAACAATAAATTCCACTGAAGACAGTTTTGGTCAGTAACCGTAATCAAAAACTATAATGGCTTCTTGTGTGTGTGTGTGTGTGTGTGGGGGGGGGGGGGGGGGGGGGGGGGGGGGGGGGGGGGGGGGGGGTATTCATGGCATTGTGTTTCTGATGTTGGTCATACACAGTGGTGGGTAGTACATTCACTATACCGGTATATGTGTAGTTTGTACTGTGTAAAGAGTATTTTCTTTTAGTTTTGATCGTATATCCACACACTCACTGCATTTCAAAGCTAAATGAATGTACTTTTGTCTACGTTGCCTACCTATGTCTGTCTATGTGGCCTACCTAGGGCCTGCAAACCTTTGAAAGCAGTCTTAGCCAATTGGAATGCAATTTAAAAAAATAGATCCCAATCTCCCTCTATGGTTGTGAGATCTGGGGTCCTCTTACCAACCAAGAACCCCCAAAATGGAATAAACACCAAACCAAGACTCTTTGCACAGAATTCTGCAAATCCATGCTCTGCACCCAACGGATAAGCGGTTGAAGATTGCATGGATGGATGAACATACTGCTACTTGTCCCAAAGGGACAGCATGACAATAAAGCACCTTTCAATTGAATTGGGAGGTGTGGCTTGCCATCCGTTCTGTTCCAAACATTATTATCGTTTATTTGCTTCATTTTGTTATATTTAAAGGCAGAATTTGATGAGTTATTTCATAATTTAACCTCAATAAGGTTTGCATTTAAGTTTGATTTGACTTTTTTAAGACAGGGCTGTGTGTGACGGCTGAGTGTGACAACTGATGTGAGTGAGCGCATGCATGTGTGTACCTGTACTTCAAGTGTGTGTGTGTGTGTGTGTGTGTGTGTGTGTGTGTGTGTGTGTGTGTGTGTGTGTGTGTGTGTGTGTGTGTGTGTGTGTGTGTGTGTGTGTGATAACTGTGTGGTGTAACACAACATCACAGCTACGTACTGTATCTTGGCCTCCCAGTCTGCCTAGCCAGTCACTCAGTCACTCAGTGAAGTGGGACAGAGACAGCCTTATTAAATCATTGATTAGCACCATTGATCATCCCTACCCATTCACTGCTCTCTAAATGACAATCCAGTCAGTGTGAGTGAGCAGCTTTTCTTCCCCGGAGGCGCCTGGCAGTCTCACACCCAGCCAGGGGTCTTCCAGCAGGGTTAGCCTCGTTGACAACATCTTCACTTTCGTCATCAGTGGGTGGTGGAAAATACTTTTACTGAAGTACTGTAATTAAAGGCGTATTTCGAGAGAGGGCAACCATGACCTTAAAGGGGAATTCCACCCATTTTCAACATTTTTTTCTGAGAGAGTACAAATGCAACCAAATGAACCCTAACGGGTTCATTTGGTTCCATTTGAGGTGGAACCAAATGAACCCAACCAAATAAACCCTAACGGGTTCATTTGGTTCCATTTGTACGCTCTCAGAAAAAAAGAAGTGTCTAGAAATCCATTAACATGGTGAAAATACATCTTGATGATGTCATCAAGATGTTTAACCATGTTAGTGGTTTTCTTCAGACCTCCATTTCTTGGGAACACAGAATTGGGGAACGTTTTCATCATGTCCACCCAGCACCTCTAGGGTATACTAATGACATATTAGAATGTTGAAAATGGGTGGAGTTCCCCTTTAACCAAACCTTCCCCTGGACCCACCACAGTGCAATGCAGAAACACCACGGCAGGTGCCGGTCCTTCTCCGTGTTGACGGCCCCCAGCCCTCACCCCCCACCCCCCACCCTCCCGGCCGGCAACATGGCGGCTAAGCTGGCAATGCGATGCCGATGCCGTTGGTAATGCCGACGCCGGTGATTTCATACTTCTGCATATTTCACATTCATGCCTATTTTACTTTCATTTTATCCTCTACTTAGGCTCATGTGAACACACCAGGCAGTTTTTAAGTTGCTCGATGCAGTATTTAGATATATGATGTTCATTTTAGCTTCCCCGCCCCCTTCCTATACAAACCCATTATAACTTCAAACTCCATTTCAACCATGATGCTTTTTCATTTACTGTTTTCATTTACAGCTGTGGCATAAACACCGGCAGAGACTAAAGCATAAAACAATATTTTTTTTTAAATAAATGAAATCAGTAAATGAAAAAACACAGGCCCCTTGTGTATTAGGAACAATATCAATCACCAGAAAAAAGACGGGTGTTGTTGATGAATCTGTCATGGTTAAAATGAGGTTTGAAGTTATAA
Source organism: Benthosema pterotum (assembly GCA_039105355.1). NCBI lineage: Eukaryota > Metazoa > Chordata > Actinopteri > Myctophiformes > Myctophidae > Benthosema > Benthosema pterotum. The sequence continues at coordinate 33,655,508 of CM076969.1, forward strand.
TGGGTTTGAAGAGGAATGGGGTGGCACATTTAAAATTAATATCAAATATATAAATAAGATGGAGTCAAGTAACTTAAAAACTGTCTGGGTGTTCAATAGGCCTAAGTAGACAAACATTTTTTTAAATGCCACTACAATTTTGAGATATTTGTAATTATTTTACTCCAGAACCAAACTACTACATCTCAAAGCCAAACTTTTACTTCACTACAATTACTACTACACTACACTAATGCACTGAAAATGTTACTTTGGCTTATTTGAAAACATAAATGTACATGAACCACTTCAACCCTATACATTTTAGCCATTTGAACATTTGTTGATAGATTTTGCACACATTTTGAACTTGTGAAATGGGACAGTCTGCATTACGAGTATTTTTTCTAGCCTTCAGCACTTCCGCTTAACTCCCATTTGAGTCCTGTCGCTCCAATGAACGGGAGCGACTCATGAGGTAGCTATTTTGTTTTTTAATATCCATGGTTCTGACTGCCAGCCTTCAGTACTTATTTAAATACCTGGTTGAAGCCAGTAGCAGAAGCAGCTGTTCCAAGTGATTTTCTCTGAGTTAAATCAAACGGATGTATACGGAAAGACTAACAGCCTCTCTCTCTCTCTCTCTCTCTCTCTCTCTCTCTCTCTCTCTCTCTCTCTCTCTCTCTCTCTCTCTCTCTCTCTCCCTCTCTCTCTCTGTCTCTTTCTTCGTCTCACTGCACTGCGCCTTGTTCACTGCACCTTTACAGTTTCATGTTATGTGTGAAAGTGTGATAACACACTTTCAAAAACAGATTTTTGTGGCATATACAAATAACTCACTTATTCCATTCTCACATATAATGTACTTTGTAAAATTACCAAACCCAACATATTTCCCAAGGCGACTCCTGTTCCATGTTCCAGTCAGACTTTGTTTTGAACTTGAAAGCACATCTCCCAACTATATTTCTGTAGATATGCTGGGCACAATGAAATGAAAATGTTGTAAATGGGTCCAAAAACAGTTTGTGGCCAATTTGTGGTCAGCGTTATATCCCTAGCCGGATGATACCAAAGATTGGAAGAAAACTAGGAGAGTGTGAGACACTTTGATCTATGAAATCTTTCAGCACATTTCAGCAGCAACATTATTTTTGCCAGGTTAATGGAAAACAAAATTACATTTCATTTGATTGTTACTTGCGTGAGAGGAGCGGGCACAAGTAAAGCGATCAGTGCACAGTGTTTGGTGGTCGCTTCCTTGGGGTACTCCGATTGGCCTGTTTAGGTGATGACGTAATGGTGACATAGAGACCTTTATAACTAATGCCATGAGTATTAGCTCGCTCTGCGCAATGCGCATGTTTGCACTTTACTGAGTGTGGATCTAGTTTTAACCAATTATTAAAACTAAATCACCTCTTGTTGACTGGAATGGGTTGGATTGGAGGGTCAAATCAAATAATCAAAGGATTGCTGAACTATTTCCCGAGCATCTTATTAGAGCTCAAGCACGAGTGACAAAAAGTGCTTATTGAGTTTTATTTTAAAAAGGGGGTGAAGACCCTTTGTTGTTTTCATGTTTTTATTTATTCTTCTTCTTCTTCTTTTTTTTTTTTTTTTTTTTTTTTTTTAAATATTTCACAGTTTTAAATCACTCAAGAACTGAAGGTCAGTGAAAGGACTTCCCAATAATTAAGTAATATATGATCTACTCTATCCACTCTTATGCATTTACAATATGCCCTTCCAAACATCTCCACCTTGAAATCACCTGGCTGCAGATGCATGGTTGGCAGCCGGAGTACAGGGTTGACATACAAACCCTTTAGCTAATCAGCATAACAAAAAATATCCAGTCTCCAACCACCTATTTAAAGAGCAGCCGCCGTAAGGAGAGGGGCTTTTGTCGCATGACCCCATCTTATCAATGCTTGCAGCTATATTTATTTTTACATTCCTTGAGTTGTGACTATTGCGTTTCTGTGCTGCCCTCATTGTTTTGGTGCCTCTGAGCCTGGTTGTAATGAATGGCATCATATCTGCTCTTCCGTGGAGTTTATCGGTTGACAAATCGAAGTGCCTTTTTTTATTTCTTCTTTTTACTCTATTTCGAGCTGCATTTGAGCTGGTAGCATCATACATTTCATTGCACCGCAGCGTTTGTGTTTGCAGAACAAGGGGCTTTGGGCGGGTTTGTCCTAATAGGCTGCATTTATTATGTTTATTGCTTGCTTACTTGGACGCCGTAAAGCAATAGTCTGTACTTTCTTCAGTCATCGCATCTATTTGAAAGAACCTTCCGGTACAGAATACTGAAGATGTGCCTGCACAGAGTTGGAACTATTCATTTAGCTGAGAATTCACCATCTTTGCGAGTGTCTTATCTTTCTCTCTCTCTCTTTTTGGAATTCCAAGGCTGATGGAGGTACCCAGTGAATAAAGAACGGGACAGTTTGTGACCTGATTTTAAAACTAGGTTTTTGTCTACATTTCATTGGGACATTACTTTCCTGACATTTGTTTAAGGTGCAGGCATATCAAACTACTCAGGCTTAACATTCCACTTTATGGGTCTACTGCTTGTAGCCTGCGGTACATGGACTGCATTTAACAGTATAGCCTGCCCTACATAGTCCTTTTTCTAGTCTTCCATCCATGGTTGCCACCAACAAGTGGTAGTTAAAACATCTGTACTTAGTGGTCAGGACCATCACCATGGCGATGGATGCCTTGTGTGCTTTTATGTGTGCTATTTTTTGCCAGTTATGGTTCAAGTGGTTATAATGGGGTTCTATCTGTGTTTTGCTCAAGGACACTTAGGCATACAGGAGTAGGAAATTAACAGACAATTCTATGTGTTATTGTATAATGTTCCACCCACTTGAAGTGTACTAGAAAGGTTCATCTGGCTCCTCGGTTTCTATCATGTTTGATCCTCATCCGATTTTTTTAGATGTTCACGTGGACTCCTACTATGGTGGTGTGTATTTTATCCTATTAATAGACTCTCCTGGCTAATCCACTCACTGTTCCAACTGCACTCTTGATCTCATTCTGACATACGGTATTGACATTGAATTTCCTCACAGAATCCTTTTTTTTATCTGACATCAATTAATAACGTTTGAATTCCTATAATTGGATGACTCACCATTAGACAAAAACATTATTTTTACATGCAAAGTACTGTACTTGCTTGACAGCTATAACACTCAATGATGGTACCTCATGCCTTTGTGTCAACTGACATCACAGCTTGTACTGCTTCATAAGCTTGCAAAGCTGTAGCTATTTTTACTATTCTGTCTATACGTACAGTGTAAAGTGAATTAGTAGATCATGACAGTGTGGTTAAAAGTGAATTGATACATTATACCAATGATCATGCAAGTATCTCATTGCTTTAATGTAGTTGTGAGTATACCGGTACTTGATGATAGGGAATGGGAAAATAGTTGTGGCAAAGCAAGGATGCCCAGGAAGGTGGGGATAAACCTAATTATTATTAATTATAATTTTGTTGCTTATGTTTCTGTGAACAATCATGAAGTCACTGGCGGCAAGGGGTTTAGAAAGTGTGGATGGCTAATAACTGTGTGTGTCTGTCTCTGTGTGTGTACGCGCACGGCTACAAGACCCTATATATAACGACGCCTGTGTACCTTAATGTGTACAGTATATCAATTATAATGTGCTCTGCATCGTGGGGGGTGGGTGGGGGGTTGCAGCTAATAATGTGTAGGAAATCCCTGTGCACTTTCATTCAACATGTTGGCTGACACGCACACACGCATCGTGAAAGTTGCACGTCCCTGCTGCTGTGGAAATCAACATCATATTATCTGAAAACAGTGGTCATGCGGCCGACCCGTCGTGAGACAGATAATCAAAGCAATGTTTTTTTTTTTTTTTTTTTTTTTTTTTTCGGAGTTACTCACAGGACAAGCAGTAGATACTGCATGTTGTGCGCTTGTAGATGAGCTAATTTTGCACAGAGCGCTGAGAGAGTGAGGCAATGTGAGGTGCCCAGGGAGGGAGATGTGAAAAGTTATATGGGCTGTTGTCAGCATGCTTCCTTGTCCTTGCGCTCCTGCTCACTCATTTCCAATGTGAGAGTCAGCTGTGTTCCCCTCCCTTATCATCATAGTGGATTATATCATTATATTCCATTTTGTGGTGTCGAAAGTCGGGAACAATGAGTAAGCCACGGTGGAAATGTGACAATCCGGCTTACTGAGAGAGAGATGGGCACAACAATATGTGGCAGTAGCTACAGCGATGATGGCCCAGATGCAAAATTTTATACGGTACTATTTTGTGTTGCTTGTTTAGTAGAGTAAACATGACAGTGAGGTAACAGCAAGAACGGTGATTTGTGTAATGTTAGGGTGCAGTCGCAGTTTCCCATGTAAAGTCAATGGGGAAATTTTAATGCACCAATAAAGGGCTTTTATTAATCTCTTCAGAATATTATGGCCAATGCCCATGTGAAAAGTCAGACCGATTCGTGCAGCCATTGAGGCAGTTTCAGACAAACAGACAGACAGACATTTACTTATTTATAGGAGATGGATAGATATATTTCTAATAATAATATACTATGAAGGATATAGGATAAGTAGTTCGTCTGCCATCCGCCATGTTCTTTAAACCGAATAAGTTAGTGGTCCTCTTCTAATGTAGAGGGAATGTGCAGTCTTATGGAGAGATATAGGCTCCATAGCAGCAACCACAGAGTCTAGGAGGGGGTTCAACTGCACAGCAGTGCATCCGGTTTGGGCCAGTGTAAATCTATGGTAACACAATTGGCTGTGTTCGGGGAAGGGAATCCAGCAGGCAGTGACAGTGAACTTCTTCGCAGCATGCAGACTTCTGTCCGACATCTCAGGGATCCGGCGGGGCGGGGGTCCGATGGTGCAGGGGTCCGATAGTACGGATGGGGCGGGGGTCCGATGGGGCGGGGGTCCGATGGTACGGATGGGGCGGGGGTCCGATGGGGCGGGGGTCCGACGAGGCATAGTATAGTCAGCCTGCGCTCCGCGCCCCCGCCACCCCCCCTCCTTCTCACTGTACGGCTTTTTAGGAGAGAAAGGACGGCGGCGAGGGGTGTGTAGTGTACAAAGAGCGTCCCCTCTCACTCTTTCTCTCAACAATATGAGTAAAACTGATCGGTCTTTCGTTATGGCACGTGTGTGCACGCGTGCCCCCCTCCCTCCCGAACCACGTGTGTGTGTGTGTGTGTGTGTGGGGGGGGGGGGGGGGGGGGGGGGGGGGGGGGGGCATTTCTGATCTCCGTCCTCTAAGGACAATTCACACTTTTTTTGTATCTCTCTCTCTCTCTCTCTCTCTCTCTCTCTCATGAAGAAGAACATGACTGCAGTAGGTGAGACGGGGGGCCGAAAGTGCCTCGGAGTCAATAGTTATTCTCCATTTAAGCCAATGAGAAATCAAGTCAAATGCTGTTTGAATTGATTTTATCCATTAAACTGTCAAAATACACCTCATTTTAACCGTCTATCTGTCCACAGCCACGTCATGTAAGTTTTAAATGCCATTATCAAAAATAAATGCCTTATATCATGTCTTAAAACAAATTTGGTCAGTAGGTGTCGTTAGTTCCGTCCCCTCGGAGAGGAACAACTGACCCCACTGAGGTGATAATAGCCATTCAGTTTGTAATAAAAGCAAAATCCAAGATGTCCGTCCAAAAATGTGTTTTCAGGTCAGCAGTTAGCAAACACAAGTGTAGCATGTGTCATAGTGTAAAGTGTAATAATTTAATATGCTAATAAGTGTAATAGGCTAATACATGTAATAGCATAATACAGGCAAATAGTGTAATAGTGTAATATATATGCAGTAGCAGTGGCGTAGCCAGAAACTCAATTCAGGGTGGGCATGAGCGATTCAGGGTGGGCATGCTGCGTGCGTGATGGCCGCAAATTTGCACGTGCAAGAAATCTATTTATTGCTATTATTGCCATATACGGTTATATTTCAGTTTATATAACCTTTACTGTACTAGGGTTATCTTCTTGAATTAATGTCTTGACATGAAATAATAATCCTGTCACCATGTTAGGGACCGAGTTGGTTGAAAGGAGAGACACAGGGCACTGTTGTGAGTTTAAGTCAAAGTTCCTTTTTTTTGTATTTATTTTTCTGTTTCCCTTTTCAGTTTTAAATCATAATTTAACAAACATAAACTTGGGCCCAAAACAGAAATGAAATAAACTTAACTATAACAAAACATAACTGAACTGAACAGCACAACTCATCTCCAGAATGCCACTGGAGTCAAACATATATAGTGTTGGGTTAAACCACTGTATAGTCCAAAGGGGAGGAAACACAGAGAATCCATATTCAACACAATGCCAGCCTTGGCTGCCCCCCCCCCATGGTTCAGAGCCCTGTGGTCCAGTCCATTTAGCTGCATATATGAAGCAGCTGGTTCCTCTTGATCAGGCTGGGTTGCCAGGTTTGCGCTGAGGTTGCCAGGTTTGCTCTTCCACAGCACTGCAAACTCAAGAAAACCCCAATCAGTAAAGTTCCACATATAAAGCAAATCAATCTCAATTGTCATTTAGCTTGCATGTCCTTCGTGGGCTATTTCTGTGATCAAGCATACCATACATAGGCTGTTGTTAATGTGTTAATGTGTGGCTGTTGCAGCAGCCATCACACACTCCCCCTCTTCAGGACCCTCGCTGAAACATCGAGAGAGGTAATCTGATGTCACGTTGAGTTTGCCGGGGATGTGCTGCACTGTAAAACGGAAGGGTTGCATGGCCAGGTACCACCTTGTAATACGGCTGTTGGTGTCCTTCATCCGCTGCATCCACTGGAGAGCCCTATGATCAGTCTGTATGGTGAATTCCCTACCCAGAAGGTAATACTTAAATGAGTCGAGCGCCCACTTAATGGCCAGGGCTTCTTTTTCTACAGTAGAATAACGAACCTCTCTCGGCTCCAGCTTGCGGCTGATGAATGCCAGGGGGTGTTGGTCCTCTGCTGGGCCTTGCAGAAGAACAGCGCCAATTCCCCTCTCCGAAGCATCAGTCTGTAAAACGAATGGCTTTTCAAAATCTGGATTATGTAGGACAGGATTCTTACCCAGGGCCTGCTGAATGTCTCTGAAAGCTGCCATTGTCTCCTCTGTCCAGCGGAGACGATTGGGCTGTGTTTTCCCAGTCATATCGGTGAGGACAGCTGCTCTGTCTGCCATATTAGGTATAAACCGATGGTAGAAGCCTGCCATGCCCAGGAAGGACCTCAGCTGTCTCTTAGTATGAGGGAGAGGACATGAACTAATGGCATGAACCTTGTGCACCTGTGGTTTGATCACCCCATTCCCAATTACAAACCCCAGGTACTCTGTCTCCTCTTTGGCAAACACACATTTTGCCGGGTTAACTGTCAGGCCTGCTGCTTGGATCCGTCCCAGGACTTCCCCCAGATGTTGAAGGTGCTGGTCCCAAGAGGCACTGTAAATCACTACATCATCAAGATATGAACATGCATAGTTGTTACAACCTTGTAATACCTTATCCATAAGTCTTTGAAAGGTTGCCGGGGCCCCATGCAACCCAAATGGCAGAACACAGAACTGGAAGAGCCCCCATGGAGTCCGGAAGGCCGTTAACTCCCTAGACCGGTGGGAAAGGTTCACTTGCCAATAGCCCTTGCATAAATCAATAGTGGTCAGGTACTTTGCTTTACCCAGTCGTTCGATCAAGGTATCGATACGGGGCGTGGGATACGAATCAAATTTTGACACAGAGTTCAGGTATCTAAAATCAATACAGAATCTCATTGTGCCGTCTTTCTTTGGAACTAAAACAACTGGGTTACACCACTCACTTTTAGACTCCTCAATGGTGCCCAGGGACAGCATCAGGTCCACCTCCTTTTTCAGGGAGTCCTGGAGGCGCTCGGGGATCCTGTAACTCATACGTTTTATGTCAGCCTTATCTGTCAAGACAATGTCATGTTCAACAACATTTGTGCGGCCTGGATATTCTTGAAATAACTGTGGACTACATAGATCTTTCACCTGGACTTGTCGCTCAGCTGACAGATGGCCTAGATCCAGCACCGCTGGGGCCGGTGAGGGCAGATACTGGTCATCTACCGCCTCCTCCTCGTCCACCGCTTTGATCAGCATAACCCCTGCAGTCTTCTCTGGTCTCTCAGCCCATTCTTTCAGGAGGTTCACATGCCACACTTTACTGGAGCGTGGCCGTCCTGGTGTGGCAACCTGGTAGGTGGTGGGTCCAAGCTGTCTCTCCACCTCAAACGGCCCTTGCCACTTTGCCAGCAGCTTATTTTCGTTAGTGGGCAACATGACCAGAACTTTCTGTCCTGGACTGAAAGACCGCTGTCGTGCAGATCTATCATACCACGTTTTCTGATATTGTTGGGCCTTGGCCATGTGCTGCTGTGCAAGTTCTGTCATCCTCTGTAGCTTTTCTCTCATCTGCAATACATAGGTTATTACATCAACAGCTCCCTCTTCCCCCCGGTCCCCTTCCCAAGTCTCTCTTAGCAAGGTCAAAGGTCCCCGCACCTCATGACCATACAACAGTTCAAATGGAGAGAACCCTGTTGAGGCTTGGGGTACTTCCCTATATGCAAAGAGGAGGTAGGGCAGCCATTGGTCCCAATCCGAGCCAGTGTCATCAACAAACTTACGGAGCATTTGAACGAGAGTTTGATTGAATCTCTCTGTCAATCCATCGGTTTCTGGGTGATAAGGTGTCGTTCGCACACTCTTGATGCCTAGTAGTTTGTACACCTGTTTGAGAAGGTTGGACATAAAGTTTGACGCCTGATCAGTCAAAATTTCCCGCGGCAGGCCCACCCTGGAGAACAACTGCACCAAGGAAAATGCCACAGTCTTTGCTTTGGTATTTTTGAGAGGGAACACTTCTGGATATTTAGTAGCATAGTCTGAAATAACAAGCATGTATCGGTTTCCAGTTTTACTTTTCCCCACCGGACCAACAACATCCATACCCAACCGTTCGAATGGGGTGCTAATGATGGGGAGGGGCTGAAGTGGAGCTTTCAGTGGCCTTCTAGCTGAAGACTTCTGACATTGGGGGCAGGTCCTACAGAACTGGGTAACATCTGCTCGTAAACCAGGCCAGTTAAAATGTCTTTTAATGCGTGCCATAGTCTTGTGTTTCCCCAAGTGTCCTGCCCAGGGAACTGAATGGCCCAAGGTAAGTACTGTCTCTCGGGCTGCCTTGGGAACCACTAGCTGCTTAACTGCCCCCTGCTGCTGGTAGAGCATACCCTCCTGCAGGAAATATTCTTCTTTAGAGCTGTTCCCCATCTCATCAACCCCCTCTTTAGCATTAGCCAATAATGTAGCTAAACTGGGATCATCAAGTTGCATTTGCACCATGTTTGAGGGTACCTTAAAGCCCAGTGGTAGATCCGGAGCTACCTCCTCTGCTGGTTTTACCACTGTCTGCTGGAATTTCTCCTGCCTCCTTTGCCTGCGTGACTTTCGGGTTTTCACTGGTTGTTCGTCTAAGTCTGCATCATAGAAGGGCAGGGGACTGAGGGTTACAGAGGGCTCATCTACCAACTTGGCCTGGGCTCTGGTCATTGCAACGTTACAACTGTGAGGTTTGTATATCAAATCAAACAGGACAGGCAGGTCACTACCCAATACGACTGGGAAAGGCAGATTATCAGCCACTCCAATGTTCAAAAGATACGTTTGTCCCTGCACTTCAATGTACATGTCTGCTGTTGGGTACGGTTTTTTATCTCCATGCACACAACAAATGGGAATTGTCTCTGAAGTGCAAACAACATTGGGTGGCACAAACTTCTGATGCACAAGGGTCTGATCACTGCCAGTGTCAATTAGGGCCTTCAAGGTCTTCCCATTTATTTTAACCCACCCGCTGCTGCAAGAAAGGGGGACAGTAAGTGTCACTGCCAGGAATACCTGACTTTTAGACAATTATGGAAAAATCTATGGTGGGCCGTTCGAGACACGGAATACCTTAAAAAATTCCTCCATCTCTTTGCTTTCATGGAAAAAAATAAGTGAGTTGATAACATGTTCTGTTTTGTAGATATTAGCAATTGAATACAGTGCGTTATAATGGCAGATGATGCAGCAGGCCAGAGGCCATTTTCAATAACTCAATTCAAAGTTTTATTTAGCATTTAACATTAGGTAATATTACTGCTACATATCCATGCCATATATCAAATTAAACCTCATGATGCCTGCTTGAATCTAAAAAAATAAAGAATGAAATAGCATCTACCGTTATGTAAATATCAGCCTTGGAAAGCAGCATTGTTACTCAATAGTGACTGAATTATGTCACATCAATCTGTTTTTGATCACTGATAACTCCAAAATGGTACATGCTAGAAACTCGCTTCTTCTTTTGTATTCAAGAGGACATCATAACCTTTCATTAGAGATATGGCATGTTCATGTAGTCCCCACAGATGATGTTCTGTGGCTGCATTTTCTTGCAGAAATCAGTTTATGATATAGCACAGTTAGGGAAATATACCACACTCACATCCACATCACACACTGTGATGTACTGTACTAAACTTGAACGGCACCATACCAAAATGTACTATACAATACCCATAACCATATAAATACATCAAAATAATATTATAAAATAATATTATAAATAAAATCATGCCAACCTCAATAAACAACTTTTTTTTTTCATTTACTTCCACAACACATCACAACGAGCTTGAAGAACTGCCAGGTTCAATGCCTGATGGATTTGAACTATTTCATGTGTAAAGTAGTATTATTTTGAGACCTGGTTACTTATTTCTCTCCGACAACCTGGCAACACTGTAGGAACCTCTTTGGGGCAGTGTTGCCAACTTGGCACATTTGACACTATATTTAGCTTTTTTTCCAGACCCCCTCTAGCACCAAAATGATTGGAAAAACTCCTGGTCAAAAATCTAGTGCTTTCTTGCTGGTGAGTTGCTTGAAAACAACTGCACAATTTTGGAATTGTCACTAGTGCATTTCGGATTTTGGCAGTTGGCAACACTGCTTGAGAGAGAGAGAGAGAGAGAGAGAGAGAGAGAGCCTCACCACGTGGCTCTCCCTGCCACGTGTGTCAGCCACGGGTTTCCATTATGCAACCACACAACAAACACAGAGAGAGAGAGACGAGGAGAAGGGCAGGATCTTATGGATCTGTACACCGAAGGAGCTTGGATTTATTGACTTTTGGATCTAATAGCGATCTTTTCCCTGATCTTTGGTGGTTGACCTGTTATTTGGAGACAAGGTAAGGTTAAAAAAAAGCCTTGGTTGCTGTTTTTTTTTTTTTTTTTTTTTTTTTTTTTTTTGTAATGGTGCGGTGGCACTGATTGTTTGAGGATTGCTAGTTAGATCCAGCTAAATGATGGATCCTTTGTAACCAAACGGACCCTTATGGATCTGTAACTCTTGAGATCACAAAATGAAACCAAATGGACCTCATGCTCTCAGGGACCACTGGTGGTCCCCAGACTACTGGTGTGTGTGTGTGTGTGTGTGTGTGTGTGTGTGTGTGTGTGTGTGTGTGTGTGTGTGTGTGTGTGTGTGTGTGTGTGTGTGTGTGTGTGTGTGTGTGTGCGCAGCCGTCTGCTCTCTCTCTTGTTCCTGCTGCTGCTGCGGTGCGGTGGCACAGCAAGTTAGGCTTTATTTCAGTTGATTTTTAGATACAATTGGCTACTCTGTCTGTGCATGGTGTGCTGTTATCGTCTGCTGTGGTGTTGTCCTTTGATGTAGACCTTTGAAATCCACAGGGTGGATGCACAAGGGTTTAATCTAACATATAATGGGGGAAATGGTTATCGTCGTGATTGGGCTGATCCGCGTGATTGGCAGGGGGGACGGACAGAGAACTTCACGAGCCCGCGTGGACAGCAGTCGGTGGGTTAACAGTTGTCATATTCATGCTTCGATCATTATTAGCTTTTACCTCCTGTTTACGTGGCACCACACACATTTGAGTGAGTTTCAGGGGGTTCTTCGGGCAATTAGGCTTGATATGGCCTTCCTCTCCACATATGTAGCAAGTGGGTAGTCTATTAGCTGGTCTATTCTGGGCATTTGTTGGTTGGTTCTCCCTGCTGGGAGTCTTACCCACACTTTGCGTTGCACTCTGGTGGAATTGAGGAGAGGTAGGCCGGCGGTTGTCCTTTGCGGCCTTCCAGGTGCTGTAACTCCATGGTTGTCCCACCCTCCTGGCAGCCACAAATGTGTCGGCTAGAGCTGCAGCCTCTGCTGCCGATGGGGGGTCATGCTCCTTGACCCATATCTGAAGCTCGGGGGACAACATGCGTAAGTATTGCTCCAAAATGATAATTTCACCCACATCCTTGACTGTTTTATCTTTAGGTCGAACCCACTTCTGGTACAATTCCTTTAACCTTACATACAGTTCTTTGGGCGTTTCACCCGGTTCAATATCAGTGTTGCGGAATCTCTGCCTATACGTCTCCGTATTTATGTCATATTTCCTTAGAATGGCATTTTTAACATTCTCATAATCATGAGTCTCATCAACATCCATGTGGACATAGGCACTTCTCGCCTTGCCCGTAAGCAGTGGAATTAGATGGAGGACCCAATCACATTTCGGCCATCTACATGCTGCAGAGATTTTTTCAAAAGTTATCAGGAAATGTTCAATGTCATCATTTTCGGTTAGCTTCTCTAATCTAGGGTCAGGAGAACAGCGGAACCGACCTGGGTTAGTGCCCTCTGGGAAGCCGTCTGGAGACTGGACTGGTGGGCCAGGTGGATGGCTTGCAGCAGGTTCTGGGCCCGATGGAGTATGAGCCTGCACCTCTAGCTGTAGCTGCTGGAACTGATTCTTCAGCGCGTTGTAACGTTGCTCTTGAAGTGCATCCCGGGCGTCCTGCCGGACCATGAGGGACTGAAACATACCAGCCAGGTCTGTCAGTGTTGGCTCTCGGCTGGCCTCCTCAGACGCTGCTCCAGTGGCCTCGGGGTCTGGACTATCCACCACATTCTCCTGTGTCGGCCTGGTTGGTCCTCTGTTTCCTCGGCCGCGCATCATTACTCATCTGGATTTTTCATTTATTTTACTTTTTTTTTTTTTTTTTTTCCCTCTCTTTCAAAAATCAAAAAACAAACAAAAAAAAGTCTGAAAGGCCACTGTGCTCTCCAACTGTGGATCCCACCACTGCCACCATCTGTTAGTGACCGAGTTGGTTGAAAGGAGAGACACAGGGCACTGTTGTGAGTTTAAGTCAAAGTTCCTTTTTTTTTGTATTTATTTTTCTGTTTCCCTTTTCAGTTTTAAATCATAATTTAACAAACATAAACTTGGGCCCAAAACAGAAATGAAATAAACTTAACTATAACAAAACATAACTGAACTGAACAGCACAACTCATCTCCAGAATGCCACTGGAGTCAAACATATATAGTGTTGGGTTAAACCACTGTATAGTCCAAAGGGGAGGAAACACAGAGAATCCATATTCAACACAATGCCAGCCTTGGCTGCCCCCCCCCCCCCCATGGTTCAGAGCCCTGTGGTCCAGTCCATTTAGCTGCATATATGAAGCAGCTGGTTCCTCTTGATCAGGCTGGGTTGCCAGGTTTGCGCTGAGGTTGCCAGGTTTGCTCTTCCACAGCACTGCAAACTCAAGAAAACCCCAATCAGTAAAGTTCCACATATAAAGCAAATCAATCTCAATTGTCATTTAGCTTGCATGTCCTTCGTGGGCTATTTCTGTGATCAAGCATACCATACATAGGCTGTTGTTAATGTGTTAATGTGTGGCTGTTGCAGCAGCCATCACACACCAACACAGTGTTTTGTTTCATTAGCACAATCATTATCAAATAGATTTCAGCTGTTCACTATTGAATCACGGCCATTTATAAATTAGTTACCAATGTGTCTGCTGATCATGACAGATTTTCTTTCAGGAGAACAGACCAGAGTTAACTTTTGAAAAATCCTTGTGAAAGTCCCCCACAGAAACAAGCGCTATTGTTTTGATACCTGCCAAATTATAACGATCTGGCAGGTTTACAAACAAAGGGTGAATGAAAAGCCCCATTTGCATTATACTGGGGGATTAGTGCCCGCAAATCACCCATTATACTGTAACTACAGTGAGTCTAGACCTCTCAAGCTCTCTCTAGAGGCTCTCTGGTCTTTGTCCTTTGTTTTCTCAAGTTCTTAGTCATGTTTTCAATGGGTGGGCCAGCTCTCTATTTAGGTGGGCCGTGGCCCACCCCAGCCCACCCGTAGCTACGCCCCTGTGCAGTAGTGTAATAGTGTGGTAGGGAAATATGTGTAATAGTGCAATTATGCAAAAGTGTAATAACTTAATAGAGTAATATGTGTAATAGTGTAAAATATGTGTAATAGGCTAATAGCGTATTATATACAATACTGTCAGTGCAATATGTGTAATAGTTGAATAAGTGCAATAGGCTAATAAGTGTAATATCTGTGCAATAGGGTAATAGTGTAATATATGTAATAGTGTCATAGGATAATCTATCTAGAGTGTACAGTAGGCTAATATGTGTAATAATTGGCCTATTACACTTACTTAAATTATAAATAAGTGAATACTTCAAGTTAAAACATGTGTCTGAACACATGGATGAGTTAAATTTTATAATATATAATTTAGATAGTAAATTATATGAATTTAGAGAAAGCAGAACAACTGACCCATTCAGGGGCACTATCGACCCTGCCGTCGGGGTCGGTTGTTCCGATGCGCATACTTTGTTTGACGTTAAATTGTGGCTTTTCCGTTTCAGATAGAATCAAATAAACACCACCAATAGTTGACAGACATATCCAGGTTATTACATTAGCATTTTTGTGTCAGTTAAGCAAGTAACCGTTCTGACCAGAACGCTGGCTTTTGATTTTGAGCCTTCATTCAAGCAGTGTTGCCAACTGCCAAAATCCAAAATGCACTAGTGGCACTTCCAAAATGCACTAGAATGCGCTAGATGCTTGTCTGGAAGGGTATATGACCATTAAATGACCATTAATCTTCTACATTCTCTAGTTGTGTAGACTTGGGCTAATTCACATGACATGATGAATATTTTAACTCTTGAGAGCGTAAAAATGAAACCAAATGGACCCGTAAGGGTCCATTTGGTTTCATTTTTACGCTCTCAAAGAGTTACATCTGGTTAACCAACTATCCATCATTTAGCCTGGGGACCACTGGTTGAAAACCACTGCCATAGGAGGAGAAATGGTGAAAAATGAGGGTTTTATCTATGGCGCCTGTCTGGAAAAGAGCGAAATATAGCGACAAATGCGCCAAGTTGGCAATACTGCATTCAAGCCATGTAATAAAAAAAAGATATAGGCTAGGATATGCAGATTGGTCACGCCCACGAAACACCTCGAGAAAATGGCGGGTGTGGCATCGATTCAGAAGGGTATTGGAGGAGGGAAGGTTTTAATTTATAATGGTTACAGGTACCAAAAAAACAAAGTGCAGGGCAGAAAATATTTTGGAGATGCTGGAGGAAGACAACTTGTCGCGTGTACCTCCAAACGACCTATTTTGATGTTCACGCGGATAACCCCGTTATCCATGTGATAACTGCACCGCCACCTCAGCACAACCACGCATCCGAAGAGGACCTCATTGAGAGTTCGGCCTTCAAAAATATACTTCTGGCGAAAGTCGAACAAGACCCCACCAAACCCACAAGAAGGGTCTACAATGAGGCGTGCAGAGAAGCCAGACGAGCGAGGCCAGGGTTGGTTCTTCCCGAGTTCCACGTTGTCGTTTCATTAATGAATCGGAAGAGAAGTTCCCTGCTTCCCCCCGTTCCTGCCGCCAACAACGTCGCGATCGGAGGTCCGTGGGCCGTCACGTGGAAGGACAGGCGTTTTCTGTCGCGAGTAAACAATGTACAGGGGTACATCGTTTACGCCACGGACGGGAATTACCGGAACCTGAGCCAGTAAGTATTAACAATAATAACTACCAATATCGTCTTCAGTTTTACATGCTACCAAAATATTGTTAATGGGCCATTACTTAATCTTGACTGACTCTTCACAGCTGCCAAGAAGTGTACATGGATGGCACTTTTAAAACGTGCCCAGCGCCATTCCAGCAGCTGGTGACCATCCATGGAAGGTAGGGATTATGGGCAGGTCTTTACACTGCAGTTTATTTTATATATTTAATGGCATTGGAGGTGATAATGGATGGCGGAACATACAGTACAGCAGTATAGTTTCGAAGGATTTCACACATTAACCTAACAATAGACCTGCCAGTGACCTATGAAGAGTGCTCTTAAAAAAAAGAAAAAGAAAAGAAAAAAAAACATCTGTCTACAACAGTGGTTTTCAACCAGTGGCCCGAGGACCACCAGTGGTCCCTGAGAGGATTCCAGGTGGCATGGGCGTCACCGCCATTCACTATGCGGGTGCCTCAGCACCCGCAACTTTTCACGTCGGAAAAAAATGATGCGGAAAAAGTGGGGGTGCTGGCCAAATCGCAGCTGTCCATGCTGCGGAGAGGCAGAGCCATATGAACCATATAGTGTAGACAGAGTTACGACAACTCCATCCACTCTAAGAGGCAAGTTCAATGGCGGCTTTTCTACTGAGACTCGAATCGGGAATGGGGACAACAAATATTGACAAGTCCTGGACCTGAAGTAGTACTAGGCAGTAATGCAACGGCCTCCGGCAACAGCCTTGCAACAGCCCCTTGAAAGCATGCATAAAATAGCTCTTATTTGCGCTGTCGCCCTCATTGAAAATGAAAACAATGCATTTCCAACTCCAGTTTGTCCCTATTCAGGCTGCATGAACAGCAGCGCGAGCGTTCAGTTTGTGACCCATCAATGTCGCAACTCTTCTACTAGATGGCAGGCACTGATCTGGGCGGGGGTGACGGGCCGCTTGCATTCATTGCTTTCATATGAGTTGCACAGTCGGCGACGGTGCGGTTTTGAAATTTTTTCGTCAATCCAATCCACTACATTCTCGTCTCGACACGTCACGTCAACCATAACTCACAAACGTCTCGTCATATTTTAGTCATCATAGATAGTCGTTTTATCTCGTCACTGTCAGTCTTGTACTGCATTATAACACTGCTTCATTGAAGTGTGTAACCATTACATTTATTGTGAAATATTAGTAAAAAGTGTTTTAGAAGGGGGAAAAAGCCCAAAAACGCGCGGCCGCAATTTAACCCTAAAGTGAAATCAGCACCCGCATCTTTCCAGACGCGGTGACGCGCCTGGTTCCAGGTGGTCCCCAGTTAAATTGGTTATGAAAAGCAGGCTAACCAGATGTAGGCCTACTGTAACTCTTGGAAGGGTAAAATGTTTACACTCTCAAGAAGAGTTAAATATTCATCATGTGAATTATCCCAAGTCTACACAACTGGAGAATGTAGATGATTAATGGTCATTTTGATCTGTACGTTTGACTGTTTTGTCTCCCTAATCCATATTGTGGACAAAAGCAAAAGCAATCTTTAGTTTTCTTTAGTCTTCTAATCTTTAGTCTCTGAGGTGAAAATATCATCAAAAGGTGGTCTGTGGTTCAATTGCTGAATAAATAGTGGGCCCTGGCATCAAAAAGTTGAAAACCAATGGTCTACAACTACAACTCAAGGCAGACATTCTTGCAATAAAGAGGTGACCCTGATGTATATCTTGCTAGGAAGTTGTGGACAAATAAAATAGTATAATGCAAAATATATATCACACCCATGTGAAGTGATGGGCACTCTTATAATCTTGCAACATCGTTTTCAAGATAATGTTTGGTTATGCAACATAACAACAAAGCAAGCATGAAATTATCTTGATCTTTTGTTCATTGGCGTTTTTAAAACAAACATTGTCGAAAAATATACATTAAAACTGTATGGGCAGAGCTAGCACACCTCAACAACAAGTGTTACCCCTCGAAATTCCCAGCTGCCTCCTGGGTTTTCAACCAATGGTCATTGAGGGGCTTCCAGGTGGTCCCCAGCTAAGGGTTGAGGGAGAGTTGGTAACCAAATGGACCATTATAGAGCATTAACTCTTGAGATTGTAAAATTAAATATGGGTCTGGGTGTGGGTCGGGAAGTTTCATTTAACATTCTCAATTACACAATTTGTAACAACAATGTTTTGATAAACGTGCATTGATCTGGTATCTGTCCTAATTGTGTAATAACCTCTACTTTGGGGGGTTGGAGACTTATAGATCCCAGATGCAATATTGTTTCCCACTCATCCACAGTGCAATAAAAAACATAAAGGGAATAGTAATATAGACTATCACAAAACCAAATTATATAAGTGATAGGTGTAATATAACAATAACAAAGCCTCATTTAAAAGGTGTAAGGTATTTTACATGTGAGATAAAGCAGCAGTTCAATCAGGGTACATGCATGCTACATGATCTTTCCTTCTGTATTGTGAAAGAGGTATTGGGTTGAAGACAGCAAAGATTAAACCGACAATATGCCAGGATTGAACTGCCCGACAACTTTCCGACAGGAAATTATGCAGGAACGGCTACCAAGAAAAAAAAAAGAATAAATACTTTTTTTTGTCGTTGACAGTCCACACATTCTGAAAAGTCTTTGGCTGCATTAAATGACATGCATTAAAGTCTTACTGCTTTTTACAGGTTCATGGACAGAATGATCCCGCTGGCTGGCAATGAATAAAACAGTGGAGCTTTATCGAAGCATCCTCAGGCATGTCAAGAGGAAAGTGCGTCAAGTAACAGGCAATGACTGGGAACCTCACAGAGTGGTCACGGACTTCGAGGCATCACTCCTGCAAGGTCTTGAGGCAGAGCTCCCAAATAGCAGGCTGAGCGCCTGCTATTTTCACTTCACGCAGTCATTGTGGAGACGCGTCCAGCGCCTTGGACTGGTTGTCCCTTACCACCGCAACAAGAGACTGCGTAAATGTCTGCGAAAGGTCATGGCCATCGGGTAAGTGAAACTGTGATAGGCCCGTGTCCCTAGGTCTAATTTCATGTTACGGCTTTAAAAACAAAAAATAAGGGTCCCACACAGTAAGACTCGATTGGATTCTTTATTCCTGATAAGCAGATGTTTCAGCCACCCAGCCTACCTCAGTATCAAAGCAATATCTATTGTTAGTGCTGTTTCCTGCAGGGTTAATAGCTGTTCAATCAAGTAATTAAACTTTGTATTCCAGGTACTTGCCACGTGATAGGGTGCGCGTCAACTTTGAGGGCCTGGTTGACGCCCATCCCACCAGGCGCCTTGTCCGAAGGTACCCAGACCTTGCCAGGTTTTTCAGATATGTGCAGAGAAATTACATCGAGGATGGGTGCCGCTTTCCCCTCAGGCTGTGGAATGTTTACAGACGAAACATTTCCAACCGGACAAACAACCATGTTGAATGTAAGATTTATTGTGAAATCTTCACTACAACACTGATATGTCCCCAAAAAAGTCAATAGACCAACTACAGTATATAGCTTTCAAAAATCATTATGTGTAGATTGATTTTTATGTCTGAACCGTTCTATTATCTCATTATGAAAACCTACTTTTTTTTTTCTTTAGCATTTCACCACAGGTGGAACATGCTGCTGGAGAAGCGCCACCCAAACCTCTGGCTGTTCATCACTTCTATGAAGGATGAACAAGAGAAGACAGAGAACACAATCCGGGCTGCCCGCCGTGGATCTCCAGGTCCGCCAATGCGTCTCAAATGGCGGCGCCTGGAGGCAAAACTCAATCGTTTAAAGGATCAGCTGCAGCAGGGGCAACGAGATGAAGCCCAGTACTGGGACGCGGTGCGCTACGCAATACAGCATTTTACATAAGGTGAGTGACAAAAAAAAGATATAAAAAATACTTTTTTTTTTACTATTTATAGTAAAATACTTTTACTATTTATAGAATAGAATAAATAGGATTACTTATTTGATATGAGATTCCAATACCGTACTTTACATTTATTATTAGTACTATTATTGATGTTTTTATTATTATTATTGTTATTGTTATCGCTAGTATTACTTGCGCAAGCAGAGTGCATAACCGTAAGTAACACCATCACCCCTATTTCAAAGCTCACACTTTTCAGTAATGGGATAATCACATTTTTGATGTGTACATTGTGATGAGCTGGTCATTTTAAAAGTAGCTCACCCCTGAGCTAGAGTCTGTGAGTATAGAGTCTAGCTCATACTCTGGCCTGGTACAGCATAATACTACTACAGCTATATGAATATGGTCCTCTGCTGCCCCTGGCACTGCCACAACAATAATATTATTGATATTGTTGTTTTCACAGCTGGCACGTGAGGAACTTTGGGCAGCTGTGATCCCAGAAGACTGTTTTTTTGTTTGTTTGTTTGTTTTTTGCTTTATTTTTCCTTTTGTTAAAAAACATTTTGGGTGTTGAAGACCGCCCTGTTCCCCTCTTCAATTTTGTTCAGACACTATGTGTCATTGTTTTTGAAGATGCAAAGTGTCTGTTAACTTTAAGTTTGTTAAAACAATTTGCTTGATCAGGATTTCTGACACATTTTTTGTTTGTTTGTCTTTCAAGTCAAGGACACTGTGTCATTTTTCATTATTAAAATATATTTTATATTCTTTGTATCTTTTCTTATGTTTATAACTGTTTTGCTTTATTTTTCCTTTTAAAAACATTTTGGGTGTTGAAGACCGCCCTGTTCCCCTCTTCAATTTTGTTTAGACACTATGTGTCATTGTTTTTGAAGATGAAAAGTGTCTGTTAACTTTAAGTTTGTTAAAACAATTTGCTTGATCAGGATTTCTGACACATTTTTTGTTTGTTTGTCTTTCAAGTCAAGGACACTGTGTCATTTTTCATTATTAAAATATATTTTATATTCTTTGTATCTTTTCTTATGTTTATAACTGTTTTATGCTTATTGTTGTTTTTTTATTTCCTTTTTCAAAGATTTGTGTTTGCTATTAAAAAAAAAAATAGGTGATGGTTGTGCCCATGTTTCATTTTGACATGTAAATGTCATATACATACTGGATATGCATGAATAGTATCAGTTTAATTTGTCATGCCTATTTTACAAGTTGATTCTGTAAAAAACAACAAGTTTGACAGGTGATGTGCCTTGGGAATTAATATTTATTTATTAATTCATCCATTCATTGATGCATTCATTTATTTAGACATTGCCCTTTAGACTCAAATGGCCTCTTCCAATTAACCACAGTTAAGCATAAACGCCTTTCATGGATACAATAAAATTCTAACAGTGTAAAATTCTTATACTGTGCAGTTTAAGTAAATGTGTTCAAATGCACAGCATAACTATCCACTAGATGGCGCGATTTCGTCATGACCTATTAGGCTATAGAATAGACGTTATTCAGGTCACGATTGTACATTTTATTCACAGAATGGTAAGATCAAGACATCCGTGTATGGGACCAATGTTGGATCAAATCTCTATCATTTAGCTGAAGACTCCCTGGAATTCCCTCACTCCTGGGCGTCCCTGGACCCCACATAAATAGGCTGATGTTCAGAACTATTTCAACATTTACTCATAATAATAATAATAATAATAATAATAATAAATAATAATAAATGTATGGTCATGTCTGGCTGGAAACAACTCTCCCCTGATCTCCCCAGTTGGAGTTAGTTGCATTTAAATGGAGAAACAGACAACAGTAGATGCCAGAGGGTGACGCCCATAAGGGTGGTAATTGCCCATCGCTTAAGGATTTTTTTTTTAATAGTAAAATCATATGCTACGTGGTAGTATATGGGTTTCATTATAGAAACCCAAATAGAACACATGACACGTGTGGCTCCATTGGGTATCAACTAGCTCTGGTCCTGAGCTCCATTGCTTCTGAGTCTGACTTCCAATGCAAGTCAGACTCAGAAGCAGTGGAGCTCTGGAACAGAGCTAGGTATCAACGAGGCTCTCGAGAGTGAAGTGATTGATAACAATTGATAAGCATTTGAATTGCAATAGAGAGAGCGTTAAGTAAGTAGCATAATTTTACAAATGCGAAGTGTGAATTGTCCTTTCTACAATTGGAAACTATAGGTCTTCATCGTGCAACGTCTATTTCACACACACACCCACCCACACACACCCACACACCCACCCACACACACACACCCACCCACCCACCCACCCACCCACACACACACACACACACACACACACACACACACACACACACACACACACCCCCCCCCCCCCCCCCCCCCCCCCCCCCCACACACACACACACACACACACACACACACACACACACACACAGAGAGAGAGAGAGCAAAGAGAGAGAGAGAGAGAGAGAGAGATGGTGATGGCGGCCGGGGGATTCGCTCTTTGTGCACACCCCTCCCGCAGGCTGACCAAGCAGTGGAGACGCTCCTTATGGAGGAGCGCGATCCTATGCCCCATCGGACCCCCGCCCCATCCGTACCATCGGACCCCTGCACCATCGGACCCCCGCCCCATCCGTACCATCGGACCCCTGCACCATCGGACCCCCGCCCCGCCGGATCCCTGAGATGTCGGACAGAACGCATGCACCCCTTCTTCGCAGCATGTAGCCGTCTGCTACGCCTGGGGGTGGTGCTTGGTAGTTGGGGGGGGGGGGGGGGGGGGGGGGGGGGGGGGGGGGGTGATGACTTTCTGTTAATATAATTCTCCCTTTGGTTATGTATTGTTATTTACCCCATTGCCCAGTAGCGAAGACAGAATGGTGGGCCTAGCTAGGACTGGGTGGGCCGCACACAGTGGGTAGATGTTGGCTGGGTGGGGCTCTGATCAGTGTCACTTTTTTTTTTTTTTTTTTACTTCACTTCATCTTTTATACTGTGTGGCCTTCTTTCACAGAAGTCGTTACAGATTCTTGCCCTATTATGAGAGTTCTCATCTTCTGCCCAACTGTTGGAGCCTAGGAGAGCATAGCATTCAGTGGTCAACACTACATGTTGCTTTACATTGGTTGTACATTGGTGTCGCAACTATTCACCGAGGGTACGAAAAGCAGCCTGGTCATGTGGTTCATGATCTCGCACGAGTCAATAGATTCCCAAGTGTTCTATCACTTCCAGTTGTCCCCATTGTTGTCCCCATTCTCAATAGAAGTCTTTGCAAAATAGCCGCCATTGGAATGACGCCATAAAGTGAATGGATTTAGCTTAACTCTGTCTATATTCTATGATACGGTCCGGTGCTGGTTGTTGACTGTTAACTTGTTATTGCACGCTTTACTCTGGTTTGCAGTTCTGCACACCAAGTGATCAGCTCAGCATCACCTATATAACTTAAGTTAACTTTCCATATGCAAACAAATGCTTTGCAAGATCGTCACTTATTTGGGACATGACGGGGTTTCATGTTGTGGTGAATAATATAAGCATGATGTCATTCCGACCTAATTGATCAACAACTGGATATAATGCCATCACTTCAGATGAATTAAAGAAGGGACTCTAACTTGTTTACTCACCCCTGGAAGATGGAAATGGATAATCAAAATGGATAATTAAAACCAGCGTGTTGACTGCGAGTTATAAAATCCATTATTTGCCCATTACAAATCTCTCTCTCTCTCTCTCTCTCTCTCTCTCTCTCTCTCTCTCTCTCTCTCTCTCTCTCTCTCTCTCTCTCTCTCTCTCTCTCTCTCTCTCTCTCTCTCTCTCTCTCTCTCACTCACTCTCTCACTCTCTCACTCTCTCTCTCTCTATATAACAACTGAAACAGCATATGAACATATTAGTGGCTCTCTTATTTTCTCTCTCTCTTCCCATTCTGTCAGGACTGTAGGGTTTGGGGCTAACATGGGGCTAACATGATGGTAAATAATAGGGTTCGGGCCAGGCTTCGGGCCGAGGCAGTTAGAGTTTTATAGGAATGGGCTTTCAGTTGAGATCTCTCTTAAAGTGTAATGCACATTTCATTTCCAATGCAAAGCAGATTTAGCTTCGCTAACTAACTGCCCACTTAACCAGTCTCAACTGACTGAAGATGGCATTGGAATTTAGCACCTCTCTTCATCCCCTTAAAAGGCAGAGGAGGTGAGGAATGCTGTTTTTACACATGCTAATCATGTCAAATTTAATTAATATAATGAAGCTGTACAGAAGGAAATAAAAACATAGTTTTATTCAGTTGCTCAATTTCTATGTCAATGTCTATGTTGCCCTCTATAGACACAGTGAACAAGGCCATGAAATCTGAGCCTGGTAAATTGATGAACCCATCTTTTACAGGGCATTTCTTTCATATGAGTTCAGATATTATTCATTCTTTCTGATGGAAATTGCTATATGGCTATTGTATGCTTTTGAAATACTGTTCTTAAAATAGCTGCTATCGGTATTTGACTAATGGAAATTCTCTTTCTCTCTTTACAGTCCGTTTCAATGAATGCCGTGGATCCACTACATCCACAAGTTCCCTGCTGCTACTGGCACAGCACATTGGACTGCAAATGCAGGAAATTAGACATTCAACACTGATGCAACTTCAAACCCAATCAAATCAGGCCTATACCGTAAGTATATGTGAGAATGCGACCAGGGAAACAGACAGAGAGAGAGAAAGCTCAAACAGATTTGTAAGCAGAGCTGTTTGTTGTTGTTATGGATGCTTGAATGAGGAAGTGTAATAATAATTAGTTAGATACTGTAAAGTTGTAAAGTACTCTCAGTACCAAGGAGTAATGTGAAATATCAGAATAGGTCTGTAGCGTACTATACACAGCCTGCCCTAGTACTGATCATACACACCCTAGAATGTTGTTTTTTAAACAGTCAGACCTATATTGAGATATCTGATTTTCTGTGTGTGTCTGAATGGGGGCACATGGTTTTGGTTTGTATATTTTTCCTTTATTGCTTTTTGTCATTCAACTCAATTTTAACACAGAACACCCTTATTGTCCACACTGTTAGTCTTATGTGACAGTATGTGTGTACACATTCAACATATAAAAAAAAAAGAAAGAAAATTGAATCTGGTCGACCTTTGGTGTCTGTCACCATAGAATGCCGGACGGATGATTCCTATGATATTATAAATAAAGTTGCCTCTGCCAGCATGCTCCCATACGCTTCCAGCTCCTCTTATTGGCTGATATATGCCAATAAGCCACTCCTGACCTAATTCTTCCTCTTTCTTGGCTGTGCGATTGATCTGAGTGGACCAGAGTGGTAAGAGCTCTGTGTTTACCGTGGAAGGTAGAATTTCCCCTGGGTATCTACCTTGCTACTTCCTCTATTGAGTTGCCTTCCATGTCGCCCCCGACTCGATTAGCTTCTGTGCTTTTCCGAGCGGAGGTTTGTCTCAGTGTTATTTTAAGCTATGGCAAGAAACAGACAAATAAACAGAGTTGGCTCTGTTCGTGGACCACTTATTTCTGTCCATACTTCATATTATTCATATTCAGACAATGTGTTGTATTGGACGAGTTGTGAGCTTTGGTTGTTTTAGTTTCCCCCCAAAATAATGGATGCTAGGTTCAAGTGGTCAAAACTTTAGAAGGCAAGCTTAGCAATTGGGGAAGGAATATGGACAAGTGAAAATGACCATATTGATTACATGACACTAGAGATAGTGTATAGCGATTTGGGTGACGTATGGATAAAATCTGTGGCGCTCTAACAGGCCAAAGTGGACATTTTGAGGCAGAGGTTCATCCATGAAGTGTGTGTGTAAAGTTTGCCATTGACAGGGTTAGGGTGGCTCTACACCTTGCTTGTGCACTACTTGTGTTTTTGGCAGAGTTGTGACGTCACATACTGCTTTTTAAAATGGGTTTCAATGGACACTTCTGGCTTGTTCCTGCTTGCATTTTCAGCCATGGCCCAGCTTGCAGGGAAAGCCTGCAGTTGCGAAAATACAAACTGACCAAGTGGAGGGTGTCATTGACACAGATTCAAAAAAGCAGGACGTGACATCACAGCCAGGCCCGGATTCATTCACGCCACAGGCGATGAAGCCGCCCCCATACCATTTTCATTTATATTCTTTAGTTCTTTGACCCACAAGATTTATATATTGTACATGACTTATATTAGGCAAGCAAAGATCAATAATAACATCTGTTGTTGTTGAAGTTGCAACAGGCACGCAGCATGCATAAAGCGAAAGATCTGAGTTTTCTGTTTTGAATGATGACATGGTGTTGGTTTAGTGGTGCCACAATTGTAGTTTAGTAGCGGTAGTAGTGTTTCAAATCATTTTAAATACACTGTAACTAAGCAATTTAATTTGGAACATCTTGTTGTTTGCATGCCATCATGTTTTGGTGGGGCAGTCAGGACATAGCCCCCCAATGCCAATATCTGGCCCTGATCACAGCTCTGCCGAAAACACAAGCAGTGCACAAGCAATGTCTGTAGAGGGTCTTAATGGTGCCAGAGAATAGCTGTACTCGGACGGAGGGACACACAGAATCTATTAACACGTCTCATGTCTAAAATGGCTAGTCCAGTGCATCACATGAACAGGGATATTTGCAGAAGGAGAAGACCCTGGAGCGACTTGAACAGTTTAAGCCTTTTATTTGGGAGCTAGTATTAATAGAAATGACCAACGTTTTGATCTTGTGATCTTCCTCTGAGTCATGGAATGGCAGCGTTTGGGGATGCATTTAAGTACAGGGGTGGTAGGTGAAGGCTGCATGTGCTCTCAATAAGGCAATAGTAATTGGCTCTGCTCCATGGTATAGTAGCCCCATTCTGTCAGCAGAATGTGTTAGGTTGGCTACGGAGATGGCTATTTACCACTTACATACTGGTACTGTACATAAAGTCAAACAGTACCGTATGTAACGCCATGCCATATAAAATATTAGTCAATAAGAAAGCAGTGTACAGCTGCACATGCTGTACAGGCATAGGGAATAGTCAAATACTGCAAATACTGTTTAAAATGGAAAGGACCCTTTTATTTAGGAAATATTCCATTCCAATCATTTCTAAGACAAAAGCGTACCAACAGCAGATACTCAAAATAAATGTAATTTCAAACAAAAACTTGGATGTGTGGAGTATGTGTCCACTAGGTGACTTTCCTATTCACAGTCTCCAGGTAGCATATCTTTTGTTTCTCTTGCAGTATGGGAGTGATGAGAGGTATGCACTTGAAATGTGTCTGCACGAAGTTAACTGTACTTGGCAGGCTGTGACATAGAGCTTTGTTTTTGTTTTCGGAAATGGGCTTCACTGCGAGAAAGCCATGCAGGTAACTGAGAAATTGTCAAAATTCACTTTCTCTGTTTATGTGGAATGATAGTTGATTCTTGGACTAATTCGATGTTTTTACACTGTATGCATCTTGTTAATTGGTACAGTTCAACCATTGACACGGTGTGGCATTGCAAGAGGCTAATCTTCCTATTGTGTGTGCGTGTGCGTGTGCGTGTGCGTGTGCATGTGCGTGTGCGTGTGTGCGTGTGTGTGTGTGTGTGTGTGTGTGTGTGTGTTGTGAGGAGGGGGGCTCAAAATGTTTGTCACGGTATCGGGCACTGCTAGCGACCTGTTTAAGGAATTCTTGATTGTGGCCACTCAAGGCAATTCAAGGTTAGTCAAATCTGGCCCAGAATATCACCTGATTTCAACCAACACAAATCCTGTCTAGTAAAGATGGACGTCCCTGGATGAATTCAGAGATTGAGGCCAGACTAACTTCAAGGACAACTTCAACCAAAGTTCATATTTTAGGTTGTTATTAGTCAGAGATAAATAAATATAAATAAATAAAAGATGGGTGTTATTTCCTTTACATTTAGCTGTTGGAGGGGGGGATTCGAACATGACCCTAAATACATATTTGCTTACACATTTCTAAAACAATTCCTTTTTTATTATATACTACAGTCCTAATAAACCCCAGGAAATTATAACTAGCCACACATTGGCTACTGAATGTGAAGAAGATCATCCCCATTTTGGCTGTGATTTGGCCTTGGTCTTGGACGTCACTGGAGTCCTCCAGGGATGTTACGATGACCTCCTCCAGTGACTACAGTGATGTTCATGAATCATGACTAGGCCAAATCACAGCCAATATGGGATGATCGTTACGTCATTTGCAGGACCTCTTTACTAATGTAAATGATAAAGCTATAGCCAAGCTATTCTGGGCCAGATTTGACTAGTCTTGGATTGCCTTGATCTGGCTACGATCAAGACGTCACTAATTTGTCTCCGTCCTGACTGTGTTCGCTGGGAAAGCACAGAAGGGAGAATAGTGATCATGGAAGCCAGGAAGACAGCCAGATTTTTCTTTTTGCAAAAGCACTTCCTTCCCCACACTGTTGGGAAGTCCCAACGGGGCAGCCTTCCATGGTGCCGGGAGGAATCTTGGAAGTGCTCTGCCTTCTTGTACAGCAGATTTTGACAGAACGTCAACACAAGAACCAGGGTACTGCTACGAAAAGCAACTCACAATTGCAGACATGTTCATCAGTTACTCATATCTAATTTTGCTGTAATTCCTGGTTACATTAAAAGGATCCCTGGCTAATAAGACAAATATGCCTTAACATTATACTTTATAACATTATACCCTCTGTAACTATTTATTTAATAAACAGAAATCCTTCACTCAATAGGGACTGCTCCTGTTGCAGGTTGATGATGCCATATGTCCATGTGTGATCCACCTCTATGGAATATATGAAATGCATATGCTAACAAAAACAACGTAATGCCTGAGAGCCAGCGAACTCATTTTGCGACTGCGACCGTTCCAAAACGGCCGCGACCCCAGTTGCAGTCGAAAAATGAGTTTGCGCCTCCTGTAATGCCTTTTAAATTTAGGCTAATATTGGATTTTTTTATTAGCATGTGCATTCCCATATATTCCAGAGCTGGACCACTCATGGACATATGACTGTTTACATTCACACAAAGTGATGGAGGACACCATCTCACATTGGCACCTTCCTGCTACCAGGAGCAGCCTCACCTATCCAGAGGTGAGAATAGTGACTACACCATTTCTGAATGATATAGAGCAGTGGTTTTCAACCTTTTCCATACCAGGGCCCACTATTTATTCAGCATTTGAGCCATGGACCACCATGTGAGGACATTTTAGCAAGAAGATCAAATTATATAAAGTCTACACATACAATTATGACAGAAATATGTCATGATCACATGGATGCAGCTGGTCCAACAGTAGATGGATGCAAATGAAATCCTAGGTCCACCATACAACTAGGAGGCTACGTTTATACAGACTGAGCAGTTGCTACGAGGAAATGGCCCAGTAACTTCTTGGATATTTATCCTTTTGAATCCAGAGGAGCTGCCAAAACTAAAGATTTCTTTTGGTTTCGTCCACAATTCCAGGCTGGATTTCAGAGAAAACAGAACAGTCAAACATACAGATCAAAATGACCATTAATCTTGTACATTCTCTAGTTGTGTAGAATTCAGATGATGCATATTTCAACTCTTGTGAGTGGGTTCATTTGGTTTCATGTTTACATTGAGCTACATCTGGTTAACCGGATTCCATCATTCAGCCTAGGGACCACCTGGAATCCTCTCAGGGACCCCTGATGGTCCCGGGACCACCTGTTGGAAACCCCTGCTAGAGAGTGGACCAGCTCAAAATGTATTCTAAAATATCTTTATATTTATACTTTATATTTTACTCATTATAGAACTCCGGGAAATGGCAAAGTAGACTAGGACTTCAATGTCTTGCTCAAGGACACTTGTTACAGAGGCATGGAGCCTGCAGAGGTCGAACTTACATATCCCATAACTTGTTTGCTTTGAACCCAGAACTCAGTGGTGATGTGTTTTTCACTGGCTTTACTCCACAGATAGATGAATATGGCTCAAAAATTGTCTAGGAAAAGCAATTCCTCAGGCGTCACAACAATTCCTGCCCCCATTTTTCACATCCATGGAGAATAGAAAGAGGTTAATTTGACTGCTTTCCTGCACAGAGAGATATACCAACACCCCGACTGACTTAGTGAGAGAAGCTATAACCTTTTTGCTGCTCCCGCTCAAGATGGATGTATGCACAAATCTGTCAAAAGCATGCGTGCATGCTCAGGAGCTCGTGCATGCGCGTGTGTGCGTGCATTTGTGTTTGTGCGTGTGAGAAAGAGATGGAGAGAACAATCACAGAAAGTTTAGGTGTATATATATATATATATATATATATATATATATATATATATATATATATATATATATATATATATATATATATATATATATATATATATATATATATATATATTAAGGCTGTCCGAGTTAACTAGTTAATCGCGAGTTAACTCAGCCATGAGTTAACTCGATTAATTTTTTTAGTGCGAGATTAACTCACAGTAAAACCAAAGGCCGAGTGGGTCCATTTGGTTCAATTTCGCCAAATGCAGGTGAATAATTTTTAAATATCTGCATCAGTTAAGTTATTTTAAAATAAGTCTACACAATTAGAGAATGTAGAGAACTTTCTACAAAATGTGCATGTTCGTTCCGAATGATATCGTTGATATCGTATGGTGGTCTGTGGCTCAAATGCAGAATAAATAATTGACCTTGACACTCATTTAAGGTATATTTAGAACTCATGAAAATATGCGATTAAATTGCGATTAATCAAAGATTAACTATGGGCAATCATGCGATTAATCGCGATTAAATATTTTAATCGATTGACAGCTCTAATATATATATATATATATATATATATATATATATATATATATATATATATATATATATATATATATATATATTCCGTACGCACAGTGTGTAAGGGATTACACCCGACAAACTAACTGAGAGTTAGTTAACCAGATGTAACTCTTTGAGAGCATGAACATGAAACCAAATGGACCCGCAACATAAACATGAAACTCATGAGCACAGCTGTTTGCACTTTGGGGACCTTGATTATGCAACGGTCAGATATAGAGCGGAGTGGTGAATTGTAGTTCTGATTGGAGCATTCATTCAAGCAATGTATATATATATATATATATATATATATATATATATATATATATATATATATATATATATATATATATATATATATATATATATATATATATATATATATATATGTATGATCAAGGGTTCAAGTTTGTGTACGGAACCAGATCGGGTCAATTTGGTTCTACTGTATTGGAATTGCATGCCACAGATGTACTGTATGTTATGTAGCCTACAGACTACTTGTCCCCACATAGAGGCCTCGTCTAAACCCCTTGGGCTTCTTGCCTCATCCTAGCACTTATATTTTTGTAAGTTTTATTGTATTGTTTTCATATTGAGCTAAATAAAGTTAAAATCAAACTACATTATTTCATTCTCCAATCCAAGGATTAGCATATTAAACATTTTACACAACCGAGAAAAACACAATAACATCGGTTCTGCCCCCGGGACATGTTCTAATGAAAACAAAACAATAGCAATTTCTAGATATAAGAGGGTTTGTTTGTCGCTCACTCATACAGGTACTGTACTGTGTTGGTGTGGAATGCAGTGGTGAAAAGGTATACACATATGTCGTACATATATTAGCCTATTACATATATAAAAGGGTAGCAGTACTACTACTTAGTTTACACTAGTCATTGGTTGAATAAATGTAGGTCACAATTAGGGATGTCCCGATACTACATCAGTGTCGGAAAAAGTATCGGATTGGCCCTTTTATGTCATATCGGTTAATATCGGTATCAGCAATACTGTAACGGTACTAGAAAAGCATGAGTATTGGCCCTCATTTGACCATTCAGACCATTCAGTATTGGTAAATATACCAGTATAACCAGTGATCCGACACATGGCTAAGGGGTTGACACTATGGCAGGTAAATAAAATGTTTTGGAATTCGCTTTGGAGTTGCCCAAGTGCATACATTTGAGTGAGGAGTCTGCTATTCTAGTCTGCTATATTATTCTATTCATATAAGATCTTTTTTATATTTTGTGTTATTATATATATTATTTGAATTTTGTATCGGTATCGGCTAACACATAAAATGTGATAGCGGTCAGATCAGATTGGATTCACGTTGTAGTTGAGTCATTATAGTTACAATAGTTACACAAGTTATACAACAATTTTGGACATTGTAAACAAAGTGGAAATGCAAATGAAGAAGAAGAGGAGGAATTATACAAAGTAAGGTGCATTGATAACATCATTATGAGGCCAAAATCAAACGAGTTGTTCCTGAGAGCAATTTCTATTCAAGCGCCGATATGATATGAAAGCCTGATTGTTATTTGTGGAGCAACAAAAACCCACAAAATAAAAAACATCATTCTTTGTCTGATCAAAAGTGCGATGACCCCTGTGGATGATCCACAAGCCTAGACAGCCCACACATTTATAGGCATAGCCTACTACACTAATGTTTGGAGTCACAGTTAGACACACAGAATTGTATCATAAACCCAATGTTAAATCTACTCCAAGTCAGAGCTTTGCACAAGAAGTCACTGCATTTAGTGTGAGTGCATTGAAAACAAAACAATAAAAAAAAAAATGACAGTACAATATACGCTGATTGGATGTTCAAACCAATCTAACAATTTACGCTTCATGAAAAGCACAGGAAGTAATTATCAAAACCACCAACATGATTTGATAGAAAGCTGAACATGAATCATAGTTTAAGTGCATAATACACAATCACAGTTATACTGAGGCAATTGCAGTGTGTATTATAACAAGCCCCATGAGTTAAACCATTACATTATGTCCTACAAAAAGACTGTATAGAGCAGTAAAATCTCTCAGTTGAGTATTTTTGCTTTTTACCAAAGTACTTTTTACACAAGCAACTGTACTTCTACTCAACAAATTAAAAAAAAATTGAGTAGGCCTACTTTTCCCATCTCTGCTGGCCTACTAGGAATGATGCAATTTGGAAATGTGGAATTCTGGATCAGACACACCCAAATATGAGGTGTGACACCCAGACAGACATGTTCTGCTTGGCTTCCATAAGGACACACTGCATTCACAACATGCAATCACAACATGTTCCATGTTCGCTATAAAGGGAGTTTTACAATGAAGATTGGCGGCTCAATTTAGAGTGGAAAATTGAGGAGCCACTCAAAAAGTGATGTGCGTCTGGAGTAGGCATGAGCAATTTTCTGATGTAGAAATATAAATTATATTTAACTGAACTGATGGCCATGAGCAGCGAAAATAAAGCAAGCCCTGTGATGGAATACAAAATGTGTGCATTTAACTAGCAGTAACTAACAGTTCTCAACAGACCTGAAGATGAAGACCCAGGGCTACTTGGGCCCCTAACTGAGCAGCCCTGAGACCCTGCCTGCATGGCCGAATTGGCACACATTTTTGGCCTGTTAATGTCGATTAAATTTAAAGTAAGGTATGACCATTTCCAGACCTGTAGTTTCCGCATGACCTTGCCTGAGGTCTCTTCTCACCCTCAGGGCATCTTACTGGTGTAATATGTTTATGGTGTGATATATATTATTTTTTAGACATAGCTTTATAGAGGTTGAGTATAGGAATCTGGCCTATTGGCACCATTTTACTGAGGTTTGACTGAGATTAGGTTTGTGGTATAAGACTTCAGTGTTTTGTATATTACAACATTATGTATGAGTACAATACAGAGAATGTTTGCTTTCGCCATCTTTGTTGAAGAAGATTGTTGAATATGTGGTTACTAGAGGCATAGAGGCAGGAAGGGTGAAATCAAGTTGCGACCGCGTCAGATGGCCGCGCCTAATAGTAAATTAGTCGCAGCTGAAAGTAAATGTGTAAAACCCAGCGACTGATTTTGTGGCAGGTATCCTATCCCTCCTGGAATGGATCCTATATCCATCACAGCAGGTATCCTATCTGTCGGGTTAGATTTAAGCAGAGGTTTTACTGAGGTTATGTTGAGGGTTAGGGCCAGGGGTTAGGTTTAGGCATGTTTGCAGGCCTATTAGTATTCATACTTTTTGATCAGAAGTTACCTGTGCCAGCAAATTATTAAAAAAATAAAAATCAATAATTTGCAATGGGTGTGGTACACAATACAAAAGCACCTGCTCAAATACTTGCTTAATGTCAATGAGGTCCACTCCCACAACACTAACCATGTGCAACCCAGATTTGGCACAAACGAGGAACTTAGTCCCTTTCACTCATGTGCCACCAAAATGTGGACCGCCCCACCAACAGTCATTAAGATATGTGAATCCCTTGACTCCTTCAAAACCACTCTCAAAGGGCACCTATATGGATGGCTACAATTCGAAACTGTCCTATATGATTTTCTGCTCCTGGCTCTCTGTCTTGGTGAAATTAACAAAGTGGCCACTAAACAAGTGTACAGTATTTCCAATTAAATCACAATTTTTCCAGAGATTTTGTAGATGCATAGCCTACTTGAATTGTACTTTATAGTGTAGTGTTATTCTCCAAACTGTTAGCAGTTTTGTTGCAGTGTGTAGCCAACTTTACTTGTAGGCTACTGTAACCTCTCCATTTCTGCTAATAGAAAATCATTCATTCGTTCCTTCATTCTTTAATCCATAAATCTGCCCAAACAACGGCTATTTGACCTTTAAAGTGGTGAATGTTTCTTTTTTTCATGCAAAACAAGACACTACAGAGGACGGGTAGCCTATATGTGCCCATTAAATAAGGCGACTCGCCTCTCTTTAGATTTCACGGATCAGCGGCGTTCAATTAATTAAATTATTCAAAAGACAAAATCTTATGTACCAAATCAAGAGGATTAGGGGCATGTACGCATGTTAAAAACGCATACATCAGCCTAATATATGTGCAATGCAACACAGGCTAACCCCCCACTGGCTGATAACAAGTTGTGCATGCGGTGCAGACTGACGGACTCCGGCAGGTTCGTGCGCTCCGCAGTTCCTCGTCCTTTATAAATCTATTGACGGTGGACAGAGCTCGCTCTCTCTCTCTCTCTCTCTCTCTCTCTCTCTCTCTCTCTCTCTCTCTCTCTCTCTCTCTCTCTCTCTCTCTCTCTCTCTCTCTCTCTCCAATGCTTTGCTGATCACCGATCACACACATACACACACACAAGAAGCACACACACCGACACACGGTCACACGTACACTGCAGTTGGATTTGGGAAGTTGGCAACTCGCGGCATTCACGGCTTTACTCTCACGCCGAAGACAGCGGACGGCCGGACTGTGGAATTATGAACAGAACTGTTTCATCCTCTGGTACCACCTGCGTTTGAACCGAATCGACCACGAACCGAACAGAACATGGAGATTGGAGTCCGCGTCCTGGTAGCGTTCCTCATCCACCAGGTGAGAACGTGTGACTAGAATAGTTCCGATCTAGCGGTTATAACGAAAAAATGTATTTTTGTTATTTTGATATCAGTCACTCGGCATTTATAATTCGAGTCAGTCGACCAAGGTGTGAGTTGGTGAAGCACTACTTACTACTGGCATGAGGAATTGACCCCTGTTTTGAATTATTCTTTATTTAGGCTACGTGGTGTTGATTTAATGTTGTTTTGGGTTGCTGTGGAGTTTGGAGTCTGCAGTTTATAGTCACTTTATAGAGGAAGAGGGACACTTCTAGTCCGTATGGTGCGTATGGTGCGTGCGTGTGTGTGTGCGTGTGTGTGTGTGTGTGTGTGTGTGTGTGTGTGTGTGTGTGTGTGTGTGTGTGTTTGTGCACGAGATGGTGATCGCTGCTCGAGCACACGTGCGTATATGGCTGTGTCGATGTGCAAATCACGCGCAACTCGTCTCCATGCAGTCGCATCATCTATATTCCACTCAGCTACCAAGTTGAGCATTGCTGGGCTGTAGTGGAAAACGACGTTTAAGCACTAAGCAGCACGCACGGAGAGAGAGAGAGAGAGAGAGAGAGAGAGAGAGAGAGAGAGAGAGAGAGAGAGAGAGAGAGAGAGAGAGAGAGAGAGAGAGAGAGAGAGAGAGAGATTTAAGGGCTGGTTGTGGGGGGTCTGTGTGTCTTCGACATCTCGCTGGATCATTAATTCATCCTCTGATACGCAGCCGTCCGTTTGATTTAACTCAGAGAGGAGATACCCATAACTTGTAGCAGCTGCCTCTGCTACTCACTTTAGCCAGACTTTTTTATATTCATCCCAATAGGCTACATGAGGTTGGCAGTGTCAAGCCAGAATGAGATGACTTTTATCTCTGGATAATATTCCGGCAACCGGTGGAGCAGAGTAAATAATTACAACTAAGCACTGTACTTAAATACAGTTTTGAGGTACTGGAGTATTTCCCATTCCCAGTATTTTTACTTCTATTCCTACTCTATTACTATTCCTCTATTACTCCTATTCTATTACTAGGCTACTTTGCCTAAATTGTCTCCACTGCTTGCAACAGAACTAAGACAGCTTGCTAATTTGGGGGAACGTCTGTGTTATTCCTTGCACCAGGCAGGCATCAGACGGTGTCAAAATATGGGCTTTTGTGTCTGTTATGATTTTTTCATAGCCGTTAATCCAAAACTTAATTGTTAATGGTCAACCAAAATCTCTCATAGTTGTGTCAAGTGAATAATGAAATGTCACGTCCGACCCTGGCAGTGGCACAGAGACTAACTGTTGTTAGTCTCTGTGCCACTGCCAGAGTCCTGTAACTAAATCCACAACCAAAAACTCTCATCAAACGCTCACCAATACAACTTCTTTGACTTCTAATCACCTGAATAACTGCCCGTAGGCTATATATGTCATTGCCAACCTTCTGAGAATGTCGTAGCTGTCTATGTCAGCTGTTTACAGTACATTTTAAAAAAGAATGCTGCAGAGTCTACTCTATTAAAAGGGAATTCCCCCAATTTTCAACATTTTACTATGTCATTAATATATCTTAGATGTTGTGGACATAACACAAACGTTCCCACCATTTTGTTTCCTAGAAATTTATTTCTTAAACAAATCATTAACATGGTGAAACACAACTTGATGTCATCAAGTTGTGTTTCACCATGTTAATGATTGTCTTCAGACCTACAGTAGAGTTCTCCCTCCCACAGAATGTGGGGACATTTTTTATTGGTTGTGTGGAAATAATAAAAAAAAATGTCCCCATTAATGACATAGTAAAATGTTGAAAATGGGTGGAATTTCCCTTTAAGAATAATATAGTCTTAAATAATATAGTCTTAAATCTTAAAAAAAAAGTCCTAAATACTACATGTAATAAGCACCTCAGTACGCCTGCCTGCTTCCAGAACTACTCTCACAAAGGGACTCATCTGCTTCCTATTTTCTCAATATCAAATTCAAAGCCTGTGCATTATAAAGGACCGGCACAGATGATCCTCCGGCAAACATCAAAAGGCTCGGATGCAGTCTAAGCGGGCCCTAATAAGTACCATAACGGACATAAGGATATGTCCATTGTTGTGTTCTAGATAGCCCTGCAGCAACATGGTCAAATGGTGGGTGGCGTCCGACTTCAAATAAGTAATTTTGCAATTGTGGCACCCTGCCTAGACGCGGTACCCATGCAGGCTTTCATTTTCGCCTGCGCTAAAATTGAAAGCCTGCAGTAACCTGGACAGATCAGTAAGATCCAATCAGGGCGTGTGGAGATCTGTGCCGCGCCCCACCTCTCTAGGCCAGAAGCCTAACCTCAGGTGGTCCCCTGTCTAATCTAGTTGAATAGCCCTGGCCTATATGATTTTATGATTTAAGCTGCCTTCCCCAAAATAAACTGCATGGCTCTCCTTTGACCAAATTGATGGACAGTGAAGTTCTGCTCTAACCCACCATACACCAATAATAATGGACACATTAAACAGTACACACCAAACGTCACCTATCCAAATGTTCTGTATAATTGTCAGTGATGCAACATAGTCAAGCTGGTATGTGTTGTGCGCACACACATGCTTGCATGCTCGCGCTCAGAATGTAACTCCACCTCACCTCCACTCTATTGGCTCATTATGAATCTGCTGGAGACTGATGTGCTGTCATTTTCTAAAAGGCTGCTTCACCCCCCCCCCCCCCCCCCATAAATTAGCACCGCCTTTCCTTAGCCGGACAAACATTTTATTTTCACGATTTGTTGCCAAAGTTCTGGACCATCTGCAGGACTGAACAAGTGCCTATCTACAGGAAAACAGCTGTAGCGTCAAAGTATAAGCAACGTAAGGGGAGAGGCAAAAATATAGCTACAGTATATCTATTTTGATTTTTGGCTAAAAATTTGCTGCTATTATCTTTAAACAAATTAACATTATAAAAGACAATATCCATTGTATAACTGCTTTCAACTTAAGCAATGAAGAACAATTATTGTCCATCTAAAATCTGATGAACATTCACATTATACTGTAATAATTACTGTAAAAACTTCTTCAAATATTCATTCTTCTCCACTTATCCACTCTTCTACGTTTCACTCGAAGTTATTTTCATCTCTCCAGTGAGTGTGATTTGCTCTCACCATATTAGCATGTTGTATGCATGGGGTTGAGTGAAAGAAACACTGCTATTCCTGCTGATCTGAAAGTTGATCTCCAACAAGCGGCCTCAACACCCACCCTGTTGCCTCCTTGGCAATACATTGCTGTTTTCTAAATGAAGCGTATAAAGCAGTTTCTCTGGGTGGAGCAATGATTCAGAATAAACACACAGCACAGCTGGGAGATGCAGGTGCTTGCCTGCGAGTTTTTATTCTCTTCCACTCCCCTTCATTACTTCCTCTCATTCTTTTCCCTCTCCCTCTCTCTTCCCTGAGTTGTTTCCTTGTCTTTCGTTTCCTCGCTCTGTGGTTTTCTCTCTCTCTCTCTCTCTCTCTCTCTCTCTCTCTCTCTCTCTCTCTCTCTCTCTCTCTCTCTCTCTCTCTCTCTCTCTCTCTCTCTCTCTCTCTCTCTCTCTCCTCTCTCTCTCTCTCTCTCTCTCTCTCTCTCTCTCTCTCTCTCTCTCTCTCTCTCTCTCTCTCTCTCTCTCCTCTCTCTCTCTCTCTCTCCTCTCTCTCCCTCTCTCTCTCTCTCTCTCTCTCTCTGGGTGAGTCACAGTTAAACCCACAGTGAAGACAGCAGGTGTACAGTTCCCATTAACAATCCAGGGATGGCTGTCATAATGGCCCTGCAGCAGACCAAACGCACACAGTACAGTATGTTTTGGAACTGTCCCCAACCAGTAGAATATTGGTCTACCTATACGATTTCTCAATACATAATTGAAACTCTGGGCTGACTGAGTTTGCTATATTTGGTTTCCAGTAGTACAGTGGTTCATAGAACGTCTTGAATTGTCCGACCGATACATAGGTTTGGCTGATGTATCAACTAAAATATAAATCTAATCATAGGAGCCGTCAAAACCAAAAAATACGTATGGAAATACATATGCACAAAACAGCTTGATGCCACCTTGCTCTTCTTTTTCACACCGAGTTGTTGTCTTTCAATCTGATCCGGAAGTGCCCCAACAGCACGTTGTATACATATGTGCGCACTCACACCCTGACACACACACACGCCTGACAGATCGGAAGGAAACAAACATGCAAAGTGAAATCTGCATGCATCTCTCTTTACACAGGCCTCTTGTGTATATAGGGTATAGCGCATATCAACACATCATGATGCATGCGTATGTGACGCATGAGATTGTATGGAGGGAGGGGGGGGGGGCTGTGAAATGTAATTTAATTTTAATATGGGTTAAATTAAATAAAATTCAGTTCTATGTTTGATTTCTTATTCATTGTTTGCTGGTAAATGTATATTATATGTGCAATTAATGTTAATCAATTAATTGTTAATCAATGGCCTCGGACTACAATCAGACTCCACAATCTGGTATTATTGGTCGAACTCTAATTTTTGACGTATTTCATTCAGCTTGGAATTCCATGACCGGAAGCTTAATACAGTAATACAGTATATGTAACCCAGACCCTCGATGTATGTCAAGAGGTCTTACAGCAATCTGGGAACACATTCTGATGCCGTTTTGTGTGTATTGTGTATGTGTATTTATGCTTTCCAAAATCCTAGCAAACACGGTCAGGACGGGAACAAATTAGGATGTTGTCGGACGTTACAATGACGTCCTCCAGTGATGTTGGAGGACGTTACAATGACGTCCTCCAGTGATGTTGGAGGACGTTACAATGACGTCCTCCAGTGATGTTGGAGGACGTTACAATGACGTCCTCCAGTGATGTTGGAGGACGTTACAATGACGTCCTCCAGTGATGTTGGAGGACGTTACAATGACGTCCTCCAGTGATGCTGGAGGACGTTACAGTGGCGTCCTATAGTGCTGTTGGAGGACGTTATGATGACATCCTCCAGTGATGCTGGAGGACGTTACAATGACGTCCTCCAGTGATGCTGGAGGACGTTACAACGACGTCCTCCAGTGATGCTGGAGGACGTTACAACGACGTCCTCCAGTGATGTTGGAGGACGTTACAACGACGTCCTCCAGTGATGCTGGAGGACGTTACAATGACGTCCTCCAGTGATGTTGGAGGACGTTACAACGACGTCCTCCAGTGATGTTGGAGGACGTTACAATGACGTCCTCCAGTGATGCTGGAGGACGTTACAATGACGTCCTCCAGTGATGCTGGAGGACGTTACAATGACGTCCTCCAGTGACTCCAGTGACGTTCAAGAAAGACTAGGCCAGATCACAGTCCATATGGGGCTGATCTTTACGTCATTTCAAGGACTTCTTCAGCAATTGAAATAAGCGAGAGCTTATTCCAGTCCAGATCTGAGTAATTATGATTGATTTAAAGAGGGGGTGCCGTGGTTTTTGTATTTTTCCCAATTTTGTACATGTTTAAGAGGAGACAGTATGTAAATAGACCCCTTGGTGTGTTTTTATGTGCAATGATGTCTTCCTTTTATATTTAGGGTTTCTTCCTGAGGGCTAAACCTTTCCAGTCAAACGTGCCAATGAAAAAAACTTCAATATAGTGACATCACATGTTCAGCCCCTCCCTTAACTCCTCCCCCTTTATCATGCAACTAAAGCTGTGGGTGTGGCTTCAGTTCAGGTGGATCTCCACCCATCACCACCCACCAGGCAAACCAGGCATACTTAATGAACTGGTAGGGTGGAATCATAAAAATTACAGTTTAACAAACACTGTACACTTTTTGGGAAAAATCTTACTTTTCATATTAACATTAATAACTGATGATCATGTTTTAGGGTAGAAAAAAATCATGGTACTCCATCTTTAAGTTAGTCTGGCCTCAATCTGACTCTCTCTGTTTTATCAAGGGACGTCCATCTTTAGTGGTCAGGAATTGTGTTGGTTGAAATCAGGGGATATTCTGGGCCAGATTTGACTAGTCTGGGAGTGCCTTGATCTAGCTGGACACAAATAAGACACCACTAATTCGTCTAGTGCTGCCTGGGATAGCTACTGTAGCATGAAGGTAATCCACGGTACACAAGCAGCATTTCTAGGAATTGTCGTAATTGTGGACATTCTGCAAGTTAGTTGCATCAAAGCGCAATATGAGCAGAGAAACAGAGAGACTGAGAGGGGGAGAGAGAAAGAAAGGCATGTGCGCATGAACTCACATATTGCTCGTCATATTCTCATTCACATTCATACTTTTACCCTTCATCCTCCACTTCTCCTCCAGGGGGATCTTGTGGTATCATAACATGTCATCACCATTTATCAATTATTCATCACTACTGCAACTTGCTGTTGGATAGGTGTAGTGTAGTACTACACACGCATGCATGCTGGCATGTGCGCGCACACACACGCATGTGCGCACGCACACGCGCGCGCGCGCACACACACACACACACACACACACACACACACACACACACACACACGTTCTTGTTTGTTTTGTTGTTATGCCAATTTCCTCGCGCACATTACTGTATGTTGTCATTTCCTACTACTACACATGGAGGACACATAGCGCCTCCATCCTAATGATCCTACTATATGCTTGCCACCACACTCCCTGCTGACAGATGACCACCCTTTACAGTCCATGGTGCCATCACAGTCCGTAGGATTCCATCCGGTGACAAAAACATATCGACCTTCCGGCCTGCATGGCTTCTCTCTCCAACACCCGGGCCGATTGTTTGTATAGCTGTTTGACAAAGCTGCTGGACGCAACAAGGTGGATTTGATCATTTGAACCGCCCAGATTTTGTACTGTAGATATGTCTATTTTCAGCAAATTCATTCAGTGTAGAGGGAACAGAGGAGGGAAGAACCTGCGTGGGATGCCAGTGAATATATGGACTATGGGTTTTCTAAGTGGTTACTGTAACTACTTCTGGCTGCCTCCAGTGAAGGAAAAGTCTGCACTCTGGATCGTGCTCTGGTCCAAAGCTTAAAGGCTACTTTTTAGCAAAAAAAAAGAAAGAAAAAAAAAAAGAAATCAAATTTATATACAGTGTATAGCTATGTTTTTGCCTTTTTCCTCTCTATGTCCCTTCTACTTGGATGCTGCAGCTGTTTCCCTGCAGACGGACACTTGCTTTGCCCTGCAGACGGCCCAAAACTTTGTTGTTGTCAACAAATAATTGACGTCGGGCTCATGTCAAGG
Source organism: Benthosema pterotum (assembly GCA_039105355.1). Taxonomy (NCBI): domain Eukaryota; kingdom Metazoa; phylum Chordata; class Actinopteri; order Myctophiformes; family Myctophidae; genus Benthosema; species Benthosema pterotum. Next base: position 33,698,080 of record CM076969.1, read on the forward strand.
CATTGTTAGTGTGTGGGGGCAGGAGGGGGTTGTAGGGGGTAAGGCAGCGTTTTAGCCAATCACAGCACATTAATCTCAGCAGTTTAATTGAATGAGCCAATAGAGTGGAGGTAAAGTAAGTTAGATTCAAATCTGTTTACAAACAGAGTTTGTACACGCTAAAGTTGCCTATAATATCTTTAAATTTTTTTGGTTCCTTCTGCACCATTGAACATGATGCTTCGAGCTTGTGTTTATAGGCCCTGTGTCCATGTTTATAGGTCCTGTGTGTCCATGTTTATAGGTCCTGTGTGTCCATGTCTATAGGCCCTGTGTGTCCATGTTTATAGGTCCTGTGTGTCCATGTCTATAGGCCCTGTGTGTCCATGTTTATAGGTCCTGTGTGTCCATGTCTATAGGCCCTGTGTGTCCATGTTTATAGGTCCTGTGTGTCCATGTCTATAGGCCCTGTGTGTCCATGTTTATAGGTCCTGTGTCTCCATGTTTATAGGTCCTGTGTGTCCATGTCTATAGGCCCTGTGTGTCCATGTCTATAGGTCCTGTGTCTACATGTCTATAGGTCCTGTGTGTCCATGTCTATAGGTCCTATGTGTCCATGTCCGTGTCTATAGGCAGGTCTGTGCATGTCCATGCTCAAATAAATTAACTGAGTGAAAATGGAATTCCCCCCATGGGGATTAATACAGGTTTGTTCAGTTATAATTATTAGGCTATATAATTACCAACCGCAGTGAGTGCATCATTTTTTGATAACTGCACAGCTCAGTGTTGATTATTGGCTCATGCCCACTTCACTTAGTGTTTATTCACATCCTCTACTCTATGAATAGAAACGATGCGTTGGCAGCAGTGTGGTCATCAACCTCAGAGTGAAAGCTTACTACTTTTGGCAAGATGGAGAAACGCATGCCAATATCAGTTGGCTGGTGATAACGTCTTTTTTTAAAGGTTTTTGACTTGTTGCCTTTATTGAGTTTCAAGTGAAGATAGACAGGAAAGAGGGGGAGGGAGAGAAGGGGAGAAAAGAGACATGCAGCAAAGGTCGACATGAGTGGGACTTGAACACGTGACATGCTTTGTGTGGCATGCTCCCGGACCACTTGGTCAGCGGGCGCCCGACAATAACTTCTTATGGACAAAGAAACACGCACACACAGATACACACACACACACACACACACACACACACACACACACACACACACACACACACACACACACACACACACACACACACATGCACGCAAAAGTGTGGGCTGTGCTTAATCGGCTAGACTCTTTCGTTGGGAGATTTGAGATCTCAGCCTCCCTGATTTTCTGTCGAAAAGCAAAGCTATTGCTTATTGACAGCACAATATGTATCCTTTGGCAGTTCATGAATAGAAATGGGTAAACAATCAACTCTTGGGAACTCATCACTCATCAGGCTTTTGTCTTTAGTGGGACACACAAGCTACAATCTGCACACATTCCTAAGACAAATGAATCATTGAGTTGAGATACTCCTATGGGGTATCTTTTGTCACAGTACATTGGCAGTTACAGGACATGAAATTTGTCCTCTGCGTTTAACCATCCTAACTATTAGGAGCATTGGGTGCTATTAACACAGCACCTGGGGAGCAGTCAGCAGGGACAACTTCAGCATACATAGAAACCGTGAACCGGAGACCTTCTAAAAGGTGCCAATTGCCCATTTTTGGCAGCTGCAGGCAGCCTTATAACCTGGCATGGGGACTTTTGAGATGGAAGGGTTGCTGAGAGATGAGATAGCCAATCAGAAGTCGTGGCGTTGCCGAGAGACCAGATAGCCAATCAGGTACAAAAAACATCCCAAGGCTCAGAGTGGTTGGAGAACAATTCTGCAGAAATAATAACAGCAGCTGCCAATTAAATGATGCGTCATTTCTTGTTTTAGTTATGGTATGTATAGCCTCGACACCCAGGCTTTCATTTTCATTCGCGTTGCGCGAAAACGGAAAGCCTGGACTAACGCACGTTGGAAAGTGGCCTTGAGGGGGGAGTGAACCTTCCGGGGTGGGCGTCGCTCTAAATGATGTGACGTAGAACAGCAGTGGACGGGAGGGGGAGGGGCCGGAGATGACGACACGTTAGTGAGATCAAATCGGAGCGCAGCACTTCCGCCGTGTGGATCCCACGACACCCCGCCCCCCAAGGCCAAAATCATTGAGGGCTAGACCAGGCTATGGTATGTATGGCCCCCATGTGGATATCAGACTTCATGTGGCCAGTCTGTGACGTCGGTCAGATCAGAAGAGCACCATAAGGCTCACCGAACGAGCTCGTAGACAAGCAGCACAAAGTCCATTCTCCAATTTACACAAAATACTTACATACCTGTACCTCTATCTCTTACACACTGACTGCATCATGCATGCACACATGCATGAATGCATGTGTGCATACACAAAGTGTAGCAACATTGAAGGACATTACTGGTGCGTTGCACACTATGTTTTCATTCTAGAATCTAGATGACACGTCTGCATCGTCACCATTGTGTGTCAAACTGTTAACGACATTGGGTGGTGCTGGTGTTAGTACCATGTAGTATACAGGGCTCATGGCAAGGCATGTAGTACACATGTGTAGTACACAGCAGCAGACGCACTGTGGTACTTTAGCCCAGCGGTTCAGACACCTGGTGGTTAAGAATATATTAACCACTTACTGCTATGTTATATTTGTAGGGAAAATGGTGAAGATATACTGTAGATGCTTGAGAGATGTTCCATGTCTAAGACAATTACACAATAAATTGTGTGTGTTTGGGAAATCAGTGAGTCGAGCTCTGCACTCATGTGTGAACAACAAGCTTGTGAAGGTACTCCAATATACATGTATTTTTAATGAGCGTAATGATGGGGGAGTCCTCTGCCCCCCTAGCCATGTCTCTCTAGACAGTCTTACTGGCAGACAGGTAGATGTAGGAGATGTATATTGATTTAGGCTAAATAAGATGCTGCTGAACGGCCTGGATTTTAGTTTCCCCACACAAATAGCATATGTGCAAGCTCGCTACTCACAGGAGTGCAGCGCAATGTTAACTTTTTCTTCTTCTCAAAGGTACCATCCTGCTTGTGAAACTGAGTAGCTTATGTCCGGGAAAAAATAAGTTGGCTGCTTCAGTTAAACTTTATTATGAAATTAGCTTCTGGGGATGAGCTCAAATATTAATTAGGTGAGTAAAACTTGCAGTGCAGATGTGATGATCTGACAGTCAGAATATGTGCTGTATGGCTCAATAGTAAAATGCTTACCTTGCACTCTCCCCCATGAAACCTCTACCTCTGGAATACTAATATAACACAAATGACAATGAGTGCTGCTTAACCACCATTCTGTCTCTGAGGGCCAAACCCTGTGTGTGTGTGTGTGTGTGTGTGTGTGTGTGTGTGTGTGTGTGTGTGTGTGTGTGTGTGTGTGTGTGTGTGTGTGTGTGGTCTGCAAATGGTCTGTGCATGCGAACCGTGTATTTGTAAAATGTGAGGATCATCATGGCTTTTAGACATTTTCAAATAGACAAATATTTAATTTGGGTTATCAGAATACAATTAGGTTTTTACTATTAAGTGTTTAGATGTAGGGATTAGGGATTCCCCTATGTTTTGTCTACTTGTTTTCCAGCATATTCTGCACCATCATGAAATGACAATGTCCTCACACAATAATGCACAATAATGCAAACCTTGTGCATTTGCAGGAAGGGCATAATTAATTTGCGACCACGGCAGACGTCACTGCAGTTATAAACCTGTCGTGGCAGGTATAAATCTGTCTCGACTGGTGGTCAAAACCATTGCGCAGATTTTCCAACGTTCGTCACCTAAATTTTGCGACCACGGCATACGTCGCAATTTCGCAAATGTTATTCATGACTATCGTGAGCGATGTGCATAACGGTCATGACCGTTTCACAACTATCGTAACAGTGTCACGACCATCGACATAACGGTCAAGGGTTAAGGTTGCGTTTAGGCATAGGTTTTCACTAAGGATGGGACGGTTCACCGGAAAAAAACGAACCGTTCGGTACGGGGTCCACGGTTCAATACGCGCCAATGAACCGCAATACTTCGGTTCGCATTCATTTAGATGCGGAGAATGTATTTCTCGGTCACACACCGCCGTGCGCCGCAGTGTAGTAGCACTCTGTCACACACCGTCGTACTGCATAGTGTAGCACCACACGGCTGCAATCAATGAACAGCGAATGCTACTGCGTGCGCGCACACACACACACACACACACACACACACACACACACACACACACACACACACACACACACACACACACACACACACACAAACGGCGTTTGGGGGAGTTAGGTGGTCTCCAGCACACATACTTTGGAAACACATGTGGCGCGACCTTGTGGATCAGCTATTTAAGCGACGCAAGCTTGTGGATCGGCCATTTAAGCGAAGCGAGCTTGTGGATCGGTTATTTACAGAGAATCGAGACCACAAAATGTTCCAGGGTCGGAACGCTTCCTCGGTACCTTTTAATGAGTATTATATCCACTGCGCGTCGCAATCAAGGGGCTCGCACGTGCAAGTGAAAAGCGACTCTGAAAGCAAACAACTGTCTTCCAGTTTGAACGCACGGTCATTTCCCAAGCCTATACCCTCAGTCTGGATTCTGGACATATTGTAAAGTGTCCGTCTCGCTTCCTTCCCCGCGTAGAGTACATACTGTACATTGTGTCGGCGTCATCCTCCTCCTTCAACAAGTGTATCTACTACCGTGTGAGTCAATGTTGCAGCCCACAGCCAGCGTATGGCCAGAATGCCGTGCCATCCGTTAATTTAAAACTATAAATACATACACGGAGATGCAATGCTACTTATTGAACCAAAGTTTAGCGCAGCCCGATGGCAGGCTGCTGTAGTGTGTGCAGGATAATAACATGGAGAAAACGAATGTTCCCATGCACTTGGCTGTATAAGGCTCAGGCGCAAAATTGTATAGGTCATTTGTCTGTCAGACAGACAGACGCATTTCCTTAATTCTAGTATGGATAATAATATCCTTATTAATAAAGCAGATATTGTAAACTAAACTAATTTAACTTTGTTGTCTGTCTACAATGCTTCTGCATGCTACCTGCCTGATACTTAACTGAAACATGCAGTCATTTTATTAAGCTAGGTGTTTTATATTTCCCTTGGAAATAGCCTAATAATGAGGCACAAATAGCAATATACATTTTTTCTCCTGTAAATAATGAAAAGGAAGAAGACAGGCCTACTGGAATATGTCTGAATAGGGATTATGTTTAGTCTAATACCTTAACATTTAAGTTTATAATACAAGGTTGTTTAATGTTTTGAAAATCTTGATTTATTTTTTATATTCACATTCAATGTGCTTATAAGTGAAATAAAAGAACATTTTTTAAATTTTATTTTTAAAAAGCGAAGCATACCGAAACCGAACCGAAACTGTGGCTCCCATACCGAGGTACAAACCGAACCGTGGGATAAGTGAACCGTCCCACCCCTAGTTTTCACGGAGGTTATGTTTACGGTTAGGTTTAGTAGGGAACAGTTGCAATCGCCTGTCACGATCGCAAATAGATTTCGCTGTCTACTCTGCATTTGTGAATGTGTGTTTGTGCGTGTGCGTGTGTGTGTGTGTGTGTGTGTGTGTGTGTGTGTGTGTGTGTGTGTGTGTGTGTGTCATGCCGGTATATGTGGAACAGAAGATAGGTCGGCAGAGGAGATCTGCATCGCACTGACTTATGATGAGTTCTGCTTGAGATGAACAGCCTATGGGCACACACGCACGCACCCCCCCCCCCACACCCCCCCACACCCCACACACACACACACACGCACAGACAAGTGCTCCTGCTGACCTGTGCACTTTAAATAACTTTCTCATTCCTCCTTCACCAATCTGCTGTCTATACAATTCTCCAACGTATCGATTGTTGATTTCGTGTCGACTCTCTTTTACGCTGTCATCTAGCACTTCAGAACAGCACTGAGCGCCTGAGCAGACGGCGTGGTCTAAGGTTTAGGTTGGTTAGTTGCGTCTAGTAACTTAAAGGGATATTTCACAGTTTATAAGTTACTCCATTCAATAGCTACCCCGCCCTCCTCCTATACATACCCATTATAACTGAAAATTCCACTTTAACCATGATAGATTCATCAAAAACAATCTATTCTCTGGTGACTGATATCGTCCTAATACATGAGGGGGCTGTGGAATTGAATTTACATTTTCATTTGGTTTTAAAACATTGTTTTGGAAAACGTAACAGCCTCTGTGCCACACTGGTGGGACCAAACAAATAAAACAATATTTGTGACATAAATGAAAACAGTAAATGGAAAAGGCCCCAGAAAAAGGCAGATGTTCTGGTTCATTCTATCATGGTTAAAATTGAGTTTTAAGTTATATTGGGTTTGTATGGGAAGGGGGCTAAAATGAACATCAAATATCTATAATCTATATACTGAATGGAGTAACTTGTCTTGGGTGTTCACATGAGACTGAGTAGATCATATAATGTTCACAAATGTTTTTGAAAGTGAAAATCCCTTTAAGTTTATGTTTACACATTGCAGTTTTCTCTGTATTGTAGAGTGTATAGTAAGGTTGGGCAATAAAGCAATTCATTTACTACTGTACTTTACATTGTCGTGCTCTTCGCACATCGGAAAAAGACAGATCACAAGCACCCAATGCCACTTACACATCGCATTTAGAACCCCCAGACCACCCATCTCTTAACGCTGTCAGCTTGTAGATCATATTTTTTGTAGCGCTTGTGTATAGGGGTTCGTTCACGTTGAGAACACACAGACGTGACTGTCTGCAGCACCCTTTACAACAAGCTCTTGAAGCTGCGAAATTCATAGCCATCTAGTAGAAGAGTTACGCCATTGACAGAAAACAGCCTGGTCACGTGGTTCATCTACTCACGTGAGCCCATAGACCCAATGCATTCTGGTTGTCCCTATTTGTTGTCATTCAGTAGAAGTCTATGTAGAGAAACTGCCACACTGGCCCCATTAAATGAACAGAGTTTATATAACTCTGTCTGTAGACTCTACGGCTCTGCAACAGGCTAAGCTAAGATCACCACCAGGGACGTGAAGAGTGTTAACACTAGAACGACGGCACAACAAACTTCTTTGCTCCTAGTTGCAGTCAAAACACAAATTAAACACTATGACAAGTGTTGGAGTCTTCAATTGGAATGTAAATGAGCCATTAGCTGGAACAATAGAGCTCTTCTTGGCATGGAGGTGTGGAGTTTAAAGGGGAGAGAATGCGTGAGGATTTCAGAGGTCAAAAAGACCTCTGAGTTCAGTCTTTAAAGGTTCGGTATCTCAAGCTTTCTAGTGTTAAAGGGTCTGATTTTGTTATTCTGGTCTGGAAAGGGCAGTTGTTTTACACAGACGGGCAAAAGGGCAAGATCTGAATCCTCCTTTAATATCCATGTGGTCACTTCCTCCCAGAAGCAGACTCACAAAATAGAGAAGCGACTCTGACGAGAAAAGATTTGGGACACCAGGGACTTGTTGCTAATGATTTGTTATCCACGTTTTCTTTTCTCTCTGTTTATTTTATCCCCCTGAGTTGGTCCAGTACATTATTAAACTACAATGGTCTAACATGAAATAGGTTCGGAACCGCTGAACGTTGTGAGTCGCTGGATCCTTCCCCCGTCTCTTCAGTGTTATGATCACAGCAGTCAGTACGCTTATTTCATAGGATCCATCCATGCAGGTGGACCAAAGGTTGTCAGATAGTCACAATCCTTTCAAAACATAAAAATACGCTGTAATGGGCCATCACTCATTCATGCAATGTGTTCCCGCGTTGCACGCACAAACACACAGCATGCAGGGAGGACACGCATGTGAATCACTGACTGCAGCCAGCAGCAGCTCACTTTGCTGGTCGATTGAGTCGGATTTTGTGCTCTACACGCTACCGTTGAAGAGTTGGAGTAGAGTTTTTTTTAATTGTCCCGAGAAATCGCCTAATAAAAGTAATTGGCGATTTGACTTGTAAATTCGTAAATAGCGATATATTCGCATCGTCACATAACCCGTTCTTTACACTGCAGTTCATCCATGTCTCACTGGTGTTCTTGCTTAGTTACCAACCAATTAACTAACCAATTAAATTGATTGACACTGACAGTTGCCTCCCCTACTGTACCGCTTATTCCCTGAAGAAGACCTTATAGGTCCATTGGCATCTTTCTTTCTTTTTTGGCTATGTGTTCACAGGCTTTTTCTTCTTTTTATACTCGTTCGTTGTCACACATCATCACCTCTCCTCCCCTTTCCCCCATATTCTCATGCTGCTTTCCCTTACCTTTCTCTAATTTTTGACTGTTTACTGCTCTAATGCCTTCAATCAGCGGAGCAAAATGTCACGTCGTATCGCGACAGGGGGGAAATGTCATGTTTGTGACAGGGAATCAATCCCTGTGCTGCCGCCATGCCAGCAGTACCCGCTCTGCTACATAGATGGCAACATGGTGCCATAAATTCCACTGAAAAGGCTGATAGGACAAAAACTATCTTGGCAGATCCACTTATTGTTTAATCAGTGTGCGCATTTGCATATATGAGTGTGTGTGTGTGTGTGTGTGTGTGTGTGTGTGTGTGTGTGTGTGTGTGTGTGTGTGTGTGTGTGTGTGTGTGTGTGCGTGTGTGTGTGTGTGTGTGCGTGTGTGTGTGTGTGTGTGTGTGTGTGTGTGCGCGTGCGTGCATGTGTGTGCGTGCATGTGTACACGTTGCACTGTGTGCACTGCACAGTGAAATCCTTATATTGTTAATATCACACAGAGACTGTATAAATTGGCCCCCAAGGCAGATATTTACTGAGTCAGATTGGTGATTGACTTAGTGATTTTGGTGTCAGTGTTTGGATGGATGAGTGAGCCAGGACTCTGGCCTTCCACTGACAGAGGTGCCAGGCTGCCACTTGAATGGAATTATTTCAGACACCCGCTTGTCCTCCTTTCATTGGTTTATCTCATCTGACAGATGGGTGGCTCAGAAGGTAAAGTGGTAATCTGGCAGCTGGAGGGTTCCCAGTTTGATCCCATCTCCCCCCTCTGGCTGTCTGTTCAAAGTGTCCTTGAGCAAGACACTAATATGAGACTTTAAAATATAATTAACAAGCAATTATACACACATTCTGCAATAAAAAAATAATAATTGCAAAATGTGTGAATCCTCTCCGATAAATGATGATCTGAGTCAAACTTTTTAGCTTCACATAGCAAAACACATTGTGTGGTTTGATAAGCGAGGCAGTTACGCAGTGCGCAGAATGACATAAGCAGCAGGTTGATTAATTCAAATTCATTTATCTTACCAGTCAGAGTGGAGGTGGATGTTCTCCATACTAATGTGCATACCAATCTGGTCCACTTCACTGAATATAGCTGATCTATCCACCTTCTACCTGCGCTGTGAGCTTGTGGATCTTGCTATTTGCACCAAATGCACTTTAAATTTAAATGTGTTGAATAGATGCTAGTATCCACATGTTTCACACATATTTAATAGATTTGCTAGATAGCTACTGTACTGATTCCAAAATCATTGAAATGTATCATATCACCTTAATGAACCAATGTAGTCCATGTATCGCAACGTCAACCATGCATCGTGATAAGTATCATATTGCATTATAAGTTATGCTGGGTCTGGGTCTTATAGGATGGGTGTGAGGCAGCTAAAATTAATATTAAATATCTAATTTCTGAATCGAGCAACTTAAAAACTGGGGGTTCACGTTAGTGTGTTAAGTGTGAAGTGATGTGTGTCCAAGCATTTTGCATGCATGTACTTGCAGAGGTTTTCTTCACATCATAGAGTGACAGGTTAGCAATTTTGCCACATAGACTCAGACATCTGACATCTAACGTATTCTGCCGAACACAAACGCGATGAACAAAGAAGACCTATACTCAGTGCTGAGTTGGTGTCATGTAAAGCTTTATTTGTTGCTTCACCACATGTGTTGTGCATTGAAAATATCTGAAACAAAGCACACAATACAAAGCACACAAGCACATTTACTGATTTGTAAGGTTGTAGGTTTGACAAATAAGATGGTTTATCAGATAACTGCAGCACACAGCAGCAACAGGCTCTGAGGAATTGAACCACATTTACATTTAAGGGCCTTCCACACAAGGATCGATAAAACGTGCCTTTATTTCATTCTCAACCAGACCTGCATTTGGCGCTGAGAAGGCAGGGTGCGATAAAGCAGGAGCTTGTGCTCGTTTTGTGCACATGCCCGACCCGTGTTTCCGCCCGTGATTCACCAGCACTGGATTCTGTTTAGCTTTTGTAACGCTCATGTTGTTGATCACAGTCTTCCTGAGCAGACTTGGTAGCAGAGCTGATGCTGATCCAGATGTTAATACAAATGTCTGAAAGGCCTTTGAGTCACAATTTTACTATGATTCTATCATGATTATGATAGGTTGTCAGAAATAGACAACAACCACATGCTCACAGTAACTAAAACAAGTAAAAAACAAAACGACTGTTTATTTTTAAATAATGATAGTAGAGTTAAATGAGATAATACTTTATAATAATTATACCCTATTAAGCATTAGTTAAGCATTAGTTAAGCATTAGTTATGCATTAGTTAAGCATTAGTTGATCCTTAATTACTCATGAATTCATTGTTTAGTAATAGATTACTAAGCATTAGTAAATACAGTTACAAATGTTCAACTAATAAGCTATTGAGCATTAGTTAACCATTAGTTAAGCATTAGTTGATCCTTATTTACTCATGAATTCATTGTTTAGTAATAGATTACTAAGGATTAATAAATACAGTTACAAAAGTTCAACTAATAAGCTATTGAGCATTAGTTAACCATTAGTTAATCCATAATTCCTCATGTATTCCTCGTTAATTCATGTTTGTTAATACATTAATAAACCCAGGTTATGAATGGTTTATTGCTTAAGTTATTGATGAGTTGTTAATACTTTATAAAGGGTTAGTATATGGTTTATAAACACTCTATTAATGACTTGTTAATGACTTATTAATGTAGTTACTACTCATTAGTTAAGTATCTTCCGTGAGCCCATCTAAAGTGACGACTATCTATGCTTTATAAAGCATTAATAAAGCATTTATAAATGACAGAAGAACAAGATACAGACAGGGGGGGGTTTATTGGTCACAAACATGGGAGACAGACCTTTGAACACAATCATCTTAAAACAAACACTTTAACGTCTTATAAAATATGAAAATAAAATAGAAACTCTTAACAACTGGTTTTATAAAATATAAAATATGAAAATAAAATAGAAACTCTTAACAACTGGTTTTATAAAATATAAAATATGAAAATATAATAGAAACTTTAACACTTTACAGCAGCTGTGTGGTTTGAGTAATAAAAGTGCTTTACAGTTATTTCACATTTCAAAATTGTCCAAACCTAAAGCCCCCAGCATACTCCAGTGAGGTGGTCATCACCCCACCGTGTTGTAGTTGTTTGCGCCGTAGTTTAACAAGTGGCAGCCAACGCTAAAAACTACAACGCGGTGGGGTGATGACCACCTCACACTGGAGTATGCTGGGGGCTGAAGTGGTCACCCCAGACAAAGGCTACATGGTGACCTACAATACCCCTAGCTGCCAGCCAGCCTACCCTACGCCAGCCAAAGGCTACATCGTGGTAGAAAAATACAAGCTTATAACAAGAAACGAACAAACAAAAAAAGTATATATAATAAAGCTCAATAAATTCTCAAGGCTTAACAAGTTTTGTTAGAAAAAAATGTCAAAGTTAAAGTGATTCAGATGGTATTATCCCCCCAGCACCTATCCCAACTACGCCCCTCACTTTTTGCTGAGGGGCAACAGCTTGTTCTCCTTCTTATATTCGGTTACTTTTTCCTGTATTGCCGAGTTGTGCTCTATGGCTAAAGAGCATTCTGTAGCAAACACAGCCAGTTTCAGGCGTTTTTTCCCAGCATTGTGGGTGTCAAACACCTCTTTATACTTCCCGGGTGCAGCCAGATACAATTCGGCAATTGGCGCTGTGGACACCACGGTGTTGCGGTCAACACCCACAGCTGCAAAGGCAGAGGCCATTGTCCCTCCCTTACGGTAGACCTTCAATATCTTTTTGTATCGATTCAAAACCATCTTCGGATTTTGGGCTGCAAGAGGACACAGAGAACATAAAATTAGTTGTATCCACATTCAAAGGGGGGCGCACACACACACACACACACACACACACACACACACACACACACACACACACACACACACACACACACACACACACACACATATGCACTATACTATGCACCAGAGCTGTAGGACTCTAGTCCGGTCTCGGTCTTGAGTCCGGTCTTAAGAATCAATTTTCATTGACTCTGTGTCCTCTACTATAATTTGACTCGGACTTGAATTTGTCTCGGACCACTGACTCAGTCTCAAGACCGCTCAAGACCAAGACCTCGTCACTACAATGCAACAAAATAATTGTATTAACTATAGCATATTGGGGAGCCAATTCCACATTAACATTATAAAAGAGCTGTCTGGGGCTTGTTAAGTAACACCCCAAAAGAAAGCGGTCTCGGTACAGTGTCACCTGCCCTCGGACTTGGTCTTGACTTGGACTCGAGTAGTTATACATGGGCCACATGCGGCCCCCACAGAATTAATTTTATTAATTATTATGAACCTCCCCTCAAAGTTATGTAACTGTAGCTCTTGTGGTCTCCGAGCTAAAAATCCTCAACTTTTCGTGCTCGGACACGGACGGACGCACACACAAACACACACACACACACACACACACAAAGCTACGAAATGAAGCAGTGAGGCACTGCTTAAAAACAAATAAAACACAGCAAACAATATCTGATCTACAAGCTCAAAATGCCTCGTGCTGCGACGCGTTTTGAGCTTGTAGATCTGCTATGTTTGCCTCTTTTACGTGACAGAATGTGGGCCTCTGGCATGAATGTGAGAAAATAGTGGCTCTCTCAATCATCAAAGTTGCCCAGCCCTGAGTTAGGTGGTCTTGACTACAGCCCCTATTATGCACACCGTCTCCTTTGTGTCCCTATAGGGAACCACTATAACCAAATATGTATACCTATCCTCAAGATATTGGCAAACAAACAAACATCTCCAAGGAGTAACAGAGGAAAAATGTAATTTTGGTTTTGAACTATCAATTTAATGTATTTCTGTTTTGCATTGGCCTACATTGAATTTAGCTCCTCCTCCTATATCGAACGATCGTGCAATGTTTGCATATTATTAACAATATAAGGCAACACGTATGTGAGACCATAAAGTTTTCAACTCAAAGCCAAACAATATCTGCATTCATTTAATTGTGTACAGATCTAGATTTTTTTTTACCTCTCTGACGTGCCTTTGATTCCATTTCCTTGGACTTTTTCACCTTTTTCCCTTTCCCCGTCTTCTTCTTCTTGTCTTTCTTCTTTTTCTTTTTCTTGTCCACTGACGAGTCAGACTCAGAGGAACTGTCAGGGGAACTCCCACTGACAGAGGACGAATCCATCGACTCGTCAGATGAGGAGAGTAGCTTGCCGGTCGCAGGCATGAACGGTGTGTTTACAGGGGTGGGGGCTGGTGTGGTCGCTGCACCATCTTTTTTAAGAGCTATTTTAATAAAAGAGATAAAGAAATAAAACATGAGACATCATCGCACATCAAAAAGTTTTAAACTTTTTTTTTTTTTTTGCATTCATTTAGTTTGACAGTTATTGAGAGTTCATCTGAGTTGTTGTGGACCAGTGATGCACAGGTGCCGTCCCCTATTTTTCCACCCCCTTATTTGCCAGCCCACCCCGTTATGTGCTCTGCATACAAACTTCTTTCGTACAAACAAAACAAACCAATGAACAACAACTAAACTGAAATGAACAAAAACACTAATTCCAAGTAATGAATTGGAAACACTAAATAAAATGATTAAAAATGCAAAATAGTAATAATAATGACTATAATACCTCTGGACCCAACTAAAGGCTACTATAATTGTATTAGAAAAAGGGTCTACTGATTTACCTGCTGCTAACTGTTCTTTCAGATAATCTCTCTCCCTGGTCAGCTCATCAATTCTCTCCTGCTGAAAGCCAGCCTTCAGCTTATACAGCTGCAACTCAGCCGCCATTTTTTTGTTTGCCATCACTAGAGTAGGGGCCATCGACGGACCTAATGGAAAGTAAAGTTCATTATTGGAGTGGGGAGGTATAAGGTCAAGTACATGATCAGTACATGCTTAAACATTCAAAAACTAAGGTCCAATATTTCTATAATTTCTATAACTTGCTACAAAACCTGTGCATCTTGTCATTTTGAGGGAAAAACAAGAAGATAAAATTAAGTCTGATAATGATGTACCATACATGCTCTCATTGTGTAACTTTCTATTACTTTGAAAATTGGTATTAACATTTTGGAAAAAATAGCCAATTTTACATCAATATGCCCACCTGCCTTATTTGTCCCTTGATGACAGTGATGACAGTCAAGTGACAATTTAAGGACTTGGATTGGAAAAAAAGACTTTAGTAACTAAAAGACCATCACAGTATAAAAAATAAGACACGCACGCACACACACACAGTACAGTAAACATCAAAGGGAAACAGTACGCTCCACTAGCATCTGCGATGAGCCTACCTTCCAAAGAAGCCATCTCCACATTCTCCACAGTTCCAGTCTTCTTTTCACCACGTCGTCCTCGCACACCTAGTAGAGAGTTAAGTTGGTTATTGCTTAATCAATCAGTGTCGGTCACTGGTTCTCTAACATTTTATTCACTGTAAGGACCCCAAAACAGTAATCATCAATAATTGATCCCTAAGTACGACGATGAACATCAGACAATGTTGTCTTTTAACGGAGAGGATGTTATACAGCGCTGGTGTGTTGGTTGGAGTTTAATAATGAAGGCATCATAACTTATCTTATCTTGTTTGTTTAACGTGGCCAGCGTTTGAACAACATCGCACAACATCGAACCGATTTCAATATCAAAAACATCTAACTCACATGAACGTGCACACACAAACACAGTACTCCATGTGTGAAACATAAAAGAAAACATGTAGGCTACTCACCAGCATTATGATCGACGGGATTGCCCTCTTCTACCTCAACGAGGTCCAGCGTGTCATTCTCATTCTCCACCGGCGGCGTATTCTTTTTGGTACGTCCCCGTGTACCTCTTACATTTTGCTCTGAACTATCCATAATTTTATCTGGAGTCTTTGCTGCAACAAAACAACTTGAACCGCCTCCTCTTGTGCCCACATCATCTAGAGCGGAAAGAAAAACAGAGCCCTGGAAATAGACAGAGTTACGCCAACTCCGTCCACTTCATGGGGCCAGTCCAATGGCGGCTCCTGTACATAGACTTCTATTGAAAATGGGACAACAAGTAGGGACAAGCCCTGGGCCTGAAGTGAGCAGAAATGCAGTGGACTCAGGCAACAGGGCAGCTTTAATGTTCGTAAATCCCTTTATTTTACACTAGGCTATAGAGTAGGCTATTCAGTCGTTAATCTATAATAGGCTACTTTAAAACAGTTTCCCTAAAATAGCTCTTATTTGCGCCACCCTCATTGAAAACAATGCATCTCCAACTGCATTTTGTCACTATTCAGGCTGCATGAATAGCGCGCGAGCGCTCAGTTTCTGACCCCTCAATGTCGCAACTCTTCTACTAGATGGCTCTGAAGAAAAAGAAAGCGACGCTGTTTTGCGTCGCTGCGTTTTGGTTCCCCTGTTTGGTTCCACGTTGGTTCCCCATTCACCATTTAAATACTGAATCGAATATGTTAGTCTCACCAGTTGGAATAAAATATGGATAAACCAAATAAAATATTCCAATAAGTAGTTAAGCTAAAAGTCACAGCATCAAGGATTTATTGGGTAGGTCCTAAAATGACGAAACCTTGAACACAGGGAATTGTAACACGTTCCTTGTTTCCGGTTGAGAGCTTCCGGCGGTTCTGGAGAGGGCGCAACAAGGATAGAGCGCGGGCTTTTCAAAAATTTTCCTCACATATTTGCCAGCCACATTTGAAAATAACCATGAGCAGATTACTCAAACAGTTGAAAGATCTAATTAGTGGGGACAAAGCCCTTAAACTAATAAAGTGGCTTCAGAAGAAGAAACTTCTCAAGAGGAAAATAAAATGCAGAACATGTCATCATCAGATGAAATTGAAGAAGAGGACAAATGTTACAGATCACTATGCCTGGTAAGACGCCTAATATTGTATATCATAACTTAAGTGTGTGTGTGTGTGTGTGTGTGTGTGTGTGTGTGTGTGTGTGTGTGTGTGTGTGTGTGTGTGTGTGTGTGTGCATGTATGCATGTGTCTGTCATGTCTGCCTGCCAAATTGTATCATACATTTGCAAGGGATTCAATATGAATTCATTAAGCTGCAGATTTGTGCTCTGGCCAGGTGGTGTCACTCTCCAGGCTAGATCACAGTTATATCACAGACCCCTGGGAGGGTATACTATTTCACACAATGAGAGAATGTATGACTAGTTAGCCCTACATGTCTACGAATACAGATTCGTAGACATACATCGATCCCATGACTTGCTCTAACATTTAACGGTGGGCGCTCTTTGCGTGCTAATCATTCAATGTGCACTCACCCATTAAATGATTCCAAAGACGTGTGGTCTCATATAGTCCTCTACTTTCATATCCATGTCAAAGTTGTGGCGCAAAACGTCTGTTTAGTCAAATATATCCACTTTTCGCGAGACGCACACAGACATCTCTCCCTTCAGACAAAGGGGATCATAATACCGGCTGCACCTGATCGCTGCAAACGTCATCATCACAAAAGGTTTGGGGAACACAATTGGCAGGTGGTGATGATGTTTGCGGCAATCGACAGGAAGTTTACGTGAATCTGTCCATCGATCATTCCGGGCCCCTTGCTTGATGAGACAGTCGCGCGTGTGGACGTCGTGAAAAGTGGATATATTTGACTAAACAGACGTTTTCCGCCACAACTTTGACATGGATATGAAAGTAGAGGACTATATGAGACCACACGTCTTTGGAATCATTTAATGGGTGAGTGCACATTGAATGATTAGCACGCAAAGAGCGCCCACCGTTAAATGTTAGAGCAAGTCATGGGATCGATGTATGTCTACGAATCTGTATTCGTAGACATGTAGGGCTAATGACTAGTAAGACACCTGAGGGCCGGATGCGGTCGCAGGTCGCACTGTATATGGAGATATGTTATAATTGTGCGTTGGCTGCTGGTGGGCTTGAATTGCTGATCTGTGTGGACCATTATGAATCTTGTATGACCATATGGAGATAATCAGCCTATTCTATACCTGGCAGAAGTGGTTGTTGACAGGAAATGTTGCCATAAACATGATGATACTGCTTACTGTAAATTGGCCTGGTCTGACATCAAGCTGATGCTGTGTAAATTGGCATGGTCATCACAATTGGGCATGTCAGAGCAGAATGAGTTAGGTAACTTAACTTAATAAATAAATAAAATGTTTCATGTTTTCATGTTTCATGAAATATTATTTTTCCCCCGTGTTATTATTTTAGGGTCTGTCGACGATCCACACATAGATCGAAACAAATTTCAGTCAGGCACAAATCCATCTTCAGCCACTCCAAGATCCCCATTCGGAATTGGATGGAATTCATGTACAGGTAAGCAAGTAATATTAAACATGTGCCATAGGCTCACCTATGTTACCCTGGATTCCTTAGGTGATGACACATATCCAAATATAGCCCAACCCATTTGCATCTTGCCAGATTTTTCGCCATTTACAATTTTCATGGTTTGTTTTGTACGACTGGTCAGAACGCCATAAAACTGTACACACTCCTGGGATGCCAAAAACGAACCTCAGCCTCAAACTTTCCAGATTTGCCTGTTACAGCACTACCATTTTAATTTACTGTACATTCATGCCACAGACACTTGCTGCCCTGGTAGAGACCTGTGCTCTAAAGAGCACTTTTTCTAGTTTATAAATGTTATGTGAATACATGTTAACAATAAACTTTTTTTTTGTCTTGTCTATAGATTTTCTCAGGGCCTGCGGCTACGTCAAATCGACATGATCAGTGATACCATTGCTGGCAGCTCAGCAACTCTGACAAAAATGGCAAACCGATTGAGGGGTGTGTGTGTGGCTGCCATACAGAGACTGAGGAGGCGTACGGGCCAGAGGATGGGGGGCAGACATGAATTCGTCGCCATTGATGAAAGCCATTTTCGGCATAAAAGAAAGGTGTGTATCAGTGATTGCCACTGCAGGGAGCATATAAGTCTAGAACTCAGGTAACTTTGTCTCTCTGTCTGTCTGTCAGTCCGTCTGACGGTCAGTACTCTTTTCAGCAGCTTATTGGCACCGAGCCGCTAATGTCAGAGCAGCTTCTTTAAAGCACTAGAAGTCGATGACATCACACTGACATCACCTTCTCCACAACAACAAACCTCCTCTGCCACGCGTATGGAAACATCTGAATAGTTGGTCCAAGTTTATATCTATATGGAGATGTAGCAGCTCCCCCTGTAGATGCCTGCCTCACATCACAAATCCCCATATATGGGCATAAAAGGGACATGGATATGACAGATACAGACAACTCCATAATTGGGCACTCATACAGAGATCTCCAATGGCCATAAAAGGGGCAAAGACTGACAGCTACAGACAACTCCGTATTTGGAGATACAGTTGATGAGGAGTTGGTCCAAGACTGGATCATAACCTATGTCTCTATACATGGACCTGACCTATACACTAATAGAATTTCTGCACCTGAGCAAACTGCGACCTGCAGTCGCACACATTTGCATGTGGGTCCCTTAGGTGTCTTACTAGTAATTACTTCACATGATTGTGAAATACAGTCAACCGATGTACTTGTTCATACTCTATGTGTTTATATATTTGTTTTGTTTCTGCATCAGTACGGAAGAGGAAGAATGGCGGGTGGATGGAAGAGGAAGAAGTGGGTCTTCGGGATGCTGGGTGTCAAGGAGCATTCAAGACGCCCAGTTCTGCGCCTCGTGGAGAGGAGGAATCGAGCACATCTGGTGCCTTTGATCACCCAGCATGTCCGGGTTGGGGCCAGCATCATCAGTGATGAGTGGCGCGCCTACCGTGTGCTGCCTAACTTAGGGTATGTGCATCACACGGTAAACCACAGCAGGTCATACGTTGATCCCGTCACTGGAGCACATACTCAACATATTGAGAGGGCCTGGAGAACGTACAAAGAGAAGATATGGAGGCTCAGGGGGAACCGAACTGAGACACTGCTATCAGACCACCTTGATGTCATTGAGTGGACTGAGTGGCTTTCCAAAAAGCACAATCATGGTACGTTTGGAAGATTGCTTCATGACATTTCAAAAAAGTATAAATAGTGCGTTGTTTTTTGGCAAGCATGCATTCAGTCCACTCAATCACAGTCCCAGTCAGTCAGTCAGTATTGTAATTGTGGATTGTAGAGTGTGCCCTTTCTATTTGTTTACAAGTGTGTAATTGATTGGTCAGTTTTAGTATTTTTCTATCATGCAGTCTGGCTGGGGTGACGTGTGGACAATTTGGAAATTGTAAGAAATGTTACAGGGTTTTTGAGAAGTCAGGGAAAATGAAACAAGTTTTTTCAGTAATCACATTTTAGAACTTGGTCTAACAAAACCTGTTAAGCCTTGAGAATATATATATATATATATATATATATATATATATATATATATATATATATATATATATATATATATATATATATATATATATATATATATTATATATATATATATATATATATATACTTTTTTTGTTCGTTTCTTGTTATAAGCTTGTATTTTTCTACCACGATGTAGCCTTTGGCTGGCGTAGGGTAGGCTGGCTGGCAGCTAGGGGTATTGTAGGTCACCATGTAGCCCAGGGTGGGCAATTATTTTTCCCAAAGGGCCAAATAAGATACATAAAATATTCTGGAGGGCCAAGACTAGAGGCTGAACTAAAGTCTGCGTAATATTCATTTAATTTCAAAATTAAAGTAAGTGTAAGACCAACCATTTTGACTCCAGGGACCTCTATTTATTCAGTATTTGTGCCCACAGACCCCAAAACTAAAGATTTATTTTGCTTTTGTCCACAATTCCAGGCTGAATTTGGGAAACAGTCAAACATACAGATCAAAATGACCATTAATCTTCTACATTCTCTAGTTGTGTAGACTTGGGGCTAATTCACATGATGAATATTTCAACTCTTGAGAGCGTAAAAATGAAACCAAATGGACCCTTGCGGGTCCATTTGGTTTCATTTTTACGCTCTCATAGAGTTACATCTGGTTAACCAACTTTCCATATTTAACTGGAACTCTCTCAAGGACCACTGGTTTAAAAGCCTTTCGGGGGCCGCTCAGAGTCAACCAAAGGGCCGCATTTGGCCCCCGGGCCGCATAATGCCCAGGTATGATGTAGCCTTTGTCTGGGGTGACCACTTCAGCCCCCAGCATACTCCAGTGTGAGGTGGTCATCACCCCACCGCGTTGTAGTTTTTAGCGTTGGCTGCCACTTGTTAAACTACGGCGCAAACAACTACAACACGGTGGGGTGATGACCACCTCACTGGAGTATGCTGGGGGCTTTAGGTTTGGACAATTTTGAAATGTGAAATAACTGTAAAGCACTTTTATTACTCAAACCACACAGCTGCTGAAAAGTGTTAAAGTGTTAAAGTTTCTATTATATTTTCATATTTTATATTTTATAAAACCAGTTGTTAAGAGTTTCTATTTTATTTTCATATTTTATATTTTATAAAACCAGTTGTTAAGAGTTTCTATTTTATTTTCATATTTTATAAGACGTTAAAGTGTTTGTTTTAAGATGATTGTGTTCAAAGGTCTGTCTCCCATGTTTGTGACCAATAAACCCCCCCCTGTCTGTATCTTGTTCTTCTGTCATTTATAAATGCTTTATTAATGCTTTATAAAGCATAGATAGTCGTCACTTTAGATGGGCTCACGGAAGATACTTAACTAATGAGTAGTAACTACATTAATAAGTCATTAACAAGTCATTAATAGAGTGTTTATAAACCATATACTAACCCTTTATAAAGTATTAACAACTCATCAATAACTTAAGCAATAAACCATTCATAACCTGGGTTTATTAATGTATTAACAAACATGAATTAACGAGGAATACATGAGGAATTATGGATTAACTAATGGTTAACTAATGCTCAATAGCTTATTAGTTGAACTTTTGTAACTGTATTTATTAATCCTTAGTAATCTATTACTAAACAATGAATTCATGAGTAAATAAGGATCAACTAATGCTTAACTAATGGTTAACTAATGCTCAATAGCTTATTAGTTGAACATTTGTAACTGTATTTACTAATGCTTAGTAATCTATTACTAAACAATGAATTCATGAGTAATTAAGGATCAACTAATGCTTAACTAATGCTTAACTAATGCTTAACTAATGCTTAACTAATGCTTAATAGGGTATAATTATTATAAAGTGTTACCGTTAAATGATATAATACAATAATAACATCATGTTCTCATTGTGATTAATTGTAAATAGTGTATTTATATAGCACCTTTTATCCAATGCACTTTACATAGATTGTGCATCACATTCACCCATTAACACACACATTCACACACCGATGCCAGAGGAAACAATGCAAGGAACCGACCTGCACATCAGGAGCAAGTAGGGCTTCAGAGTCAATTCAATTCAAATTCAAATGAGCTTTATTGACATGAGAAAACAAACATTTACAATACATTGCCAAAACAAGGGTCACAAATACAATACAGAGTCTTGCTCAAGAGACTTTGACACAAAATCTAGGGGAGCCTGGGTTCAAACTGGCAACCTTGCAGCTACCATCCAGCCACTCTACACTTGAATCACTGATATTTATTATTATGGGCACACACACACACGTGCACACACACACACACACACACGTGCACACACACACACACACACACGCGCACACACACACACACACACACACACACACACACACACACACACACACACACACACACACACACACACACGCACACACACATACACACGCACACGCACACACACACACACATGCACACACACTACAGTCTACTGGGGAAACTCTCCTCCAGGTGCTAATACTTGTGACTACTTCCAGGTGTTAATACTTTGTGACTTCGGCAGGAGTCGCGGCGGTTATAAGACCGGTTATAAATGCGTTGTGACAGGTGAACAGTAGGGGCAGTGTTTAGCAATCGCGACAGAGTTATAACTGCCGCGCCCGTTTGCCATAACGGTTGCGTGATGGTTTTTATGAACACCTGCCGCAGTCGCAAATGGATTTGGCCCCTCCTGGACGAATGAGCTCAGTTGTGGCTCTCCTCCACAAGTGTTCTCTAACAATAAGAGAGCACCAGAAGGGTACTGGTCAGTCTGTATTAGGGCTTACACCCCCCCCCCCCCCCCCCCCCCCCCACACACACGTATGCACGCATGCACACGCACACACACACACATAAAGAGACACAGACACAGAGAGGGCGTGTAAAGCTCTCCACTCACATAGAGGTATAGGCCAGTTAGGGCACACACATCCAATCACACACACATGCACCATCGTTACACATTTAACCTCCACACAGTCACACCTGAGCTTCACCTCAGCCGTCAGCCAAAAGAGCTGAAGGCGGCAACAATGCACATGCACACACACACACACACACACACACACACACACACACACACACACACACACACACACACACACACACACACACACACACACACACACACACACACACACACACACACACACACACACTTTGGTGGGTTAGATTTTCATTAGGATTGCATGTCTCCGGCTGCCACATCCTCTTCCCCTACCTTGCACGCTTTGCTGGACTCAATTTTCTGGTGCACTGGCCTCCACACCAGCGGCTTGGTTCTTCATGCACCGGGGCGGCTGCTTATCAGTGCATTTCCAAATCACCCGTGGTGCAGCCTCGCTGGGTGGCCGCTTATCCGTGCACCCCGCCCCCACCCTGCTCTGAAGGCCTGTCCGGCCTGTCACAGCCGCGGAGCCGCACTGCCGGGCCCCGTCGCTTTGCTGCTGACATGCTGAGTTTGGACATAGCTGCAGATAGGAAGGGGCAGGGGCTGCATTTCTACATGTTGAACGCGCACACATGTGTGCACGCACGCACACATGTGCGCGCGCACACACACACACACACACACACACACACACACACACACACACACACACACACACACACACACACACGCACACACACGCACGCACACACACACACACACACACACACACACACACACACACACACACACACACACACACGGTCAGTAAGGGTAATCTAAAGGGATATAGAGTACTGCAGTGGTTTTCAACCTTTTTCATCCCAGGGCCCACTATTTATTCAGCATTTGAGCCACGGATTTCCTTTTTATCCACATTTTATCCACAATTCCAGGATGGATTTCAGAAACAAAACATAAATCAATCAAAATGATCATTAATCTTCTACATTCTCTAGTTGTGCAGACTTGGGCTAATTCAGATGATGAATATTTTAACTTTCGAGAGTGTAAACATTTCATTTTCATGATCTCAAGAGTTACATCTGGTTATCCAACTCCATCAATTTAGCTGGGGACCACCTGGAACCCTCTCAGGGACCACTGATGGTCACCGGACCACTGGTTGAAACCCCTGCAGTACTGCGTTAGGCTTAGACATATTTTACTGTATAGGACTATGAGCCATTCTACCACTTGGTTTAAAAATGAGTGAAATGTTTATGCCGATTTGAACAACCTTTGACCATTTTCATGTTGCACCAGATCTCAAGGGCCACAGTAATGGCACAGTAATATTAATCTATGTTTACTGGTTGCAGTCGTGTGGCTATAGGTACTTGTGGCCGTGACTATAGTTTTCCTCGGTCGGGGAAGTTCCCCCGTCCCTCACGATTGGTAAGCAAGTGGTCGCGACGTGTTTGCGACCTGGGCGGTCGTTGGTCGCCACTGGATCTTGCCCTTCCTGCTACATTATGTGTAAGCAGTGGAGGTCATTTTAATCGTACCCAACATGCATGGCCGGAGCAGACCAAAGGGCGCTGGTCTACTCTAGTCTGCAAAAGCTGCATGCAATTAGGCCTGATGAATCGATTTGGCTGGAACACGATGAAGATATATTGTCAGGATTACTTTTCAGAAGCCGTGTAAGTCAGCAGCCTCTGATTGAGAGCGTGCATGCGTGTTAATGAAGAAGTGACTGCTAACAAGCCGTGTTTGCCAACGTGCTGCATGGTGGTCTCTGCTGCTTGCTCTCTCGTTTTGTCAACCTGTTACGGTTTTTAATGGCCACCGGGGCCCCATTATTTTGAGTCCCTCTCTCTCCCTCCCTCCCTCCCTCCCTCCCTCCTCGCGTCTCTGGGGATGTAATAAAACTATATGAATAGGCGGACTCTCTCTTCTCCCTCTCATCTCTGCAATATCAAGAACATTTATCAATTCATAATAGTTTTAAGCTACATTCACTGGCGCCTAGCTGCAAATTAGCATGCTGTCCAATGCCCCCAATTTAGTCCCTGTGGAGCAGCAGAAAAAGAGCATGAGGGGGGGGTGAGAGTAGGGGAGAAAAGAGGAGCCATGAAGAGAGAATAGAGCAGCGATGGAGATAGAAAAAGGGTTGATGAAGAGAAAAAGAAAGGAGCGGCGATGGAGAGAAAGAGGCAGGCGAGAGAAAGAGGCGATGAGAGGGAGCAGTGGTGATGAAGAGAACACAGAAAGGCGAGGCGAGCAGCGGCGGAGGGAGACAGCGGAGAGTGGAGGCTAATGATGGAACAGAAGGCTGAAACAGGCTGAGAGCAGGAGGTGGAGAGAGCATTTGGAGGAGGCAGAGGAGGTGCAAAGGGAGGTGGGGCTGCAGGGGGATTAAAGGAAGGGCCCATGCATGGACAGGGATAGTTCACATTTTTTTGGGACTTAAAGGGGAACTCCACCCATTTTCAACATTTTAATATGTCATTAATATACCTTAGAGGTGCTGGGTGGACATGATGAAAAAGTTCCCCCATTCTGTGTTCCCAAGAAATGGAGGTCTGAAGAAAACCACTAACATGGTGAAACATCTTGATGACATCATCAAGATGTATTTTCACCATGTTAATGGATTTCTTTAGACGCTTCTTTTTTTCTGAGAGCGTACAAATGGAACCAAATGAACCCGTTAGGTTTCATTTGGTTGCATTTGCACTCTCAGAAAAATTGTTGAAAATGGGTGGAAATCCCCTTTAAGTTGTGGCGAAATACTTGACATTATTATAGTGGTGTCAACATTAATATTAAGTCAATATTAATAGTTTCCGGTCAATTTGTGGGGTTCACTGGGGCCATGCAGTGAAAGAACCTGAATCCACAAAACTTCAAAACATATTTGTTCATTTTTACCCTCCCCCCATCACTACTTTAGGAGCGTAGGGATACAAAAAACATGTGATACAGAGTGGTCAAAAATGACCGAAAGATGTGCTAGTATTTTAGAAATTCTGTATGTCAATAATACAAATGATGTTAGTTTTTTGGATTTATTTACTTTTTTCTGCATGGCCCCAGTGACCCGCATAAATTGACCGGAACTTCAAACATACTGTCCCACAGATCATACCAAAGATACTCTATGTATAAAGATAGGCATACTCCCATTGCACATTACAAAGACACTCTTCCTGACTCCTAACAAATCTCGCGAGAGTTGGGTGGTGGGATAAAGAATAATTTATAACAAAGTGAAATTTCTTCTGATTTGTTTAGCTAATAGAAGCCATTTTACTATGAATATGCTGTAAATATTATATGCCTTTTGATGATCGGGTCCAGTATTTAGTTCAGTGTCCATGGAGTGAAGGAATGGATCATAAGTTGTGTTCACGTTCATTCTACCATTGGAAATGAATAGACTCCAACATACTTCCCGTCTCCTAATATTGTACCCGCCCCCTCCTTCTAGAGTCAGGAAGCAACGTAAGTATGCAGAGTAAGTGGATCATACTACCACATAGGTGATTCTTTAGCATTTCCCAAAAACGTCCTATCCTATGACACTTCCAGAAAACGTGTGCGACTGTGCGTGATCAACAACATACTCCAGTTTTAGGTGAATGTGGCGGTTGGCAAAACTGCTAGGAGGATAAGAAGAGTAACACACATCCTCCAATGGTGCTGAGCCAAAGCTGTAGAAACAGTAAACATAAAAAAGAAAGTTTGGGCTCGCAACTCACTTTAACGCGCCAAAAAACCTTTATTTATCGACAGTTGCTTGTTGGCAAAACCACACCATGACTTCCCAGAAGTGAAGTGAAAGTGAGGTGATAAGCACCGCTCACCATAACACATCTCTGTTTTTAATGATGATGAGGTGAAATGGTCAATTTGGGCATGTTATGATACATGCAAGACACATGAGTTGTGTACAAGTCAGACAGTAGGCCAGCTGTATCGGTTTACTGCTATGTGGCGTAATTCTAAACTATATTGTTTTCAGTACATACTGTATTTAGTGTGATGATCAAGTTTACAACAAGTGACACTGTCTGGATGTCATCTTGAACTGAGATTAAAAGCGGGGTAGTTATGTAATCAGAGGCAGCTGTGTTTGGAGGATGACGCAGCAGTGGGAATCAAACAGGTGTATCTAATCAAGGTTCATCAAGCCTCTGCATGTGAGCCTCTACAGGTTATCACACCACATACACAAAAACTAAAACGTCACCTTTTTGGGGGGCATCCATTGTTATGTATCCACTGAGGTATGTGAACTCGGGGCTGACGGTTCTAATCCTGGCTCCTCCTGTCCACATGTTAATATGTCCTTGGGCAAGACACTGAACCTCAAATTGCTGTTTTTGTTATATATTGTTAATATTTGTTTTTGGCATTTTATTGGCAGTTACAGTGAGTGTATATGTGGCATGCGACCAGACAGGCCAGTGGGTGCCCCAGCTGCTTGATGCCTTACATGGAGAGACAGCAAAATCAATTTGCGACTGCGGCAGGTGTTGGGGCAGGTGTCGCGGCAGGTATAAATCTGTGTATAAAACTGTTGTGGCAGGTGAACTGTCATGGCAGTTTTATAACTGTCGCAGGTAGTTTTACTTACTACCGCGGCAGTTTTACTACTAAAACTAATCCCAACCCCTAAACATAAGCTCAGTAGAACCTATGCCTAAATCTAACCTTAACCCTGGCCGTTAGTTAGTAAAACTTCCACAGAGGTTAGTAAAACTGCTGCAGAAGTTTTACTACCTGCCGTGACAGTTATGAATAAATCTGTCACGGCAGGTATATAACTGTCGCAACCATTTTGATGCCTGCCACGATGGATTTTTACCTTTATATCTCAATTGATTTCGCCCCTCCTGCTTACATGACTCAGGCCGCAATAGGTGTATGACTGTACAGTATGTGAATGGGTGAATGTAATGGACTATGTAAAGGGCTTTGGACAAATGCGCTATAGAAATGCACCATTTACAGATGAACGTTTGAAAAACATCTAACCACCATTGCTTAGGTTGTGGTTAGTAGAATGCACATCCTCTCTTTAAAAGGAGGTTTTGAGAACGTGGATACGAGTAAAAGTATAGGCAGGAAGGAAGTGATAGCCGGTAAAAGGACATGCTATGAAAGAGGTGCATGCAGGAAAGAGGGGGGTGAGGGGGGGTGTATGGAGGAGGTGGGAGTCTTGGCACTGGAGCCGATGCGAGGATGCAGGGTAGAGTCTGTGAGTTGGGGATGTGAAATGGGTCCTGACAGAGACATTTCTCAACCTGGAGATTTACTCAGCTCTTCAATCTGTGGGCGGGAGGGAGGGCAGCCTGCAGCGAGCCTCTCCTATCCGGCAGACATGAATATTTATTTGGTTGGCGAGTGTGTGCACAGACTGTTGAGTGGCATATATAGAACCACAAACCGGAGTGTGTGCAGTGGGTAACCTTCGCTCTGTTCCGCTCTCATTACCCATACGCTGCCTTCTATATCGATTACTACGGGTTCCAACTCAGGCTGAAGTTCTAGCACATTGTTTACCATGGGTTTTTGGATGGATATTAGTCACTGTACTTTGCATGAATGGATTCACACCGTATAATGAATACAAGAACAAAGATAATAATCTATCAAGTTTTTTTTTTCAATTCATTTATTCATTTGCTAATTTTTATTTATTAATTTGCTAATTTTAGTGATATGCATTAAAAGGGGGGATTCCACCCATTTTAACATTTTACTATGTCTTAGAGATGTTACAAGCTTTCTATTCCTGTAAAGTTGCAATGCAAAAAAGGAAGCCATCGTTCCCCCAATAGTAAAGATATAAATTTATATATTTTAAATGTTGTTTTAAAAACAAATCTATTGGACGATGGTCACTGGAAGATGGGTTTCTGAACTGCCCACAGCACTACTGTTAGACACAAGCTGAGTAGAAAAAAATAGTGGTATTTCATGAGGATTCCTGGAAAAGTGGTCCTTTAACTGGTTGTGCACTTTGCCTGCTAAAGTACTTTACCTGTTCATGGGGTCAAATATTATTTCTATATTTTTCTACATCATAAATCCCCTTGTTTCTGGTAGCCTATTTTTGTCTGTCTGTCCGTCTGTGAGTACCAGCCCTAGTGTGTACTGACTCCCCCCTTTAAGTACTCCAGTTGTGCCCTTTTAGCAATTTTAATAAGGTCTTACTCATTAATATGTAGCTTTTATATTGGCAAATTAGACACTGTTACTGCCATGTGCTGCCCTATTGATTCTCAAGGTCACATACACGTAAAATGATCAATGGGATACAGAGTTGCAGCCATGCGTGCTTTCTTCATTTAGAAACGTCCGTCCCACGTGCCTCCTTCTAGTTGCTAGTACATTTAGTACAATTAAGGTAACATCCTGGAGGGTGAACATGGACCCTTAGGCTGTTATCAGTTAAATTACCAATACAGATTTGACTGTGCAGCTTCTATTGTATTCATTTTGCTAGAAGGCTTGTAGAGACCAGAGCCTTCTAGTGGGAGAGTTAGGATATTTGTGTACCCGGAAGCAGAGGCCGGAAGCAGAGCGGAGCAGCCAGTTCACGTGACTATACAGAGCCTCTTTGAGTCCAATCTGAGCACAACGCTCACTACTCCTACAGTCTCGCGAGATGTATACAGTAGTGTACGAGACAATACGAGACTTTGCCGGTCCCTATTAAATCCCATTCATTTCATTGACTTCCGGCTTGAGAGTGGACTCACAGGGCCCCTCCATGCTCCTCCAGTAACGGCTGTGGCCTGGCGCATATACTGTAGTGAATGGGAATATCCTAACTTGCTCTGGTTGAGACCAGGGGAGATTTGGGATCTTTCTCCTCGCATGCAAGCCATACCACCACCGCTGTACGCATTTGTGATTTTAGGAGGGAGCCAGGGGGGCACTTGCCCAGCCTGGTGGCCAAAAACAAGGGGAAAAAAGTTGAGTAAAAAATTACCAGATTGAAATTGATATAAAACCCACAGAGCTACGGATTGGTTTGTTCCAAAACGTGTAAATAAATCACATAATGTCTAGAAAAGCATGTACTTGTCTTGCACATTTAGTTGATTATTTTCTAAAGCAACAGTTTTCATACCAGGGCCCAATATTTACTCTGCATTTTATTCACGGAGGACTACCATTTGACGTTTAGTTTCGTCTCTTGCAGCCAAAAATAAGGATTTTCATGTTTTTTGGAAAGAGAAGTGGCAAAACATTTGTCAAAATAACAATTATTCTACATTTTCTAATTGTGTAGACTCTTGCATATTCTGTAATTCAGATGTTTAAATATAATTTAACCCCCCCCACTCCCCCCGCTGGGAGAGCCTAAAATCGCCTATGTCTGTACCAGCACACACACACACACACACACACACACACACACACACACACACACACACACACACACACACACACACACACACACACACACACACACACACACACACTGCTGCATGAGAGCACTGAGGGGAGAAACAGAAAGAAATCCATCCAGCTCATTATTGTGATGCTTTTACATTGCCAGGTCTAGTTTTTTATGGCCCCTTTTCTTTATATTCATCTCTCACACCTCGGCCTCCCTTCTTTTAATTAAGACTTATTTGATGCTTGGAGACTGTTAAAAGCCATTAAGGAGAGTCATTAACAAGCTATTAAGGTGGGGAGCCTTCTGCTAAGAAAAAAGTATTTTCCTCTCACACACACACACACACACACACACACACACACACACACACACACACACACACACACACACACACACACACACACACACACACACACACACACACACACACACACGCACACACACAGAATATGATATATTGGCTTTGACAGTTGAAGTATTATTGTGTTGCTGTCAGGGAGAAATTATAGTGAAGTGGGGGTTCTCGCTTACAAAGATGAAAAATCAAACCTGCTGGATTTGCCTACAAACTCACAATGAATCGCGTAGCAGCACATTGTGAGCTACTACTTTCGACTACTTTCACATGTAACAGGGTATTCTACATTGTACTTTTACTTAAAGGGATATTTCACTCATTTTAACATCTAGTCAGGCTCATGTGAACACCCCAGACAATTTATAAGTTACTCCATTCAGTATTGTTAGATATTTGATGTTCATTTTAGCTGCCCCTTCACTGAAAAAAGAAAGCGTTGAAATTACGTGATTCAAACATGGACATTGGTTCCACCTGAATGATTTGCTTTGGCAGCACTAGATCCAATCACGTTGGGGCAACTTGAACGTGATTGGATCTAGTGCTGAATGGTTGTGGATTTCCCATCCACAACCATTTTAAAAATCCAGACAGAGCATCAACGTAGCAGCATGGACACATTTAGGAAATAGGAAATACAAAAAGAGATCCAGAGGAGAGAAGAGCCATAGATGCAGGTGGTGTACACAATGTTTTTTTTTTTTCATTATTATTTATTTGTTTGTTTATTTATTTATTTACCAGTTTTTCCCTGTAATGCAATGCATGCATGGCTGCAGGCTGCAAACTGGTTAAAGGAAGAGGGACAAGGAATCTCAGATAAACCGGCTTATTTAATTCTGACCCCTCCGCCATATTACAGGCTGTGCAAATGAAGAAGCAAATGAAAAGTGACAGCAAAGTGGAACGTGGGCGGACGGGCGTTTTAGCTTTTGCACGTGGGTGTGCTAAATCATTGCTTCTAGTGGGCGGACGGACTCATCAGAAATCAGCAACATTTGGCTTTAGGTGACTACAGTAGATTCTGAATTTTGGTGTAGTGACTTAGGCATGGGCATACGATTTTCAAAAAGTAGCCAATGAAACCACTACTATATATTATGTCAGCATATTATGTCAGCGAAATATTGAAGAGATTTCTCATTGGTGTCTGTTACAATTGGGTGTGCTAATTAACATAATGAGGCCTTATACCCATATCTAACACTACACCAAAATGCAAAAAACTAGTCACCCAAAGCCAAATGACTGCTGATTTATTACAGTACAAGTCCGCCCCCGTATTCTACATGTTGCTGTGCTCTTCTCTTCCCTGTGTGCTACCATGAAAAGTACTTTATTTTATTATTTGCGGGCTCTTCCCTGCGTTTTGCAAGACCGGAGTATAAGAGTGAGAATGGTTTGAGGCAATCTTTTTTATCCTGCTGGATCTCTTTCGCTGGAGAGAACGGGCTTTGTAGTGGTGATTGGAAGGAATTAAGGTCTGCCTTTGGAAGCTGGGAATAGAAGGCAACTGGGAAACAGGCTGAGCCTTTGACTGTGTGTGTGTGTGTGTGTGTGTGTGTGTGTGTGTGTGTGTGTGTGTGTGTGTGTGTGTGTGTGTGTGTGTGTGTGTGTGTGTGTGTGTGTGTGTGTGTGTGCGTGCGCGCACGTGTGTGCGTGTGTGCGTGCGTGCATGCGGCTGTGCACGCTGGTGTGTGCTGGTTTGTGTTTGTGTGCAGGCGTGCGTGCATGTATGTGTGTGTGTGTGTGTGTGTGTCTGTGTCGTGTGAGAGAGAGAGAGGAGAGAATGAATGAATATCAATTAGAATAACCTGTGGTTCATTGTATATTGAATGTGTAACACATTGATAGCACACCTCACTGTAACTGTAATTGACTGTAAAAGCAAAGCACAGAGATTTTGTTAATCACGTTTGATTCGGAAGCCTCCTAGTCAGGGGTCTCAAACTCAATTTACCGTACCTTTGGGAGGTAGAGGCTGTGACTGAGGCTGGGCCATAACCGCAGTGCACCTGCTTGTGTGCACGCACCATTTTTTGTGTTGTGTGGTTTCAAGCCTATTTTTTACACCTATTTCCGCCTTCATTTCACTTCATGTAAAGTCGGGTTAGACCTGCGGCCGGCCACCTAGCCTTAAGCCACAACACCTAGTTTGACCACTTCATGCAGGGGTCAATTAGAAATACTGAAGGTCCAGATTTTTTAAAAAAATAAGACTAGGGCTACTGTCCTTTGCCTCCACATAATACATCATCCCTGCAACCTAACTACAGATAAGCGGTTGAAGATGGATGGATGGGTAATACCCAGGACTGCACATTATTTTTTGGGGTCCTCACCCCCGCACACAGCGGGGGTGAGGGGCAGGGAGGTTTCTACTCTGCTCTGCTCACTGTTATTCTGCCCAGGGATCAGGGTATATTGTAAATACCGTATTGTTGTGTGGTTTAGCTATGACAGCAGTGAACCTTCACTGTAAAACATTGTAACATTCATGCTGGCAAACTAATCATGTTCTATTGTTGTTGGTACAAGCACACACATTTCTGCATGTACAAAATGACCACTCAGCTTTTCACTGGGGAGTTGCGCTACGCGAGGATATGTGTGGGATGGAGCTCTGTCTGTGTACATAATCTGTCCACGTCTGCACAGAATGGTCAGGACCACTGACTTAATGTTCCTATTAAATAACCGAAAATAAATAGCCAACAGACAGCATTGCATTGCATTTTACTCACCTCAGTTCAGCATGCTGCCTTACAAGTCATTCATCCACCTGTATCAGGCATTACAAAACAGATCATTAGTTATGAAAAGTAAACTTTCCTTTCTCCTAAACACGCCGGTCCAAACAAGGAAGGAACATTGGCTACTGGCTAGATGACCATCACCTGTCCTACAGCCAATGACATTACTGCATTTTGTCAGATTGACAGTTCATCGACAAATGAGACTGAACTAAACTGCATGAGAGGGAGGGTGTGTCCACGGTTCCTCCATGCTATTCTGTGCAAATGGCAAAGCCACTAGGTTTTAAACAGGATCTCAGCAATGAGTAGTAAATGAAAACCAGCTCCTGAGGAGACCCTTGACACTGGACAACACTGCAATCATTACTGTCAGAAGGGAGTGCTTTCACCTTAGTACAATAATAAATAAATAAGAATATCACAAAAT
This sequence comes from Benthosema pterotum, assembly GCA_039105355.1. Lineage (NCBI taxonomy): Eukaryota > Metazoa > Chordata > Actinopteri > Myctophiformes > Myctophidae > Benthosema > Benthosema pterotum. The sequence continues at coordinate 33,731,713 of CM076969.1, forward strand.
AAACTAAATTTGCACTCAGCAAGTGCCAACTTGCGCACAATTAGGCCATGGCCTACTTTTGCGTGAGCAGAGCGAGCGATCCAAAGATGGACAAAAACACTTATTTTTAATATTCTCTTACAGAACAATTAATAATTGTTTTTGCAGAATCTCTTCAGGAAAAGATAATTATGACATTAGTTCATAAGGGTCTCTTAATTCCGTCACCATTACGTCCATCACCTATACCGGCCAATCGGAATACTTAGATGGTTGGTCGTCGACTTGCTTGCTCTGCTCATGCAAGTAATAAATCAATTGTCTAGAAGCAGGGCTGAAACGCAGCGGTACAGGTATGCCCTCCAGTCATACAATATTATACTGCATAACAGGTGGATATCAAAAGCACAGCCCCCCAGCCAACCCTGGCTGTAGCAGTGTGGTGTTTCAGATATGGATGGTATTAAGACACAGGGAGGTGGTAAGACTGTTTCACTTTTATCCACCAGGGTGTCCCACACCAAACATGTCTGTCTGTCTGGTGTGCTATCTATCGAATGCTATGAAGTCCTTCATGAAAGAGTAATGGGATTTCATTGTAATGACTGATAGGGAAGGAAGGAGTGCTGTGTGTCTGGGGGTAGGGGAGTGGCGTTTTAGTTTTATTGGCTGTTTTGAAGGTGAAAGAGAGATTGAAACCATGATTGAAACAGCCCCCACTTTCTCTCCCAATCTCCTCCTCCAACCATACAAACGCCTTTTGGATTACATGACACGCATTGACCTTTGCAAGCCATACAAAAGCCTGCACCAACTAGAAAAAGTTCCCTTCTGGGCACAGTTCTCCACCAGGGTCAGGTTGTGGCCTCATGATGGCACTATAGGCCAATGTGAAAAGGGCGGCGTGTCCTCTTATACCTTTGATGGTAATTGGACGATTTGAGACATTTCTTTTCGCCAAAAATGTGTTTTGCAAAAATCCACCTGTTGGTGGCGCTATAACAGGCCAATGTGAAAATGGTGTGGTTAGAGTTGTCCACCTAGTAGCCAATCATGCAAACTTTGAAAGCCAATTATAGACAATTAGGATGGTATATGAAATATCAGACAGATCTGTCTTGATCACACGACTGTGGAGATAGTGTGCACTGATTTGTGGGATTTGGGGACTAAATCTGGGGGAGTAATTTGAAATAGAGTGTTTTACAATTAAGATCGCGCTCTTGGTGGCGCTATAAAAAGCAGTTGTGTGTGAGAGAGGAATGTGGGGAGGTGGGGGGGACATCAGGACTGAATAACAGTGGCGCAGCTGTTGATCAGATTAAAAGAGAATTAGTACAAAATGAGTATACTGCATCAGAGATTATGGCTGATGGGGAACAAATTATGACAAATAACTTCTAACTTGTGTATAAAAAAGGGGCAAACACGTGTTCACCAACACATACAGCAAATGTGGACCCTTTTCCAGGGACTTGCGGTTATCGGGTCGCCCCAACATTTTTGCACTTGCATTTATTATGTTATGTAGACATCCTGAATGGCTTCCTTGAGTTTGAATGGTGAACAGATGATTATTTGTTCTATATATCGCTTAGACTGCTACTATTCTTACCTGGTTTGACTATAAACCTAGATTATCGAAACACTATGTACAGATATTTGATGTGTTTAGTTACTGTGCTTGTGCTCTGTAACCGTATGTCACCATCTGTGTTTTGGGGCCACGCTGCAAGGTTGTAGATTGTATATTTTCGGCCAAGTGATTTAATGTGTAGACTAAAAAGGTCCAAGTACAGAGCCAGCTCAGGTGAAAATGAATCTCCAGGCACCTTAGGTTGTGAGAAGGCCTGGCCCTATTTGTACGATCAAATTGAGCTACAGTGAAAACTTTCAAGGAATAGACTTCAATCTGCCCCTCAGTTTGAGAGGTATTTCGAGGGCAGCTTGCTCTGTGAGTTTTTTAATCTTCATATCTTCAGGGTCGTGGGCTGTTGCAGTCTTTGTGTTCCTCTTAATTCACCTGGGAGGTACAAGTTGAATCGAACAAAGAAGGGATGTGAGCTGTGTCAGACAAAATGAATGCTGTGTGTGTGCGTGTGGTGAAGCCTGCAGACCAAACAGAGCGCGTTGATTCCACCACTCTGAAACCGTGTTCCACTCTGCAGACGACACTGTTGTCAGAGGTAATATGAATGAGATTAAACCTTCTGCTGGGAAATCCTCTCTCTGGATAATAAATATACTGTAGAGCTCCTACAAAACTCGGCTGACGTTATTGTCCCGGTGGGGATAGAATGTCACCCCATGTCTTCACACAGCCGTGCAACGCCATGAAACTTCCAGCAGATGTTCCTTATCTTTCCTCGGGTTTCGGCATGCAGACAAAGGCTGATCCTCGCTCTGTTTCTGCTTAGGGAGTTTAAAACCCACTCTCTCACATCATCACGCGCACACACACACACACACCGGGTTCACGTACAATTCAAATCATATACAGTACTTGGTTCATGGCCTGTGTGTCCCAGCCCCAGCCTACAGGTCCCTCTCAGTTAATTAGAATAGTTTAAAAATCATCAGTGTAGGTTTGACTGTGTGAACAGGTGCCAAATGCTGGTTAAGGAAGATCAGCATCAACATAGAGCTTGTCAATGTACGGTACGAAACCACACAGTGCTATAAAATATCATTTAACTGAGACTGAGCCTGTCAAAACACATGATTTAGTCCATGTTATCAGCTGGTGTTGATAACATGACAATGGTTTCAACACAAACATCTTTTTAGAGTACATTGAGCTTCATCTCCATGAAGCTCAATGTGCATCTCCATGATGTTCACAAGCTTCATGGAGATGCTAATTTTCCTTTCCAGCTCGAATTGGCATCTGCCCACAGAGTCTGAACTACTACTAACTGGTTTACTGACCATGGCATTAACTGACCTAACTGACTTGAACCCCACAGAGAATCTGGGTTCATAGCATTGAACAATACAAATGAATTTATGGCTGTTGTCAAAGCAAACCTGGGCTTCCAAAGTTCCATAACACCTCAATCGTGATACTAATCTGTTCTGCCCCGTGCCATGGCCAATAATTTGTTCAAAAGTTGCCCAGACCAAGTATTAACTGCCTACATTAATACACTGCCTGACTGTGGCTGTGCAGGCCCAAACCTAATCCCATCCCAAAAGTAAAATAAAATACTGTGATGCCTTGGGCGACTTAATTTCCCCTGAAAATAAAGTCTTATCTAGAGCTGAGGTAATATGCTCTAGGGCTGAGGAACATAGAGCTAAGGGAACATAGATTTGAGGAAACGTAGACCTAACTAGAGTATCTGTAATAAAAGAGTAGCGACACTCCCTGTAACGCTCCTGTGGTTCCAAACAAACCACTCTCCCCCATCCAGCTCTATTGAAAACAGGACACATGTTTGCAGATAAATTGGCGAAATTGCAGCATTTAATGCATTTAACGCACCTCTTGTCACTCTAGTAAATAATGATTTGGTACTCTATTTTTGGGCTCCATTCAGGCACGAGGCAGCGAGATCAAAGCGCGTCGCTACTCTCTACAGTACCAGACCTAACCACCCCTAGTCCATGCCACGCAGGTCCATAGTGCACCCATTGTCCAAACCTTACATTCCAGAGTGTAGATAAGATAAGGGTTGCATAACGGATCCTCACAGATTCATTATAAAACTGTAGTTAAATTAACAACGTCCTTTTTTGTGTAATCTTCAGCTTGACAAAGACATGCTGTCAAACTGTCTAATTATGACTGTATCTCTCTTAGGGCAGCGCTCTGACGCTCTCTTTCTCTCTCTCTCCTCTTCCATCTGCCCTGCTCCTGAAACTACTTTACCCCCCAGTAACACCAGCGCTGCAATTTCCTTTTTAACTGGATTAATGCTAGATGGAAGTGGATGTGGCTGGCACATGAGAGGCGTGTGTCGTGACGGATGGAATTAACCATCGCAGTAGGGGGGCCGTGGAGCTTGACTGATGGAAGAGGCCATCGCTGCCTGGGAGAAAAAAGCATGGAGAGAGAGAGAGATAGAGAGAAGAGGTGCCATGTGATTGAGAAGGTTAACACACGGCCCCAGGCCTGTAATAGTGGCTTGCGTGAGAGATGGAGAGGCTGTGGGCTACAGAGGTCAAACGGCACAGAGAAGACTGGAGAGTAGAGAGAGAGAGAGAGAGAGAGAGAAGATTAGGAGGCAGAAGAGGTGCTTTGTGATGGCGCGGGAAGTAAGTCCACATGTACCTTCTTCACAGAAAGGCATTATTATTACTTGTGTGAGTCGAGCGGGCGCAACTAAGGCAATCGGTGTACGGTGTTAGGTTCTCTGTGTTCAGCACATCCCCAGAGAAGCTCTTCAGTGTTGAAGCTGCAGGCCCTAGTGGCTAAAAGTGGAAGTGCAGCCCTATAATGGAAGTGAACAGGCTTCATGACGCCACTGGTGTTATGGCGGCACACTGGTGACCACCAAAATTTGGTGGGCGGAAGTAGCCAACAACGTTATTCCAATGGGAACTTCCGACAGTCTTCTGGGTGTTTCAAAACGCCACTGAGCAACTTGTATTGAAATGAACGGCAAGGGGGCGGGGCTATCGCTCCAGTCCGCTCTATATTTTATTACTCTGTGGTGTTCAGTGCTTGTGTTTGTTTGGGGGCGGTGGCTATTTCGGGGGAACTCCAATTGGCCATGTCCTACTTGTGCACAATACGTGCACAACACGCAAGTTTGCACTCTACCGAGTGCTGATCTAGTTATTGTTTTATTTATTCCTTTATTTATTTTCCAGGCATTAGCCGGAGCAGCACAGTGTATAGCATAATCTGATCACGTCCCGCATAAAGGTCATACTTATTTTCATATTCCTCTCTTGGTAATCACAAAGGAAATGAAAACATTCAGGCTTAAGAAAAGAGCAGCAAATTAATGAACCCAATTATCCACTGTGTCATCGTGCTTTGTGTTATAACATATTGTGGTTTACACCGAAAGGCTAACACTTGGGGGGTGCCAGAGCTGTTAAATCTAAGGATTTTACAGTGTATATTGGGGCTTGGTGAGATAAAATTTGTAATTAAAATAAAATGTGTGACATACCGCAATGCATATCAGATGGGACTTTCCTTAATGCTAGGCTCCAAGCAGGGAAGCATTGTGTCCCGTTATAGTCTCTGGTGTGACCTGACTGGGGATTGATCCCTGGTCTGCATGGCAACCTGAGGCTGAACAAAAGTCAAAACCCAAGACCACTGACCTGGTACACAGCTTACAGCGTTGTGGGCTCAGATGTAGCTTTTTTAACCAGAGGTAGTGCACTTGAACGGACAATGTGTTCACATGTCTGAGACCAATCAATACACAGGATGTTGTTTGAGGTGGAAGAAATCAAAGACACATATACTCTACCAATGACACATACTTTTAGCAGCAAAGAAGCTTGAATAACTGGGCGTCACCTCCTCTCCTTGGTGGAGCTTCAAGGCACTGACCAGAAACTCTGCATGGAACATATGAGTTATTGATCAGATCAATAAGCAGTGTTCCACTGTTGTATGCACACACGCACACATGCACACACACACACACACACACACACACACACACACACACACACACACACACACACACACACACACACACACACACACACACACGCACACATGCACACACGCACACACGCACACACGCACACACACACACACACACACACACACACACACACACACACACACACACACACACACACACGCACACACGGACGCACACACAGGCACATGTGTGTGCAGCCAATTGTATACACAGAGTAACAAACGTGCCATTCTTGATTCTGGTAAGTGGGGAGAAAGGTCGCCAATGCCACTGGCACAATAACCTGCACAATGCTTGCCTATTGACACATTGCTGATGTTAATGCCATAACCCCAGCAACGGAGTACAAGCAGATGATGTGGTGCTTCTTGTACTACATCGATCCAAATACTGACCTCTTGAGTGAAAGTCAGTACATGGGCAAGCACCGCACAACGCACAAGTACTGCAATTGGCTATTTGTGTAATACCATATAAACATGGTTATAAGTTATTATATGTGACTATAAACATTTGTTATGAGGTGAGCACACATCATGGTATGCTCTGCAGCTTGGCATCTTGAGAGAGTGCATTTCTAGTATTTCATCTACATTGCACTTCATCCTCAACTCCCCATATACTGTACGTGCAGACCATACTGATTCTTATAAATATTGCACCCTGGTGCATGACTCGTCACCCTCAATCTATGGCATGTATTTCATTTACTCCTTTATTTCCTGTATTTGCTTGGATTAACCCTCTATTTCAGGCAGCAGCTCATCGCACATCCTTTAATACTACTCTGCTACTACTGCTACTACGACGACGACGACTACTACTACTACTACTACTACTGTACTACTACTACTACTACTCCTACTACTACTACTACTACTCCTACTACTACTACTACTACTACTACTAATAATAATAATAATATTAATATCGGTAATATATATTGTCTATGATATTATATTGTCTCTCACACAGGGCCATATCCCAGGGTGTTATCACAAGTTAATAATATAGGACCTATATTATTAACTATAATATAGGTCCTATATTATTAACGTGTGTGATAACATGCTGGCATATGGCCACGTGTGAGAGACCAATGTGCGTAGTGTGATGACTTTTCAATTTAATTTCCTATTATGTGCGTACTCCGTCCCCCGGATGAGGCAGTGGGTGAGATTGAGCTTTTTTTTTTCCTGTCCTGAAATTGGGCCGATCCTGCTGAGCTCACAGTCCCATTTAAATGCATTAAAACAGAGGGGAAGTGGCTCGTAGATCAAGAGCCTTGACGCGTGCTGGCGTGACAGCGTGAGGCAGCGTGAGACGATTTGTATTTGACAAACCAGGACCTCCGGAACATCCATTACCAGCCGCTACACACATCAGGTATTATGATTACAGGTCAACCCCAAGATTAGCACACCAAGATGGAACCCACCACAGCTAACGGTTTGTTTGACAGCTAACGAGGAACCACCGTCCCTGTCTGTTATTGTGCTGAACGTCTATGCCGGGAAGCAGTCAATCTTCATCTCTTGACAGGCACCCCTAAGACCTTGAATTAAGCATCATCGTCTGTCATTGGGGCTGTCATAAAGAGATCCTCCTGTATGATAGGGCTGATGGGGCTCTCAGGATGATGGGATGACGTGCTGTCATGTTAATGTGTGGTAGAGCTCTTTACGCCCACTCTAGGGTATGTCTGCAACGCTCTGCATGTTGAACATGGATGTTGAGACTGTCTGCTCAGAACGTGGAGATATGGGATCAGCGGGTGGTTGTCTGCTTGGGAAATTGAGTCGAGTCAGGATTGGAATGCTTGGTGGTCTTGTTGATGATGATGTAGAGGTGGTTTCAGAGGTGGGAGCTAAAGTTTAAATGTTCCGCTCACAATGCAAAATGGAAAACACCAATGCATAATTTAACATTAGAGATTGCATGTGTAGCAGAGTGGCCCAGAGTCTCTGTTTGACCAAAAGCCCATTAAGATGTTGGCTTTCCAAGTAGGACAGTGGTTTTCAACCAGTGGTCCTCGAGAGGGATCCAGGTGGTCCCCAGCTAAAAGATGAAAAGTTGGTTAACCAGATGGTGAAAACCACCGTCGTAGGAGATTGCAGTTCAAATCCATTATACAGTATACTCAAATAAAACTCAAACAATATTTAGTTACTGCCTGCAGTAAAATGCAACTTGCATGGTTTTCTCTGCCATCTGTGTGTGGATGTGTTTTGCGAAATAATGTGTAGGCGTGTGCAGTGTGCCCTGGATCTCTTTTACATTTTTACAAAATGTAGGAGAACCAATCACAGCATGTCATTTAATAGCGTTAAAAAGTGAATATCACAGTGGCGTTTACAAGTAACATGAAAAATGCATGAGGCTTTTTGCAATATCTCAGGCATTTAAAATATGCTCTCTTAGCCTTCTGTTCTATCTACGGTATCTCGTCACTGAGACTGAGGTGTCGCGGACGAACCTGTAAATACTGTGATTTCCACTGGTACTACTGTTTAATTATGTTTAAAGTTCATACACATACTGTACAATTTCTGGAGAACAAATTCAGAGACTTGAATTGGAATTGGACATTCATGAGGCATTTTTGAGTGGTTAGATGACTGGAAAAAGTATACTATAGAACTGCAGAAGCAGTCAGAGTTTTCTCTAATTCCTATTTCCGTCCCTTTAACCCATTTAGGCCAGATTACGATTCAGACTTCTAAATCCTGACCTAAGTTTTCTGAAAAACTTAAAATGTTTATATGGCAGCATCAAAACAGATACATTTTTGTGCATATGCCCAAAATATCTTAGCCTGAAGGGACAAACACCAAAAAGGGTTTCCTGTCCAGAACGGGTTCCTCTCCATGTTCTTTACTGAAAGAACAACATCTTTGTACTTCGGTAGCCTGGCTAAAGCTAGACCAAATCAGCTGTTGGGCCTGCGCTTTGGAGCAAAGAAAGCACATCAGCATCATTCAAAGCTTCAGATAATAAATAACAATCCCTGTTGTACCGCTGATATAACACCTCTCTATCTCTAGCCATATTATACAATGGTCACACTGAATGGGAAAGTAGCCGATTCAACCAATCCGAATTGTCCAATAATAGGAGTCAAAGTGTTCCTGCACAACAGAGCATGCTCAGGTTCTTGTTGATTCAGTGGTGATTACCATGTCAAAGGAGGGAGAGAGAGAGAGAGAGAGAGAGAGAGAGAGAGAGAGAGAGAGAGGGAGGGCACCATTTATATGCCAATAGACATTGGCATACCAGCGGCTGGCTGCCCAGGAACTGTTTGGTATGCACTCTCACTTTCCAATATGCAATATATGTTTTTTTTTCTTCTCTCAGATATAATTTGGTTTGGTCTGTGTGAGTGGATGTCGTTTTCCAGAGTCTTGCTCCCACAATGCCATGGCAAAGTGGTGGCTTGTTGATTTTCTTGTCAAGGCTTTCTTTTTCTGTTTTGCTAGGAGACCCAATTGCATGTCTCCTTTGCTGAGTCTGTGAGAGAATGACAATGTGTGCTGAAACATTCCGCATTCCAAATCCCTGCTATGCTGTGCCTTTAGCGTCCTTCCATAGAATACTAAGGGGCCTTTCACACGAGGATTGATAAAACACAACTCTCATTCATTTTCAACAGGACCTGCGTTTTGTGCTGAGAACACATGGTGTGATAAAGCAAGTATATTCATGTGAGCGTGGTGTTGCGCGTGTGCTTGTATCCTGCACACGCCCACGATTCACCAGAACTGGATTCTGTTTCGCTTTTTAGCGATCCTCGTGTGAATTTTGTGAAATGCCATTATCACGTGCCTCTTGAGCAGACCTGTAGCAGAGCTGATGCTGATCCAGGCGATAATGCAGGCGTTTATCGCTCCCCGTGTGAAAAGCCCTTAAATGCTGTCCTATACAACCACAAACATGCATGCATGCACATGCATGCAGACAAAGAGACACAGTTCCATGCACAATTCTTGAGAAATTCTCCATGAAGGAGGAAAGAAAAACATTCAAACAAATAGACACGCACACACACACACACACACACACACACACACACACACACACACACACACACACACACACACACACACACACACACACACACACACACACACACACACACACACACACACGGTGACAGAATTCACACAAATAACCCAAGCGTCATCAATTGGCCATGCTATACACTATACATTTCTGCTAATCATGTAATTACTGCTTCTCTGTCTTGATTCTATATAAATAGTCCATAATAGAAGCCAAAACAGCAACCAGGAGAGTGACAGGTGGAACCCAATGACGATCCCTTTTAATGGTGGTAAACATTATGGCATCAATGGTTCCATGACCACATGCATACAAAGTAGTTAATGTGGGTTTCAAGCATGAGATAAGAACGTGCTGCAACAGCAGGCTAGGTAACTGCTATCTAAGTCTACTTAGATGTGTTATCGAGCATGCCTAGGTTGGTACTGCAAGTGCTATGGGCTGATATGGAGTCTGAAGAGGTGTGTTTTCAGACTGCTGCGGAAGATAGGGAATGAGTGTGCGGTTCTGATTGCAATGGGAAGTGCATTCCACGGTTTTGGACAAAAAAGGAAGGAACAGACAGACAGACAGACAGACAGACAGACAGACAGACAGACAGAGGGTAAATGATATTGAGAGGGGGAGAAGTGGGAAGTGAGAATGTATATCATCTATGCAACTTGGGTATAAATATATTTTTAGCACACTGATTGACATCATCTGATTGTGTTGTATAAACCTGCGTGATAACCTGCGATAAAAGCGGATGATAATAATGCAATACCTAAGCAGCGATAAAAGCTGTTGATGCAAAACACCGCCTTCATTGCATGTGCTCAAGTGCCATCAAGCCATTTGAACAGATTCAAGAGATATGAGTATGGCCTTGAGGATATTGAACAGTGGATAGATGGACCTTTGTTGGTCCCACATGGGCAATTTAGTCATCATCCAGGCAGGTTATGATGATATTCAGACAACAAACAAACAAATAAGATCGCAGCAGTTATGACAGACCCGAATCACTAGCTTTAAGAGCTACAGAGGAGGTATAAACAGACACTCATAGAAAGCTATTGTCGATCAGCCATAGTAGGAATTGTGACAAACCTGCCCACCTGGAAAGAAATGAAATTGGCCCCCATACATATATGAACCTATGTGGTTATATATGACACATACGGTAGGCCTATATGAAATTGCCCCCCTGCATTTGAACCTGCCTGTGGCATACAGTAGCCTATATATATGGTTATATAGGACACCTATATATACAGTATGTACCTGCCTATTACATACAGTATATGCAACATATATGATGAATATATATACATATATTTTCTTTCCATGTGGGCGATTGTAATTGTGTCCGTACTACTACTATATCTACTGAAAACATACAGCAATGAGATTCACAGTATAGCGCTCAAGTCTATTTTCAATATACAAATCCCACAAGTACCACTAGCAGATTTAGTGGGAGTTAATTATCCCTAGATGGAATTTAATGCAGAAGGAACTGTATCTTCTCCACATTCTTCTTTATAGCAGCCAACAAAAGGTTTCACTCTAAATTGGTTAAAACCTACTGTTGTGACTATTCAGTCGTGAATAGACTTGTGGACACTCCATTATATGGAGGAGATAAAAATGCATTGTTATTTAAATTCTCGAATAGATGTCAGCTATTCACAGAGATTGCATATGTACTGTACTCATAACGTCTGGGTGTGAGCTTCTCTCTCACACCTCCTTCTTTCCAGCGTTACTCTTAATTTAACACCCCTCTGCTGTCAGATGGACGCCTGCAGCAACTCACCTAAATAAAAGCCTCCAAAGTTCTCAATCTAGATAAAGCTGTTAGAGTTTCCTGCTGTTGTTTTGATTTCCTGAACAAGATTTGTCTGAGTCCTCTGGGTACCTGCCTGAAAGCACTGTGTGTGCGCGCGTGCGTGCGCACGTGTGTGTGTGTGTGTGCATGTGCAGATGTACTGCACCAGATCATAACAGTTTATAACTATAGCATCAGCCACAGATGACCATATAGCTGAGGTGGGTGGAAATGCCCATAACTGTCAGGGGCGACAGTGGCTCAGGAGGTAGAGCACTTCGACCAATGGTCCGTGGGTCGACGGTTTGAATCCTGGCTCCGCCTGTGTCCATGGGCCCCAAATTGCTTCAGATGTGCAGGTTGATGCCTTGCATGGTATACACTGCAGTTGTTGAATCGGTCCGTCAATGCAATGCACTATATAAATCACCTGGGAAAGTTAAATGACTTGTGGTCAGAGATGTGTAACTAGTAATATTATGACTTTTCTCTGTAACGAGTAATATAAGGAGATTACGTCCTACGAAACAGTTACTTCTAGTAATATTACTTTCATCATGCTGCTGCTTTCAACATCATTGCATTGGTGATGAGAGATGAGCTAATGTGACTTTACTTTGACCTGTGAACAGTAGTGCCATGAACAGGAGTCTATTATATTTACAGTCAGACGTACAAAGCCATATAATGTCATCGACAGTGAACCATAAACAAGGATCTTGTGTGTGTCCTTCTTATATTAGGATCATCAAGATTTGTAAATCGGGTTACTCTTCTTTAAAACTAAAAAGATTGTGTTGTACTTACCTTTCTGCAAAAGTAATATAAAAGGCTACATATCGGGTTTCATATTGGATGATAGTGTACTACTGTAGTCACGTGTTGGTGGCCTGCCCTCCTATCTCACTCCAGGAGGAGAATCCATCACATTGCCCTATAGCTGGGTGCTGGCCCTGATGTCCGATCTGTCTAACCCCCCCCCCCCACACACACACACACACACACACACACACACACACACACACACACACACACACACACACACACACACACACACACACACACACACACACACACACACACACACACACACACACACACACACGCCAGCAGACAGGCCGTTTAATGGGAAGCCCCAGCTTTCTCATAGTCATGTATGGCATGCACTGTGGCTGAGTCAGCATGAAGGGCAGACTGCGGCGCGGCAGGCTGGATCAATCACTCTTCAGGACACACACTGGCAGTGTAAAGCTTTGATAAAGAGTGTCGTTCAAGGACTCATTAAAGACCTGACACGGCCTGATTAACGAGAGCCGTCTGTCCTTCCAAGCTGGAGCACCGTGGGGTTTGTTTGCGGCACGTTTCGGCGGCGAGGCATCCTTTATGGCTCCAATAACGATTGCTTCAGTTTTGTCATCCTTTAATTGAAGAAAAGTTCTGGCACATTCAATCGCTCATTTGTTCTGCGTTTACTCAGTGTATTAATTTGGATCACAGTCCCTTATGGTGGTGATACTGTAGATGTGTAAAGGTTTTGTAGTTCTGAGCTAGTAGAAGCATTGTAGACGGACTTGCTTTATCCACAAATAACTGGGGTAGAAATCCAGCATGCTGGATTAAATCCGCTATCCCAGCTATGTGCTCGTGTAGCACCCAGCCATGAGCCAGCCACAACAGCCCCGCTAATCGGGCTCAGCCCTATTGGCGCGACTTGTTGTGCGTTGGACTGGCGAGTGGGAGTCCCGGGTTCGATCCCTGCTTCTGCGTAATACTACACTCGCATATCCTGTAGCTGTTTAACGCCAAGACAATATATATAGCGTATGGCAGATAAGAGGAGCAGGGAATGCAGAGAGAAAGAGAAAGAAAACTTAGAGGGTGTCTTCCCATTAGTTCAGTCAAAGGCGGATCTGGAAATGATGGGACCCTGGGCCGCCACCACACAAAGGGCCCCTCCCCCACCGAGGCTTTTTTCTTCCCAATGCGGCGTATAGTGTCTGTACAGCACATATAGACATAACATTTATGACATATAGGCCTACGACATTCAACAGCATTTCGCCAGGATTTACAGCAACAAGGGTTTCCTAAAGACTTGCACTAAGGTACCATATCATGATGTTTTAGGATCTTTGGGGTTATTTTTAACCCCAAAAAATGAGCATTGTTAATAACAGTAAACAAGTACCATTTGCGTCGGTGTTATTCTTATTTTGGGGAGGTGAGCTTTAGCCTCTTTGCAGTCACACAGACGCTCAAGCTCAGCCCCCCCCCCCCGGCTCAATGCCCCCTGGACCCTCCCCTGAGTTCAGCACATCTAGTGTGATATTATATTTCCCCTTTTGCTATCAGTGTGAACTGCCTGAGACAGTGACACAGTGAGAGACAAAATGATGACGTTGGGTGAAAATAGAGGAGGTGTGTACACACGTGTGCAGGGGGGTGTTAAGAGAGTGAGAGGTAAAGACTGACATTGAGGTTAAGAAAAGACAGTCGTTTAGTACAGTAGTACTGTGGATCGGAGATCTGCTCAGGTGATTGATGGATTTTGTTTGGACAGAAGTGTCTATATACAGTAGGTATACATAGGTGTCTATAAATTATATAACAAGCTGCCCATCGGGCAAGCAAAGGCTGAGGTCGCCCGCCTTGTGTTAGTGTCACATCAGTATTATATGAGATGTTTAACTCTTAATCCACCCATTTTTAAAAAAAAATAATAGTAGTATTTTTCAATGTGGAACTCATATGTTAAAAGTTTCCAACTGGAGGGGGACATCAGATCAGCACACCATGCGGTCCCTACAGTCTTTGTTTACCTCTGAGTGAGATGGCTGCCTCCATAGAGTCACTATGTGTCTGCTTTGGGCCGTTGAATATATGGTGTTTTGACCAAAAATGCCATCTGGGACAAGGAATAAAAGATACAGGCGATTGAAAGAAATTGATAGAATTGGATGTCTATGGGCACGATGCGTGATCCTGTCTTACTGACCACAACAGCTAGCAAGACGAGGTTAGCGATGATAACAGCTGTTGACATAAGTATCAAACAATTGGATTATTAAGGTATATATTTGCCATTGGTCGAAGGAAATGGCAGTGGGCGGAACTCTGTTTGATTGATGTACATCAACGCCAATAGTGGATCTTGTATAAGATAATGGTCTAAATTTCAAATAAGCCCGGTAGAATCATACTTCTCAATAATAGGACTGCACAACCCAGAATTCCAAGGAATGCATCATTTAGATTTCCCAGTCGGCTTGTATTAGTAATTGGATAACTTATTTTAAAAAGTCTTTAGTATTTTCTTTTAATTAAGCCATTAATGATTAGATTAACTGATTTCAATTAATTAGCTAATTAGATGAAGCCACCTCAGTACAATCCCTGTGAGAAAGTGCAGTCAATCCAGTCATCCATGCAAATGGAGCTGTTCCGTTATTAGAATAAATGCATTTGTTTTTGGAGCAGACAGAGTAAACACAGGCAGGCAGCCATGCATTAAGCGGTATTGATAGCGGTTGCCAATAACAGAGAAGAGTCCATCCATCCCAATACTTTAACGATCCTTGTCTCCTTCTGAAAGTGATGAATGCAATGAGATAATGATGTTTCAATGCCTTTCTGGAGAATCCTTGAGAGAATGATGAGAGAATGAGGAAGACGGGAAGAACACAGGACTAAAAGATACAAATACTACTAGCATGATGCTTATAGCGTACATTCCCTTCATGTCAAGGACCCCCCCAATTGTCTTTCATTACCCCATGGACCCCTGTCACAGTCCTCATTTGAAAATATAGGCTATCCTTATAAGGGAAGATTTTTCATGGCTCTAGCAGTCTCTTTAAGGACCCCCAGTTTTCATGCCTTTTAATGCCATTTCTATATCTGGGTCCCCCAACTTTTATAGTAAAAATCTGTTAATTCACCAAAGGTTTGCATAACTTTGGTGATTGTTTCATAATGGTTGCGAACGGTTGGGGGGTAAGGTTAAGTTTAAGCATAGATTTTACTGAGTTTATGTTTAGGGTTAGGGGTTAGGGTTAGGTTTAGTAGGAAACATTAGCCAAAACGGTTGCGAATGATGGCCAAAATGGTCGCGACCGTTCACCACCCAGTCACAACTTATGGCAATGTATGGAGTTATTCTCCCACTCTATATGGTTCATTGTTAGCCATAACAAGTGAATTCATTGAATGTGACAAAGCAGCAAAACAATACAGTGAGTATACGCTGTAACTGTTACAGTATAGGCAGAAGAGAAATAGTGTTTAATCTCTCTATGGTATCAAATGAACCAAATGAACACAACAAACTAGAGTCATATATCTGCCAGAAATAAATTAGCATAACTAATATCTAGGTGAATTATTCTAAAAAATATTCAGAAAAATATAACTTTTACTGTGTTGAGGGTGCTTATGACTGGTGGTATCGTAATACATAACTCACTAGCACACATATTGAATTTGTGCCATTAAACTATGGCAACTGCTGGACGACTACTATGCAGTATGTGTTTAATTCAATCTTTATTGAAATACAGTAAAGTTTTAATATCCTGTCATAAATTACCTGACAAAGACTTGGACCTGCGGTGGGACTCTGTGGACTGATATTGAATGGTACACACTTGCAGTAATAGGGTGAGATGTCATTGTGCATTAAAGGACCACTTCACCACTTTTCAATGTATCTTCATATAATAGGTCCTCATGTACATGATAAAATACCACTATTTTTTTCTACTCAGTCTGTGTCTCACAGGAGGGCTGTGGGCAGTTCAGAAACCAGAAATCATTCTGCATTATTATCAGGAGAACGATGGCTGCCATTTTTGCATTGCGACTTTTCAGGAATGGAAAGCCTGCAGTTTATAATAGCTTGGATCCCACCATGTCATTGGAAGACGTTTCTGAACAATCCACAGCCCTCCTGTGACACACAGACTGAGTAGAAAAAAATAGTGGTATTTTATCATGTACATTAGTGAGGACCTATTATATACTTGAAAAGTGAAGTGGTACTTTAATATAGGGTGATATGTCATTAACAGCATATTAATAGCCTATATCAGTGTGTGTGTGTGTGTGTGTGTGTGTGTGTGTGTGTGTGTGTGTGTGTGTGTGTTTGTGTGTGTGTGTGTGTGTGTGTGTGTGTGTGTGTGTGTGTGTGTGTGTGTGTGTGTGTGTGTGTGTGTGTGTGTGTGTGTGTGTGTGTGTGTGTGTGTGTGTGTGTGTGTGTGTGTGTACACTTTAGCACACTTTAACAAAATGTTTCCAACCCCTGGACTATATAAAGCCATAAAACAAACCCTTTCTTTCCCTGTCTGACGCACTCTATTTGAGAGAGAAATCTGGCCATGAAGGACTTCCTCTTTTCAACCTGATGCTTAGAAGTATAGATAGAAGTCTACTTTCCCCGTCCAGGTGAATGGTTACCTCAGCAACCAGCTGCCAGAGACGCGCTCAACCAGCATACTGTAACTATTCCCTGGACAGCCTACTGCCTACTGCTTGGGGACAATGCTGCTATTCGCTGGACACTACTGCTGGGGGACAATGCTCTTGGCTTGACTTGTATCCACTGCATCGTAAGTGGCTTTGGGCTTGTCGTGTCCTCTTTGGAGATGAGTCCCATGGAGTCTGAGAATCTTTTTTTTTGTTTCAGCACTGTCTCCTCACTTGACTCCCGATCCTCCTTTTCTGCAGCCTATAAAGTATAGTTTCCTAGAGCCCCCGTCAACGTGATCTGAATGCTCTCTACCTTTTTCGAAACCCTGATATGAGCTTCATGTTTCACCCATAACATTCAACATATGTTTGACAAATTGCCTTGCAAAAGATCAAATGCAACACATAACATTTAAGCCTTTTATACTGTATGGGCTCGATTTTGGTTACATTAGCCCTTATACGCAATTAACGCACTTAGCATTAGGGAAGAGGCGTTCCCACACTAAAGTTGATAATTTCGTGATCATCCTATATCCCTTAAAAACCTCCTATACCCGTTAAATTATGCATAGGTGTGGTTTGGGCGTTTTTAGCTTTCATCCAATCCGTGTTGGTCTTGCCATTCCCTTTAATTCATCCCATATCTATTTATATCTCCCAACTGTAACTGTCGGGTATTCGGTGGAAACGGTCCACCGAATCCCCGACAGTTACAGTTTGCTCGATCCCGCATCGTAGAGAACACCTACCCACATATTCTATACAGCATCTGTATAGAATATGTGCATTTTTCCCGTCACGCTGCATTTTGAAATGTAAAAAATGGTCCAGAATTGACCGAGAAATGAATGGTCAAAAAACGTCTTTTTTGATGCGAATTCCCGGCTTTTTTTTTTTTTTTGCAATTTACAGCATTGCGTCACAAGTTAATTAATGTATTTAATTATATTATATACTGTACATTACCTAAACACAAGGAAGTGACCGACAGCAGGCAATCTACAGCTGTTTATAGGACAATCCATAAATAAGGAGATGAATTGAACTGGCGCCTTTCCACATGGAGTCGTGGACGTCTCCAAGGCGCACAGACCGCCCGCACCGTGCGCACGTGGCTCTGCCTTCTCACATCGGTTAGCGGGTGCATTGAGATGGCGTTATCTAGTTCCCAAATCTATTTGACGAAATTAGCAATTTAAGGGACTGCGCGACAAACATGCCCATGACCACACCTCCAGTCACAAATAACGGTGTCGGCATAAAGAATAGTGGCTAAGGGTGGCTAAGGTGACGAGAATACCAATAAGGGAATTCACTGCGGGTATCGGGTAACGTTAGGGATAAGGCGTGGAGCGAAAATCGCGCCATATGTATCTATTTGTGCCATATGGGCATTTAACAGGTAATTTCTTCTGTCTTCTCCTAAACTCACATTTTCTCAGGGGGTAAGATGCTCAAGCTCAGGGCCCCCTCAAAAAAGGTGTAACAGTGGCACATACGGTCCTTGTCACTGTTATTAACACTGGGTTTATTCATTTTGTGTCAATAAAATAACCATACACCATCATGATACGGTACATGACGGTGTTTTTCATTTATTTGATTTTTTTGGTGTTTATTTTCAAGCAATATCATGCTGTAAATCCAGCTGAAATGCTGGTGCGCCGTGCCGGGAAGAAAAATGCTCCGGTGTAAGGGGGTTCCTTTGGCTGGCGGCGGCCCAGGGGCCCATCATTTCTAAATCTGTCTAATGCTTTTACAGAACTACATGTCAAGCATTTAGATATTACCACCACAGTAACTAAACTGCATCTTAAACTTGCATATACAGTATGTATGTATGTATGTATGTATGTATGTATGTATGTATGTATGTATGTATGTATGTATGTATGTATGTATGTATGTATGTATGTATGTATGTATGTATGTATGTATGTATGTATGTATGTACGTGTACACATGTCTCCAGCTATGTGTATACTGTACATCAGGGGTGCCCAAAAGGTAGATCGTGATCTACCAGTAGATCACATGACAGTCCCCCCAGCACTTGGACCATTATAGATCTGTAACTCTTGAGAGCGTTAAAATGAAACCAAATGGACCCTTACGGGTCCATTTGGTTTCATTTTACCCCTCTCAAGAGTTAAATTATATTTAAACATCTGAATTACATAATTTTCAAGGGTCCACACAATTAGAAAATGGAGAATAATTGTTATTTTGACCAAAGTTTTGCCAGTTCTCTTTCCCAATAGTGTACAAAAACATAAAGTTCTTTGGGTGTAAGAAACTAAACTCAACGTCACAAACTGTCAACTCAAACCTCAAATACTGTTTTCAAACGTCAGTAATAGCATATACAGGAAAACCTTCCAATTCTCCCCCTCTATTTTTCATTAGAATTGCATTGTTCTTAAACACTATAACAGTGCTGAAATGGATTTTCAGTATTGGAATAATCACATTTCTGATGTGTAGATCTTGTTGAGCCGATCATTTTGAAAGTAGCTCTCAAGTCAGTGTGGGCACCTCTGCTGTACATAGTCACTGAGTAAACTGTTTTTGCCTTTTTCCAGCAGTGCTGGCTTGTACCTTCCACATCACACGACTCCTTTTGAACCTCTCATTGTCTTTGTTTGGCTGTGCTGACCCTGCCGCCGTGCTGCTGCTTACTCACTGTGACTGTGTGGAGCCGCTGCTTTCTCCTGTGGCCTCTAGCAGCCTCTCCCTCCCTTTTACCTCACAGATCCTGCTCTGGCTTCCTGCCTCCGGCGCCTCTTACATGACTTGAAAGCAGAACTGAGGGTTTCTAAAAAATCCTTTCTGTCCTGAGTCGGTGCTTATCTACAGGGGCCCAGGGATGAAGTACTTTTTATGTCTATTTCTTTTTTTTTTTGCCTAAATGCAGGCTTTTTGACATTGCGTACGTGTGAAGTGTGTGTGTGTGTGTGTGTGTGTGTGTGTGTGTGTGTGTGTGTGTGTGTGTGTGTGTGTGTGTGTGTGTGTGTGTGTGTGTGCGTGTGCGTGTGTGAGAGAGAGTGAGTGCAGCCCAATCTCATCCTAATACGTATAAATAGCACAGCCGTCCCAGTCCTTTCATATCCTACTAAAGAAGCTACCTTTGAAATGTGTACCCTAAGTCCGTTCATATATTAGCGTTGTGTGACGGAGGCGTCGCTTTTGTAAACGTCACAAGCCCGGAAGTTTCATGTGGACGCATTAGGGGTTGAAAATATTTCTCATAACCCGGACAGGGCTGAGTCGGCTCTACCGAACTTCACAATGCTCACCACGGCAATTTGCTTGGCTGGCGCCTCCCTTAGCAGTGCTTCATGATGCTCCGTCATTGTCACTGGTTAACAGACTTGGTTAACAGACTTATTTCAGTATGCTACGAACGGAATTTTGGTTCTATTCGTAGGTTACCTACGGAGAGTGGCTCCGTAGGTAACAGTGACATTCATGTGACTTGGGGTGAGACTGATGCTGTGTTTGCGTGTGTGCTGGTGTGTGTGTGTTTGTTCTGTGACTGTTCTGGCATGTCTAGATGTATAATCACATTTCTCCGTCTGGTACAACCAGACTGGTGTCATTGCTGCTGGCGTGAAGAGGCAGCACAGTGGGTGTTATATTACCAAGTTCTGGAGTTGTTCACACCCATCGAGGCTGTTTGAAGGCCATCTGTTCTAAGTGCGACTCCCAGTGTGACTCCCAGTTCTTTACTCAATGGCATCCTTCTACACCACCACCAGTCTGCTGCAATTATGACATAATAGTCTAGTTATGATTGTGTGATATACCCTGGTTTTGCATAATCATGCATCATCAGAACTTTTTCTTCTTTTTCATGCAATTTCAAAAAATGGAGCAGCTCTATAAGCCCATGGCTGTGAGCTTCACGATATAAAAAATACACATATGCATATACAGTAGATGAGTAAAATAATTATAGAATATGTCAGTCATTTAATTTACAATTTAGAGAGCAAAGGCAAAGGCTCTTAATTTAGAGTGACTTACATTAAGCAATGAACAAAATAAAAGCATCTCAGTACATTATACAGTCAATGTAAATTTATAATTGTTCAATCTCATTTAAGCATTTAGATGTCCTGAAGCATGGTAATACAAAATGCAGGCATCGGAAAGAAATTAAGTGCATCGGTAATCTATGTAGTTTAATTTTTCTGTGTACATGCACTATATAGTGCTATATTGACTTGGTAAAGATAAAAACTGCATTAACTGCTATCTAGATCCTCATAAATATGCTATCTGTGATACCTAGTTTGGTACTGCAAGTACTATGGGCTGAGATGTACTGCAAGTACACCCATAGTACTTGAGATGTACTGCAAGTACTAAGGGCTGAGATGTACTGCAAGTACTATGGGCTGAGATGTACTGCAAGAACTAAGGGCTGAGATGTTCTGCAAGTGCTAAGGGCTGAGATGTACTGCAAGTGCTAAGGGCTGAGATGTACTGCAAGTGCTAAGGGCTGAGATGTACTGCAAGTGCTAAGGGCTGAGATGTACTGCAAGTGTTAAGGGCTGAGATGGAGTCTGAAGAGGCACATTGACCCTTGGGGACATGGGGAAACCACGCACACTCCACACAGAAAGGTCCTTTTGGCATATCCTCCTTGGCTATATAGACACTGATGACACAGAGGAGGGAACATCATCCCCAGCAGAGAATCAAACCCAGGACCTTCCAGTGAGGCGACGGCACTATACCAACTGTGCCACCGGGCACCAAATTTGTAAATGGATTCCAATGTTCAGTTAAGTTAAATCATGAATTGTGATTATTAATGGTATGACCATACTTAAAGTTTCATGATCTTTCTCTAGTTCATCTTCAGATGAGCCCCCATCGTGGGACAGCGAGAGAGAGAGAAATGACTCAGAGAGGGAGAAAAACACACACACACACACACACACACACACACACACACACACACACACACACACACACACACACACACACACACACACACACACACACACACACACACCACACACACACACACACACACACACACAGCATGTGTAGAGACAGAAATTAGAGATATTGTCACTGTCCTTGCAGCCTGTATGGAGGTCCAGAGCAGATGGTTGTAAAGCCATTGAGCCAAGGCTTTAATAGAGCCACAGCTGCTGACAGGCAGAGTGAATCTGGGCCCATATGTAGTGCTTTGGATCACACAGCACTGCTCGCCTTTCTCTGCTGTGGGACACATCCAGCCCATCAACTATGACTCAGCCCCTCCAAACACATTCACACACAGTCATCTGTTCTAATTTAACTAGAGCTACAACTGACAGGTGACTTCCTGTCTCTTTCATATGTTTTTTTCTAAACGCCACAGATGGGCTCCTGGTACCACCAGGACACTGCTACCAAGCAACCAATCCTATATGAGGGCCAAAGCTACTCTGAAAGGAAGATTGTCAATTTATCATCCAGTAAACAAAACACTAAATTGAAATAGCAAAAGCTGCCTGGATGCAATGAGATATTGAGTTATCTTTCAAGTGTGAACCAAACAGTTTGATACTATTATTTAAAAACATTTTTCCAGACAACACAGCAACAGCAGCAGCAAAAGTAGACAAAGTGAATAAATGCAATTAAATATTTTGCCAGAAAGTTTAATGCAAAAAGCTTTATAATATAATATTATTAACATAATATGATATATTGACCAAGTAAAGTTCTGACAACAGATATGCAAATGAAGGACGAAACTGTATTGAAAGGCAGGTGAGTGAGGAGCAGACATAGATAAGATGTTTAACTAGCAGTTCACCCAAAGAAAACACCTTTATTTTATATTTACACATCCCATGAAGCTGGGTACGAATTAATTGAGATATTTTAGTTCTTGCCCCATTCCTGAGTCAATACTTAAATGAGTGGGAGAATGTCTGGTAGGAACACTCTCCCCATTCGCTCAGTATCTCCATGAATTTAAGGCTTCATGGGGCAAGTCATTTCTGTTTTGAGAATTTTGAGGGTAAACCTGTGGTCTGAGTTGGTAAGCAATTATTTTTACGTTGTCAACAGTTACAATATTGTTAAACATCTTATTATGTATTACTTTATTTCATTTACAAGAAGTCTAGACAGTTAGGGAATGTAAAATAATTGTTTGATTGTTATTTCTCCTAATGGTACCAACATCAATACAGCATGGAATTGTGGACAAAATCTTATACAACAATAACAAAATATTTCACGGTCTGGGAGGCTAAATGTCAGCAAACGGTAGTCTGTGGCTCAAATGCCAAATAAATAGCGGACCATGTAATGAAAAGGGTTGAAAGCCCACTGCTTTAACAGAATGCTAAATGTTCACTGGGGTGCACCCACCACTACTCAATCATCATAATGATGAAAGGCATTGATTGAATGAGTGTGATGACAGACGCATCATCACAGTGGGTGCATAGTTTGTCTGACACAAAACAAACCTTCAAAAAGGCACATGTGTAAGCATTAGAGGTGTGAAACTGTGTAATGGATTGGATAAAAAGAAACTGTAGCTCAATTAATAGATTTAAAATTTATATACATTTAAAACAATAGATAAGTATAGAATATTAATATGAAATCGTATGTATATATTAATCCTAATGATCATACTCATAATGATGGTAAAAATGAAACATACTAACTACACATATTAATGTGTGTGTGTGTGTGGGTGGGTGTGTGTGTGTGTGTGTGTGTGTGTGTGTGTGTGTGTGTGTGTGTGTGTGTGTGTGGGGGGGGGGTGATCCGATGAACACAAGTCGGTGTTCATCGGATCATCACACTCACAAAGATTGCAAAAGATACTATGTAAGGTACCAACCAGCACATTGTGAGCAATTTGGGGTTCAGTGTCTTGCCCAAGGACACTTGGACATGCCCTCCTCTACCTCCTGAGCCACAGTCGCCGTACAATGATAGTGATAGGGATTAGAAGTGACATTCCCCCTACCGGTTGTGTTGGCATTATGTTGCACCAATATAATCCTGTGTGGTTGCTCATGTACCGTATGTGTAGTCAATAGAGCGCTTAAGCTTTAATTACAAAACAGTTAAGTCAATTGTGTCGACAAGAACCCACAGTATAGCACTTGCTGTGTGCGACAGTGACATAGTGACTCACCGGCTGATGCGAGACATTTATAGAGTTACATTCTCATTTATTTTCTCCTTGGGTCAATCGATCTGACATTGCACATGAGTATTGACTACCCGCCTATATAGACAAATCCACAGAGCGGTGCCCTGTAGGCCAGATGTGGGAAATCACTGCTGAGGTGTCACTCTGCACTTCATGTGACCTTATATGTTTAAGATTAGTTTAAAAGGTTTAGGTTAGAAATTGGTACGTGTAGGCATGGGTTGGCTTGGCTCAGATCAGGATAAGCAGCTTGGAGGATCGTTAGGCTGTGAGAATGCAATCTGCACAGCATCTAGTCTGACACACTACAAATGTAACTGTATGTTTTCCAGAGATGCACATGTTCCAGAGGCAGACAGCCTGTCTGTCTGTCTGCCTGTCTGTCTGTCTGTCTGTCTGTCTGTCTGTCTGTCTGTCTGTCTGTCTGTCTGTCTGTCTGTCTGTCTGTGCTGAGATTGTGTATGTTTTAATAGCTATAACTGGCCTAGAGATAGATCTCCTACATTTATTTCCCACCAGCAGTTTTTACCCAATGTAATTTTAATAATAATACATGTTTTACAAAATTACCCTACTCTATGGTTGCCCACGGAAAACACGGCTATGACCACAATTTATTTATATTTTAATTGTGATGTGATGAAGAATCAGAAATCACCAAAACGGACAGCTACGTCATTTTCAAGGAAAGAGTCAGAGAACAGCGTAATTATAACAGTAGTCTACGCAAGCACAAGTGCAAGCACATGCATGTACACATCAGGCAATTCAAAATGAGAAAATGGCCTTGTGTGAAGGTAACATACTGACTTGAGAGATCATTACAGAGTTCAATCAAGTACACATGGCTAATTATGGTGAAAACCTGCCTCTTTCTGGCAATTATAGTAACCGTTATGGTTGAATTGTAGCAGGTGCTTTAGCAACATAGGGAGGAGGGGACATAAACAGTCTTATATTAAAGCAGAGGCACTTGAATGAGGGCACAACGCACAACTACATCTTTTCTGATATAAAGTTTGATCTAGCTTTTGAGAACTCCTGGTGTCATTTAGTTTTTATTCGGGGTCATTTTACAAACCCCATGATAACCACTGCTGTAGTTGGCATCCAGGGCGATGTTGATATAACGGCACCGCTGTGTCTGTGATAATCAGCGGCCATATTGCCTCCCCTTTTTCTACTGTATGTAATTACACAGCCAATGATAGGTTGATTGTGTGATGACCTCTCACGCCCCAACATGTGCTGTCATCAGAAACACAGTTGCAGTTGGATGTGAGCCAGCTGTGAGTGATCATAATCAGCGAGGAACACACACTGGATGTGGGCCAGCTGGTTTAACTCTATCTGAGACGGAGTGGCCGTAATCAATGGACGCCTTAAAGGGGAAGTCCACCCATTTTCAATGTTTTTTTCTGAGAGCGTACAAATGGAACCAAATGAACCCTAACGGGTTCATTTGGTTCCATTTGTACGCTCTCTGAAAAAAGGAGCGTCTAAAGAAATCCATTAACATGGTACATACATCTTGATGATGTCATCAAGATGTTTCACCATGTTAGTGGTTTTCTTCGGGCCTCCATTTCTTGGGAACACAGAATGGGGGAACTTTCTTATCATGTCCACCGAACACCTCTAGGGTATACTAATGACATATTAGAATATTGTAAATGGGTGGAGTTCCCCTTTAATAGACGACGTCACACTGATAAGCACCAGCTTGGGCGCGCATGCAGGCTAAAGATGGAAAAATTCTCATTGCACTCACGTGTAAAAATTGCACCATCAGACATTCAGATGCTGTTTTTCTCCCAGTGTAAGAATGGCATGGTGCGCTCATGATCACAGGCAGCAGAGCCTGTTGGTGCATGGCTGCACGCACAGCTGCAAGCCATCAAGTATAATCCGTGCTTCGTCCTGTGATGGTCACTCACACAGACCTCTAAGCTCACAACAATCACATCCGCAACGCGATGTGAGCATGTATATCAGCTGTTCTCTGTGTGCAATACTAGGGACTTTAAGCTATACAATGGCGAAGTCTCTACCACGGCAACAAGGGCTTGATTCATGCTCGATAGATAAACCTGCTTGCCGTAGCAGCCGTTCCCTACTACGGCAGAACCTACACTTTAACGTAGTGTCCACAACGCCTGTTTGACACACGCTGCATAGACGCATCACCATGGTAACCCGTCGCTGTTGCGGATGGCTGTTTACTTCGATTTTGCTACAGCAATTGCATCATAGCAGCCGTACTTCCGGTAATGGGTGCCATTCTGAAAATGCAGCAGCTTAA
Organism: Benthosema pterotum; assembly: GCA_039105355.1. NCBI lineage: Eukaryota > Metazoa > Chordata > Actinopteri > Myctophiformes > Myctophidae > Benthosema > Benthosema pterotum. Next base: position 33,758,130 of record CM076969.1, read on the forward strand.
CGTGCCTACTGTTGCACAATGAAGTGTCTCCCAAGGGTAAAACTCACTAACCAAGCCACAGGTTGAAAATTCTGAAACTAATCAGTGCTCCCCAAAACACCAGGTTTGGAGATCTGTTCGTATGAAACAGTCACCTGTTTGCTCATTCCCAGTATCGATAAGTAAGTAGCAAATCACTACCTCCTGAGCTGCTGTGGCTCAGCAGGTCGTCCAATGAGTCAAGGGTCCACGGTTCGAATCCTGGCTCATCCTGTCTACATGTCGAGGTGTCCTTGGGCAAGACACTGAACTCCACCTTGCCTCCAGTGGTTGCTACCACTGGTGTGTGAATGTGGGAAGGGTAGGACGCTAGTTTGCCACTTCACCTCCCAATGTATGAATGAATGGACCATTGTAAAGCACATAGAAAAGCGCTATAAAATGCAATCCATTATTATTATTCATTAATCACTATTTGCAATGATATGCTGCAGACAAGCGATACACAGATATATACTAAATGTAACATAAAGTTCACTGTGTTAATGTCTGATTTGATTTACTGACGAATGGCTTTGGAGAAGGATGCAGGCAGAACTGCTGACCTGAATTAACCACATTGAGAGAAATATAAAGTCAAGTTGTTCAAGAAAACAGGATATCTGTTTGTTTGAGCTCCTTGGTGGAGGGTTTTGATGATGAACAAGTCATAAGGCTTTTAAGCAAGCCAAAAATAGTATCAGGTGTTTATTCTCCTCCTCTACCTACTGGTAATAGCATTCCGTAGAAGCTCAAACTCATCTTACATTGTAGCTGTCCCGTTTTTGTCTTGTGTCATCCATTACATATCGAGTTTTCTATGCTGTCCGCCCTTGGAATATATATGCTGTAAGTGAGATCATGAGTAAATAAAGCAGAAAATAAAGCAGACATGAGGAGATTTACTTCTACATGAATTATTCAGACAGACATATATCTACTTTTTGACCTTCAGAAAATCTTTAAAGACGAGCGGAAGTGGTATTTTCCATGAGTATTTCATTTTCATATTGTGACATGTGCAGCATAGTGAAAGAGGACCTGCACATTTCAATAACAGCGGTGCTGTGGGTTTGAACAGCTCCAGAGAATCACCCTGTGTCATCAAACCCACCGGGGATTGAGGCAGGAGCCATTAACACAGCAGGCGGCATCCAAGCTGTAGGGCCGCTATAGCGGCCAGCCAATCTAACAGTCTTTAAGTTACAGCCAACTTTGACTGCATTTCATTAGGGTTACAGGACAATTCCCTCCTGCAGAGGTAGATTTTATTTTACGGCAACACTTAAAGCCACTGGCAGAAGCACAAACCTCACTTTATTACGGCACAAGGCTAGGAGAGCTCCTCTCCTCCCAGCGTCTCGTCTTACTATGTGTTGATTAAAACTGGCTGTGCTGCTTACTGCATCAGCGTCAGCAGGGTGTTTGGGCGCTGTGTGTGGTGGAGCTGTGGTTCCTCTGCTGCTCCCAGACTGCTCTATTTTTACGCATGCACCGCTTTATTATTCTGATTTAATTCAACAATGACCCCAATATCCCATCCAACTTCCTTCCTTCACTTTTTTTTCTTAAATTTATCCCACTCTGCCTAGCTCTCTCCTCACTTCCTCTTTACCAGTCGTGCTCCCACTAGGCTTGTATGTGCCCTGGCACTGGAACCGCAGCACAATGGATATTAAATCACATTTATTGTTGGGTGAGTAGAATAGCGTCTGTTTTGGCCCAGAAAGTGTCTAGGGGTGCAGGGACATGGAGTAACACAAAACAGGTGGAACATAACGCAGAAGCCTATTGACTGGCGACAGAGGGAGGTCAAGTGGCTATAGTGCCAAAGCTGAGAAATCATTAAAACATAAATGTGCCTAACAGGCAACAGCTGTGTATTAACATTAGCCTAAAGAGCCTTTCACATGGGGAGTAATAAAACGCACCTCTAGTTCATTTCCAAAGAGACCTGCGTTTTGTGCTTAGAAAACGCTGTGCGATAAAGCAAGCGTGTGACGCAGGGGCGGATGTAACATTTCCCAATTGGGGGGGTAGGAGAAAATGGCATGGGAGCGCCGCACCCATACCGTCTTTGCTTACAAGACTTTTATTATAGGCAATTAAGCATCTATTATAACATCAGTTGTTTTTGAAGTTGCAACAGACATGCAGCTAAAGGTCTGACTCAGAGAGTTTTCTGTTTTCAATGATGAAATGGTGTTGGTTTAGTGGTGCTACAGCTGTAGTTACTTAGTAGCAGTAGTAGTGTTTCAAGTCATTTTAAATATACAGTAAGCACTTTAATTTGAAATATATCGGGTTGTTTTGCATGCCATCATGTTTGGTGGGGTAGTCAGGGTATTTAGGGGGGCATTCCCCCCGCATGTCCATGCCTAGATCCGTCCCTGGTGTGACGAGTCCTGTGTTGTTTTTGTGCACATGCTCCTTTCGTCCACACACTTGCATCTGATGTTAGACCTTTTTGTTTCGCGCTATGCGATTTTTGTCTGTCGGCAATGAGTGGCACGGTGTAATCTCCGCGATAATGCATGCGTTTATTATTCTCTGTGTGTAAGGCCCTCATGAGGTCCTGGTGCCAACAATAAAGCTACACTGTGACTGCAACAATGGCTCTAATTAAAGTGCCCAAACCAAAAGTACACAGATCTAACTAGTGTAATCTCAGAAAATAATTTTAATCAGCTTTATTGTTTTACGGGTGTTGATCTTAACCTGTTTTTTATATTTGAGTTATGTTGTTTTTATCTTTTTCTTTCCCTAAGAACTTTGTGTAAAGCACTTTTTAAAAGGCCTATATAAATAAAATTGACTTGACTTGAATACAGAGGGAGCTAAATTGTTTTGCCCATTAGAGAAAATGTGTGCACAATGGCACTGCAGTCTGAAGGCTCACTTCTTTAGACTCTGCCAAATCCTTAGCACTAACTCCTACAGACTACCTAAACCCCTAGCATTCACCTCTACACAGGGACGTGCACAGGCATGCGAAGGGGCAGGGTTTGAAATCTGAAAAGGGCAGTTGCACAATTCATGCAAACAGACTGGCATGATGTACTGTAATCAGTTAATTGCATGTGTAAGATTCAAATATTACAATATAAAATGCTGCCATATACTGCTGCCATATACTGTATAGACCTAGCCTATTCTTATTCTTATTCTTTCAAAAGAGTTTTGGTCTTATAGATCAAGTACCATTATAGCATGTTGTTTTGACACGCTACAATGCAGGTTTACTAACCTTATGTTTGGCTTGTTTTGCACTTCTGACTCTCAACTTATGTGCTCTGATCTCAAACATTCGGATCGTGCATGTAAATAAGTGAGAAAGCATGAAACAACCAAGGTCCTTCCATAGATCACTGATAAACCCTTCCATAGATCCCTGAATGCCTTCAGCCAAATATAATTTGGGCCAAATACCAGGACCAGCATATCTGTCAACACATCAGCACATCTATAGGAAACAGCTATAACATAAACATAACCAGAAAACAGTAGATGTTACACAGATATGCACACAGCAGGATGTGTATGTAACAAGCATCTGACCACAAAAATCAAACATCCACGAGTGTCCTATGACTACCCTCTTTCTGCCAGCAGACTGAATAACCTGGCAACACTTTGGCAACACTATAATTGACAGCACCTCCATTTGTTACCTAGAATTGGCTGGATTGTGCCAGAATGACACTGGAGTGAAATGGAAATACAGCCAGTGGGCACGCTGCTTAAACACAGGGCACTGGAAAAAAAGAAACAACACCAGAGAAGACAGAATGTTTATAGTGCTGGAGACGTGAAGGAAACAATTCAGTTGAACCATCCGACCATTCCCCACTATTCACCCTGCCATTAGGATGTGAATTTTGAAAGGGCGTTTAGAAGAATGACGTGAGTGAGGAGGCGCAGCAGGAAAGGCAAGGTTAAGCTGTGATCACTGAGAAATGATGTAAACTCTGGGTAAAACCAGAAGCACAGTTTCTGGAGCTGAATAATGTAAAACTCTGAAGGCTACCCAAAATTGTCTCGCTGGAGAGGAAGAAAGAGAGGCTTCAAATTCGAGAGAATCCCACTTCTGTTGCATTAATTCGTCTTTATCCAAGCGCTTATTAGTGTCTGAGTGCAGTTGCCTCGAGCAACACTGTTTAGATCAGTTACACTTGATGATAAATACGTCGGCACTCAGCAATTAATAAGGTGATAATAGCGCCCCATTCCCATGAGCGTCTGGTGATCACGATCAGCATGCCCACAGTATTCAAAGTACTATGCAAAGCACCTCTTACAACCTGGCAGGCACTCAGTGTTTAGTACAAGGTTTAACATTGAAGTGTGTGTGTGTGTGTGTGTGTGTGTGTGTGTGTGTGTGTGTGTGTGTGTGTGTGTGTGTGTGTGTGTGTGTGTGTGTGTGTGTGTGTGTGTGTGTGTGTGTGTGCGTGCGTGCGTGCGTGCGTGCGTGCGTGCGTGCGTGCGTGCGTGCGTGCGTGCGCCCGTGCGTGCGTGCGACCCGTGCGTGCGTGTGTGTTGTGTGTGTGGCTCAGGAAGCTTTTCAGGGAAGTTTTCTGGGACGCTCATCTCCTTAACGTGGTTAATATTCATGTCACACTCACGCTGAAAGCCTGAATAGCCTCTCAGTCACACTGACACTTAGACAGCCAGTGGAAAGGAGAAACAGACAAACCAGCTGACAGACAAACAGAAACAGACAAATTCAAGTCCAATTGTTTCCTTCACTCTTTGCTGGTTGACAGTGAAATTCTTCCTTACGGGATCTCAGAGGCACGCTAGTAATGTGCACCAAGCTACTCCAGCCGAGCTACGAGACACTGCATTTCACTGTCAGATGCTTGCCTGTCTCACTTGTGTAGTTTACCTCAAGTACACATTTGACAGAGCAACTCTCACTTGTACTTGAGTAAAACATTTATTTGACCAGGAATTGACTCAAGTCCTGGCCGAGGTTGGGTACTTTGTCCAGCGCTGGTTTTATTCGTTTTATTCGACCCAGACAGATTTCCGCTTCAGAATAATCAAACCACTTTGACATCAGAGTCAAGTGTCTGCTTACAGCTGGGAAGCATGGAATATGATTCCTACTTTTGTGCTTTTGACAGAATCAAATGGGATTGGATGTACCATTGTATTCAAAAAATGGATTTTCTTCCCTTGTGAAATCAAGTTAGTCCCATCAAAGGAATTGAATTTCATGACCACATCCTGGAAGAAGAAGAAGAAAAAATGATTTTTCTATTGACCTTCTAAAGGCCCACAGCGCATCTATTTGACTGGACTTTGTGTGTCATATTTTCCATTACTTAGTTTATTTGATGCAACTATCATGTTTGGATGTTCTGCGACACACGAAACGGAACACAGCTTGTAGAGATCTTTTGCTGTTTACAGTGGATAAATATTTGTGAATGTTTATTAATGAAAGTCAGCAGGGCGAAAGAGACAGCTTCTCTCTAATACAATTTGTAATGCATAAATGTTTGCGGCTCATTAGGTTTACAAGGGAAATGTAGATGAGATAAATCCCTTTGAGACAGAGAGGGGGAGGGGAGAGAGAGAGAGAGAGAGAGAGAGAGAGAGAGGAGAGAGGAGAGAGAGAGAGAGAGAGAGAGAGAGAGAGAGAGAGAGAGAGAGAGAGAGAGAGAGAGAGAAGGGGTGGGGGTGGGGGTGGGGGGGGGGTTGTGTTTTGTATACTAATATAGCATGTTGTGTTTAATATAGCAACATATTCCCTTGTGGAGAACAGGGCATTTTGGGCAAATATGCTGGAGAAGGAATGATTGTACCTCCTGCGATGGATGTGAAGCAACGTCATGTTTGTAACACTGAGTTCTTCCATCTTCCAGTTAACTGCATGGTTGACTGACTTTACTTTATTTGTTTTGACGGGATCAGTGCATATTAATGTGTGGTGCATTGAAATGCTATGCGAAATTCACCAGATTTAGGAAAGATGCTAATGATGCTCCTCTGACTGATGCCATCATAACATGTGTTGGGTGACTTGGTGGGAAATATGATGATGACATCATGCACACTATACAGTACTGTAGTGGCATGGCATGTTATATATGGTAGGCCTACTACCGTTCTGTACATGCTTGCACTTGTTACTGAAACAATGTTAGTGCTTCTTTCTTGTTGGTTCTCCAATGTATCTAAAGGAATTCTTGTGTTGGACTGTAACACAAGAATTACTGTAAAAATATATGGCTTAAATTTCTATCGGGTCATGATATTATTCTTTTGCTTAGTTTTACCTAGTGTCCCCCACCCTTCAGTAGCCCTGAAAACCCTTACATTTTTTCAGTTCCATGCACACTGTCACCGTTTTCACCATCAGACTGTTTGCAGGCCTGATATTGTCTTTTGAACGTCACTCTGCTTGTTTTATTGTTGTATTATTAATCAGCATGTCCTTGCTGATGGCAAGAGTTTTCTATTGAGGGTTCTACAGTATATGGCTGTTGTCGTGCTCCCCAAGAATTGAACTTTTTATGCTGTACAATTATTCAAGCATTATATGTTTTTAACACTTATAACACTACTTCATGAAACACTGAGTGGCATTAAGTAACATGGGGTTACAATATGAGCTGTAAATAATTCATGTCTTTCCAGCATAGTACAGTTTCCAAAGGAACGATTCTAAACAAAGTCATTGAGTCTGGGAGAAAATGACTTTAAAGACCCTCTGCAGGTTAAAACCTTGGCAAGGGGGGCTTTTGCAGTCTGTCTAGGATTTTTTAAAGGTATGATCCAATAAATGTTTAATATTGCCCATTAATATGCTGGTTTTGTTGCAGCGTTCAGCACTTTACTTGTTTTATGTTAAAGAACCACAGAGCACCACAAAGCAATTACACTTACGGCACCCAAATGGCTTGCAGTGACCCTGGGTGGAGCACTCAAGGAGAAGGTATATGCGCAGCACCAGTTACTTTTGATAAATAGCAGTCAGTGAGAAGGGGAGAAAGATAAGCCAACAAGGACAGATAAACTACGTGCGGAGACAAATTAACCAAATGAAGACTGCAATGCTTTACGTCTAACCGTAACGACTCTGAGCGCTGCAGCCTCCGGCAGACAGACCCACAATGGCCTCCGACACTGACTGAGTGAGATCAATGACCTCGTGGGGTTGGGTCCAAAGACATCTCAACCCTTATCTCCCATCCTATCATTTGTCCCAGTGCATCACTGTTTGATGCCCTCCACTGATAGGCTTGAGCCCAGATGACGAGCACTGATCGGCCTCATTCAGATGTGGATCGTGTTCCAATTTGCCGTCTTTCAGTCCGAGGGTGTGATAGCATCACCAGTCAGGTTAAGTGTGTTGTGATTGACGCTAGCAGAAAAAGTAGATACCTCCCAGTCTATGCGGCTTCTTTTGTTTAAAGTTGTTACTTGCGTGAACGGAGGAGTGAGTTAAGCAATCGCTTCACGGTCGTCGGTCGCCCCTCAAAGTACTCGGCTGGTTTAGGTGATGACGTAATGGTGACGTAATTAAGAGATCTTTTTTAGTAGTCTGCGACCAATAGCCCAAAAGTGCTTTAGTTTTTGAGATACCCCTACCGGGCTTAGGACCAAACACAACATAGTTTTTCCTGATCTCTAAGGCGTGAAATGGATTCTTGTATAAAAATATTTTACTGCAAAAGTGTTGAAATTGACTTGATAAAATTGAAATAAAATATAAAATTAACTTTATAAAGTTAAAAATACAGCCTGTCTGTCTGGGGATTTAGGTGTACACGCAGAATCACAATGGAAGCTTTGAGAGGTTTAAAACTTTGTGTATTTGAAACTATGGCATCCCTCTACATTCTGCATATGAATATCTAAAGGTCAATGTGCAATACAGCCATTTAAACACACACCTACAATAGACAGAATTGAGAACCAGTGATATATGCAGCATTAGAAAAGTTGATGAAGTTGTACATCATTGGCTGCTATCATATCTCTTTGTGTAGGATGAGAGAGTTAAATAAAAGCAGCTTTTGTGGCCGTACAGTATGATGTACAGTACTGTACAACTTCATCAATCTAATGCTCCATGAAGGACCAGTACTCTTACCAGTGCAGTGTAATATAAAATTAAATATTTGGAGTACCTGCAAATTGGCCAATGTACCGGTACTCTGTGTCCATCACAATTAAACTCGAGTAGGCTACTCTTGGCATTTCTGCATAACTATTTATAATGATAAATGCACCAATTATTTATTAATTAGTATTATGGCAGTTGGGCTTTTTGGCATTTATTGGCTTATTTCTCTCACAATACTTGGAAACAATGACAATGACATGATGTAGAAAAAAGGGCTGGGGGAAAAGGGGAGCTGCTGTTCATGCAGCCTGAACAGGGACAAACAGGAGTTGGAAATGCATTGCTTTCAACGAGGGTGGTGTAAATAAGACCTATTTTAGGCATGTGTGCAACATGAGATGTTAAAGTATTGTACATTAACCAATGTCTCCTCAATGTTTATGCTCTACTGTTACTACTACTATTCTCAGTATAAGTCGGACTTATACAGACAAACTGCAACACTATTAGAAAAATCACACCCATGTGAAGTGAGTGGTGGAACTCCACAGCAACATTGGCCTCAGTTAATGTGAAAAACATGTTGGGACAGAAACTTGGAGGCTTCCCACATGGAGCACGACGGTGTGATTTTAGATGATTATAATGACAGATGGATGATATCGATATGTAATTTGATTTCTGATCCTCTTTGGAAAGGCCTTTTTCTCCTGACCACTTATCCATGACTCAACTGCTCAATTGCTCAATTCTTGCCATTGCCCCATGTAAATGACAGTGAGGTTTTTTACTTTTAATTTGAAACACTCATGACTTATGTTATACACTTTTATTTTGAAAGTGAACTCCTGGTATTTTTCCATGAGAGAGCCCTGGCAGTAGTAATTAAAAGTGAACTCCTGGTATTTTTCCATGAGAGAGCCCTGGCAGTAGTAATTAGACGCACCTGCTGGCCTAATGTGAGCAGAGAGAACAGAAAAGGTTTGGTGTAACCTACAGCAGCATCGTTTTTTGAGCCCCCTGCTGTATGGGCACAAGGTTTGTGTTATTTTGTTTTCTGATTCAATGTTTTCAAACATTTGCTGATGTATTTGTCTACTATGGTTTATGATGTGTTTATTGTCATGTTTTGGAGCCAAATGTTAATTGTTTGTTTGTTTGTTTCTTTTCAGCTTTTACGTTGGTTACGTTGGTTACATTGGTTGTTCAGTGTCCTGTGCAAAATAAAAGACTAAAAACCACCAGTAAAGCGACCATCTTTCAGCGGGGTGTGCTACAGTAAAAGCTTAGACCCTCATCTCTTCGGTGATCCTGTTGCACAACCCAAGGCATTCTACGGTTCAACGGCATTCATCCTTCACGGGCAGCAGACAGCTGAAGTTGATGTGATGGTCAAAGACATCTGATGTGAAGGTAACATCTTAACTTCATTGAATAAGGAGGACACAAAAACGAATATGGAAGAACAGATTATAACTCTCCAGAAGGAGATACAAGACCATAAAGACAATCTCCAAAATGAAACAGAAAGCACAATAAGAGCTGAAATAAAACAAAAAATCGAAGAGAAAGAGACATTACTGGCCAGTCTGCAGAGTTGTGTAAAAGAGGTCACAGATGAACCTCGCCGCTCTGAACGTGAACGAATTCCAACAGAAAAAATGCAAGCATACCAACAAGAGGAAATAAGTAAGAAAGAAAAAAGACTAATCACGCTATATGAGCAGTGGAAAGGTTTGGCCCGTAAAACAAGACAAGATCTTAAAACGAACATATCAGAAGGCCAGTTGACATCACTTATAGACCCTCTTGAAAAGGCACAAAATATGGTCACAAGGACCTACATGGAAATAAGAGATCAGATCCCCCCATCAACTGAACTAAGACGCAAAGTTGATGCGTGTGAAGCCGTGACTAAGGACATCACGAAAATTATATATGAGAGGATTACTGAGATTGAGGGAGAGTATGATGCAAACTTTGCAAATGGACGGCTTCGAGAGCTGCTTGATTATGAATATGCTCGCTCTATTTATGGTTCAGCTGTATCCCAGGTGCAAGGCCAACACTCTGTGGCACCTTCAAATAAAAGCGAACATTCTGTGCCACCTTCAAATTTCGTGCTACCTACAGATAAGAGCCAACACTCTGCACCGCCAAGCCATCACTCTCCAGCACCTTCTAACGAAAGCAATCCCCCTGTTTCCCAATTGGCTAGCGTTAAGCCATCCTCTGCGGCACAACAAAATGTTAGGCATTCCCCTGCACCATCTATTGTTAGCCGACACTCGGCATCCTCGATTATGGCAACCAAACGTGCAGATGCAGCCGCTGAGTTGGCAACAAAAGAAGCTGAATACAGAGCACTAATGGAGGAAAGACCGCAAAAGGAAAAAATAAGGAATCTAAAGGAGCAATTAAAGTTACAGGAGTCTGAACTGGAAACAATACAGAAGCAAAGGGACATTGAGGTAGCCCGAGCCAGGTTAGAGGTCTATGACAGAGAGGTACAAAGGGAAACGGACAACCGTTCTGTTAAGAGTGACCGTGCGAGCCAGCGCCCCATATTCTCTACTTCTGCACAACCACACATTCAGTCTGTTAAGGGTCCCCCTGCTAACGAACACTCCGTTTTGACTTTCTCCATTAAGCCAGAAATCCAGTCTGTTAAACATAACCCTGATAGTCAGTGTTCCAGACACCCTATTGCCATGCAGTCCACTAGCAATGTGGCTCCACCAGCCCCTGCCACTGATGTGTCTGTTCTGGCACAAGCTGTACAGGACAGTATAGCGATTAACAGACTTCCTATGCCTGAGCCTACAGTCTTTAACGGTGAACCCATTCGATTCATTGATTGGAAGGCCTCCTTTATGTCACTTATAGACAGAAAGGGAATTTCATCGGCTGACAAACTATACTACCTTAAGAAGTATGTTGGTGGCCCAGCTCTTAAATGCCTTGAAGGCACATTCTTCCGAAGCGATGAAGAAGCTTATCAAGACGCTTGGACGAAACTTAACCAGCGATACGGCCAGGCTTTTGTCATCCAGAAAGCATTTAGGGAGAAGCTTACCAATTGGCCAAAAATACATGCTAAGGATGCAGAAGGTTTAAGGAACTTTTCAGATTTTCTGAATGCTTGCTTACAGGCTATGCCATACGTTAAAGGTTTGGACATACTGAATGACTCTGACGAAAATCAGAAATTAGCACAGAAGTTGCCAGATTGGTTAGCTGCACAGTGGAATCGTCAGGTTACCAAGGCCCTCATTGAGAGTAACGAATTCCCCAGTTTCCATGCCTTTGCGGAATTTATGTCAGTCGAAGCAGAGATCGCATGTAACCCGGTTACCTCTATCCATGCTCTTCGCTCATCTGACTCATCCAAGGAAAAACGGGATCCAAAGGATGTCAAAAGGAACAAAGCGAATGTTTACAGTACACAGGCAACTGTAGACAGTGACAAAGACTTGCCCACAAAAGGTCCCGCATGCATGTGGTGCAAGAGCAGCAAGCATCAGCTCTATAAGTGTCCTGACTTCATGAAAACCTCTCTTGAGGACCGAAGAACGTATATCAAGGACAATAAACTATGTTATGGATGCACTAAAGCAGGCCACAGCGCGAAGGAATGTCGCCGCCGTCACAGTTGTGACACATGCAAGGGAAGACATCCCACCTGTCTGCATGACAATAACTACGTAAAGAAAGCAAAAGCAGAGAAACCTGTGCAAAAGGAAAATGCAAAACCTATGCAGAAGGATAGTGCAACACAGCAGGATGCAGATGACATAGCATCAGCCCTGTCTCTCAAGATTGCCAGAGAAGGACAGTCTGCAAGCACTTCAATGATCGTGCCGGTTTGGGTGTCATCTGTCAAACATCCAAACAAGGAAAAACTTGTCTACGCCTTATTAGACACACAAAGTGACACTGCTTTTATTGATCAAGAGGTGAGCAGTGAACTGCAAATGGATCGTTACCCAGTTAAGCTGAAGCTAACTACTATGTTGGGAGAAAACACAGTCATGAATAGTGAAAAAGTGACAGGTGTCCGTGTAAGGGGTTATAGCTCCGCAGTGCACATTGACCTCCCTTCAGCATACACAAAAGACTGTATACCAGTTAACCGGGAGCACATACCAACCTGTGAAACAGCCAAACACTGGAGTCATCTTTCGAGTATCTCAGATGAAATACCAACACTCCTGAGTTGTGAAGTTGGCCTTCTCATAGGCTACAACTGTCCCAAGGCATTGGCACCTCGAAAGGTGATACTAGGCAAAGACGACGAGCCCTATGCTGTCCAAACCGACTTAGGGTGGAGCATCGTTGGATGTTCAAGGCCTTGCCTCGATGCACCACAGTCAACCGGATTCTGCCACCGGGTTGCTGTGAAGGAGTTACCCCCGTTAACACCGATGGATGCAATTCGCGCTCTCGAGTGTGATTTCAAGGATGTCACTGGACATGACAAGAAAGTGTCTCAAGAAGATCTAATGTTCTTAGACAAAATACAGAAAGACATCACACAAAACGAGCAAGGACATTATGAAATGCCCTTACCTTTTAAGGACAGACCACACTTACCTGACAACAAGGCACTCGCCGAGATCAGACTCAGCCACCTCAAAAGAAAATTCTCGAAGGATAAGAAATACAAGGAAGAGTACATTAAGTACATGAATGACATCATTGAAAGAGGTGATGTAGAGGAAGTGCATGAGGATGGAGTTCCTGGTGAGAATTGGTACATACCTCATCATGGTGTATACCACCCGAAAAAGCCAGACAAACTGCGAGTGGTATTCGATTGCTCAGCTAAGTATAAGGGAACCAGCCTCAATGAACATCTGTTGTCTGGACCAGACATGATCAACAACTTGACAGGAGTCCTCATACGATTTCGCCAGCATCCAGTTGCTCTAACCTGTGACATAGAAAAGATGTTCCACCAATTCCATGTCCAAGAGAATGATCGCAACTACCTACGATTCCTATGGTGGAAAAAGGGAGATTTGAGCACACAACCACAGTCTTACCGTATGAAGGTGCACCTTTTTGGTGCAGTGTCTTCTCCCGGGTGCGCTAACTATGGCCTAAAACATCTAGCCAAAGAATATAGCCACTCATATCCATTAGGGTCGCAGTTCATCACTCAAGACTTCTATGTTGATGATGGAGTTGCAAGCGTGGAGACTACGGAAAAAGCTATAAAGCTGGCACAAGAAGCACGTGAGCTGTGCACAAAAGGTGGTCTCCGTCTTCACAAATTTGTCTCTAATGACAGGAATGTCCTAGAGAGCATGCCCTCATCAGAATGTGTAATAGACACCAAGACAAAGGACCTTGCCTTTAATGACTTGCCACTGGAAAGAACTCTGGGAATCCATTGGAACATAGCAGAAGATTGCTTCAGATTTAGCATCAAGCTCAAAGACCAACCTCCAACACGTCGGGGGATTCTATCCACTGTTGCCTCGATCTACGATCCCCTGGGGTTTGTTGCCCCTTACCTTCTCAAAGGAAAGAGAATCCTGCAAGAAATGTGTCGTCAAGGCAGCGGTTGGGATGACCCATTACCTGAGGAGCTAAAGCCGCAATGGGAGAGTTGGAAAAATGATCTACTTAATCTAGAGAAGATAAACTTACCTCGATGTTACTTACCTGCTGACTTCGGAAAAGTTGTGAAAACAGAAGTGCATCACTTCTCTGATGCCAGCACCAGCGGCTATGGTCAGTGTTCTTACTTGAGACTGAAGAACGAGACAGGTGCCATCCACTGTGTTCTCATCATGGGAAAGGCCCGCGTTTCGCCTTTAAAGTTGACCACTATTCCCAGATTAGAACTGACAGCAGCAATGGTCTCAGTCACAGTGAGCAACATGCTCAAAGAAGAACTAGGCTACCCCAATGTTGAGGAATTCTTCTGGACAGACTCTAAAGTGGTTCTGGGGTACATAAATAATGAAGCCCGGCGCTTTCACACTTTTGTTGCTAACAGGGTGCAGAAAATACGCCAAAGCACAACTCCCCAACAATGGTTCTATGTACCGTCCGAAGAAAACCCGGCAGATAACGCTTCCAGAGGAACCACTGTGAAGGAACTTCTGTCTTCCAACTGGTTCACGGGTCCTAAATTCCTGTGGGAAAAAGAACTCCAGATTCCCAAAGACGTGAATCCTGAGCTTCCAATTGGAGATCCTGAAGTAAGGAAGGCTCAAGCGCTACAAACAAAGACTGCAGAACAAGTAAGACTTGTCGACCGCCTATGCAAGTTTTCATCTTGGTCTCAGGCCGTCAAGGCAGTAGCACGACTTCAACGACGAACTAAGAAAGACAAGTCAAAGACGCACTCGACAGTAAGTGAACGAGAATGTGCGGAACGTTTCATCATCAAAGACCTGCAAGATGAAGTCTATGGAGAAGAAATACAGCTGTTGAGCAAAGGAAAACAACTCCCTTGTCACAACAAACTGCATCAGTTTGACCCCTTTGTAGATGCAGATGGTGTTCTTAAGGTGGGAGGGCGACTTGGCCGTTCATCCATCCCTACTCTGTTTAAACACCCTGCAGTCATTCCTAAGGAACATCATGTGACTAAACTGATAATCGCTCACTTTCACGAAAGGGTCAAGCACCAAGGAAAAGGGTTCACTACCAATGAAATCCGGTCCAATGGCTATTGGATCCCCGGGATAAACCGAGCAGTTGCATCCTACATTCGGCAATGTGTGATCTGTAGGAAACTCAGAAGGCCGATAGAGGGACAAAAGATGAGTGATCTGCCACCAGAGCGCATTGAACCCTCAGCTCCTTTCACATATTGTGGTATGGACTGCTTCGGTCCCTTTCTGACTAAACAAGGACGAAAAGAGAACAAAAGATATGGACTGCTCTTCACCTGTTTTTGTTCCCGCGCAATCCATATTGAGATGCTGGATGACATGTCAACTGACACATTCATCAATGGTCTACGTTGCTTCATTGCTCTTCGAGGCACAGTGAGGCAAATTAAGTGTGATCAAGGAACAAATTTTGTAGGTGCGAAAAATGAGTTGCAAGCTGCCCTTCAGGAAGTTGATACGGACCGATTGACAACCTTCCTTGCAGAAAAGCAGTGCGATTTCATTATGCATGCACCACACTCAAGTCATGCTGGTGGTGTTTGGGAGCGACAGATTAAAACTGTTAGAAGTGTTCTCACCTCCACACTCTCGCTAAGCAGCAGCAGACTTGACGACTCTTCCCTAAGGACCATATTCTATGAAGCCATGGCAATAGTTAACAGCCGTCCCCTAACAGTTGACAACCTTAACGATCCAAATAGCTTGGAGCCCCTCACTCCAAATCATTTGATCATGATGAAGTCCACCACAGCACTACCTCCCCCAGGTCAGTTCGTCAAAGAGGACCTGTATGGTCGAAAAAGATGGCGTCAAGTACAATATTTGACAGAACAGTTTTGGAGTCGCTGGAGGAAGGAATATGTCCACAACATTACTCTACGGCAGCGCTGGCATACTCCAAAGAGGAACCTTCAAGTAGGAGACGTGGTGATGGACAAAGAAGACATGCTGCCACGGAGTGAGTGGAGGTTGGGGCGAGTCACTGAAACTCTTGTTGACCCGGACGGACTGGTCAGAAGAGTCAAAATAACTGTTGGAGACCGGAAACTGAATAAAAAGGGCGAAAGAGTTCACAAAGTTACGGTTGTTGAACGCCCTGTACAAAAACTGATTTTGGTATTAGAAGCTGTTTAAAATAGCAGTAAAACATGGACATGTGATTTTTGTTGTTTTGGTTTACTTTGATACAATGTGAAAATTATGTGTTTTATGCTAATTATTTGTAAAACCCCATAATTATGGTGGGAGTGTAAATGACAGTGAGGTTTTTTACTTTTAATTTGAAACACTCATGACTTATGTTATACGCTTTTATTTTGAAAGTGAACTCCTGGTATTTTTCCATGAGAGAGCCCTGGCAGTAGTAATTAAAAGTGAACTGGTATTTTTCCATGAGAGAGCCCTGGCAGTAGTAATTAGACGCACCTGCTGGCCTAATGTGAGCAGAGAGAACAGAAAAGGTTTGGTGTAACCTACAGCAGCATCGTTTTTTGAGCCCCCTGCTGTATGGGCACAAGGTTTGTGTTATTTTGTTTTCTGATTCAAAGTTTTCAAACATTTGCTGATGTATTTGTCTACTATGGTTTATGATGTGTTTATTGTCATGTTTTGGAGCCAAATGTTAATTGTTTGTTTGTTTGTTTCTTTTCAGCTTTTACGTTGGTTACGTTGGTTACATTGGTTGTTCAGTGTCCTGTGCAAAATAAAAGACTAAAAACCACCAGTAAAGCGACCATCTTTCAGCGGGGTGTGCTACACCCCAAATGAACACTTGGGAGGTACAGAACATCACTTCAATATGGAAGTAAGTAGGAAGTAGATAAAAGTACAGAGATGGACATGGAAATGATAACAATAATATGCTTAACTATTAAAGCAATTTCCCCATCTATGGCTTCCTTCACAGCTCTGTACAAAGGGTTGAGGAAAAGGTTGTTGATAACTTGTAGATCTGTTCTATTTTTACAACATGCAACAACAAGCTCAAAAGTAAGACCGTTTCATCACTATAAAGTGCTGGAAATAGATTCTATATGATTTTAATGTGCTGAATACATTTCTGCCATATACTGTACCGAGTGATACAAGTCATTTTTGTAATTGTAATTGAGTAATTAATTACTAAAACTGGAAATTGTCTATAATTCTGATTGTACTTACGTTCTTGTTTCCATAAGATCTACAGGATTTTTATGTCTGAATCCATTTCCATGCCACGAGTCACCGTTGACTCGTGGCACTGATGACTCATTTTATCATTGCATGTGGCAGAAATGTATTCAGCACATAAAAATCATGTGGAAACCACATCACAAGTACAAGTTATCATAATTGTCAGTTTCCAGTTTTAGTGATTTAGTGTAATTAAATGGTTTTAGTGTATTTTTAGTGTAACAAAATGGTGACTTTGTATCACTCGGCATATGGCAGAAATAAATTAGCATAAACCAAAAATGGATTCAGCACAAAACTTAATGGTATATAGAAACACTATAGAAAGTTCCATACTTTAGTAAAAGAAATCACAATATCTTCCATATATGAGTTTAACCTGTGATACTGTAGATTGTATTAGAACTGTTTAATTTGTTACACCATACATGTTTAGTGGCATGACTTCATAAATATGCATTTACACAATTGGTATTGCTGGATTCAGTAGAGCTACACCTTTCCTACAAGCCATATTTTGCAATTCCACTTATTGTAGGCATTAGTTCAAATGGCTGTATCTCATATTGACATTTATATGCATGGTTTTCTAGAATGTACTGTAGATTCTACATGAGATTATACAGCCTAAATCCTCAGATGGACTGGCTGGATTTATAGTTTTGGGTGTATTACTTCTTATGTCAATTCCACCACTTTTGCAGTAAAATATTTTCATACAAGAATCAGTTTAATGTATGGGAGGCCTTAGATATGGGGAAAAACTATGTTGTGTTTGGTCCTGCTGGTTTCTGCTGCCATTGGTGTGTGAATGGGTGAACTACTACTATCTATGTAAAGCGCCTTGGATAAAGGCGCTCTATAAATGCTCCATTTACCATTTATGTCGAGAGTGTCATCGCCTGGAGGTGTCGGGGTACTTGCTCTCTGTTTTCCATCAATCTGTTAGCAGTTGTCATTACACATGCATCCTTGGTTGTCCCATATGAGCCTCCACAGTCTTCTACACAGATGGAATGCTGTTATGTGATTGTACTGTTCTCTTTAAACCCATGACTACACAGTAACGTCTCTAGGCTGGGTAAACCTGCTCCCCTTGCTGGACAACAGGCATTTGCCTGCCCTCTGTCCTGTTTGTGAAACGTTTGAAGCGAAAGCGTTATCAAGCTGTAGGCATGGAAAAAAGGTTAAGAAAGACTCACTGTTCACACAGCCTGGCTTAATAAGCAGTGGATTATGGATAGAAGCAAATTAGGAAACACACAGCTGACTTAATCCTCATGTATTACTGTGACTGCATTGAAAAATGTGTAATACTGACATGGGTTTAAATTACATTTCATTGACCAGATGATTTATTGATTGGAACCAACAGAACCACTTGAGTTTTCTCAGCCCCTGAATCTCTTGGGAATGGAGAACTAATCCTGCATTATACATTGTTTTATAAATGGATATAGTTCTTGAGCTTGTACATAACAAATTGCTTCCCCATGGCAATGCAGTGCAGTAAAGTAATTTAGCTTCTTAGACCTCCAAGTGTTCTGGCGCAACCCAGCGTTCACTTTCTTCTCCAGAAAGAGCTCCGACTCTCTTCTTATGCCTTTTCTTTCTCTCTCTCTTTGCTCTGCTACCCTTTCTCTATGGTGCGGTGGTGTGTTCACAGCCGTGTTGACTCACAGGCCCTGCAGCAGTACTCAGAGTACCAGAACCTGGGCCAAGAGCCAGATGGTTCTGTGACCCAGCTGCTCCATGACTGGCTAACCTGCCAGTTGCAGGTGTCTGAGTTCTAGCCTGATTGATTCTCATTCCCCAGATTCCTGGCCTCATCTGGGGGGGGTATGGCTGCTGAGCCCATGAACAGGTCAGCCAGACAGTCCTGTTCTGTTCTGAGGTGTGTGTGTGTACTTGTGCAACATTTTACATCTATTAAACAGGAAAAGGCAGACGGATAGATTCTGGCGGGATGTCAGGAATGGGGTGCTGTTTGGTTGATTGGCAGGGTGTTTTGGAAACAAAGTGTACACAGGACAAGCACGAGCGGTACAGACCAACACTGGCTTCCAGACTGAGGGAGGTAACACTATTTTTTAAACTGCAGACCGCTTATATTGCTTATGCCTATAACCGGCCCTGTGCACAACGTCATTTACCTGATATTGCCCTCGCTGCGTCCCTTGAGTTTGCGAGTTTGTGTTGATTTTTTAACATTATTATGATTGATGTTGTAAGATGATAAGAGTGCCACTGACTTCACACAGGTGTGATTTCTTCTCATTATTATTAGAATGCCATGCCCACTAGTATTACACTTTAGTGTGGGGAAGGTATTGGTAATGTTTATCAGCACTTGGAACCGCTTGTAAAGGAATTCTAAAACGGTGCTTTGCAATGTATTGTGTTATACAACTGCATGGAGAGCCAGCCTCACCCATGAAATATAAAAGATAAGTACCTTCACATTCATATTTATTTGGTCACATACTTCCTAAAACTATTTTGTGTCACACAAAATATTATTCAAAAGTTAAAGAGTTCTTTACTCAAAAAAGCTTCGATTTCTTTTCCTAATGTGGTTTTTGGTTTTTAAAAAGTAAAAAAACAAAAAAACAAAAACAAAATCATGGTCTCCTCACGCATTAGGAGGTCAGTATAATTTCAGCAAAACCAAGGACAGGTGTTTTTTAATGAATCCATCATGATTGAAACTGTAAGGGGTGCGCACAAAAAGCCTTCGTAGACATGAAATTAACCCCAGACGTTTGAATGGGCCTGTAAGTGGTCAGATGGGTAAGCCACAAGCTCCTTGAAGATTTTCAAGTGGTCCCTCTGTGTGTGTGTGTGTGTGTGTGTGTGTGTGTGTGTGTGTGTGTGTGTGTGTGTGTGTGTGTGTGTGTGTGTGTGTGTGTGTGTGTGTGTGTGTGTGTGTAGTAATAGTTTTCAGGATTCAAATTCAAAAGCAGTTAAACCGATCCACAAGCTCAAAATACATTTCGAGGTTGCAGTTTCATGCCATGTTTTGTGTTGTGTGATGTAGCCAGAACGTAGCAGGGATGATCTTTTCCGTCCATATATACCCAGTACAGTAGGCATGTATAGTGTAGTTGAATGTAAACAAAAGGTAGAAGATGAACGGTTTGAGTGTTTTTATCACTCGATCAATTTCAAATGTATTTACAGCATGCTAGAGGTCTTCACAGGGCTTTCGTATCCGAAACAATATTAATATAATTGAATATTCCATTCAGCCAAGACGTACATCTGCTAAAACACTGTTGATTGTGTGTTCATTTGAGTCCACGGGTGCTGAGGATACTCATCACTCCTCCAGTCCAGCCTGCAGCAGAGCACCTCTCTCCCTGTCTGTCTGATGAGTCTTTCTCCCTTACTCTCTTGTGCGTGTTAATAATGAAATGGTAACTGGTCAATACATCAGCTATATTAGTTCCTAAAGTCTGGGCTGGGTTGTGAGAAAAAAACAAGAACAACAAAGACGCACGGCAGCATTCATGTATAGGCTACAGCATAGACTTTAAACAGAGAGAGAGGGGGGGAGAGAAGTTTGGTGGAACGGCGCACCACCGTTCTAGCATATTGTGCGCCGTTGGTGGTGATGATAGTTGTAGTGCAACAGTGCGCCGGCATTCCGCCGTCGATCCCCTGCCATTCGTTTAGTCTAGCGTGGCTAGACTTATCTATAGTGCAGCTGGGTCCAGTCTCTCGGAATGCCATTGCATGTCGCATTTCGGGCCTGCTCGGCGCCGCCATTTGAAAGACATCTCGGGACAGTTCGGAATCGGAAAAAAGCCACAGATCGACTCGGTTTTGGTTTAACTATTTGAAATTATTTTAGTAACAGGAATCAGCGATATTGCACAGATTTAATTTGGTTTTCGGATGGAATTTTTGAGACCTGTGAAGACCTCTACTGTACACCACACAATTGTCGACATTATCACCAGTTGGCAGGAGGGGGCGCTATTACTTTGATGACGAAGTCACCCATGCACAGGGAGTTGGTTAAGTACAAGAAAAAGCACACAGAATGTTTAATTATGGTAATGAGACGTGTGTGTGTGTACAGTATGTGTGTGAGTGGGCACTGTGCGTGTATGCCTGCATGTGTGCGTGCGTGTGTGCCTGTGTGTGTGTGTGTGTATAGTCTATTTGTGTACATTTGGGTGTGCATGTGCATGCGGCTGAGAGTGTTTGCAGGCTGCAGATGGTTTCCCCCGATAGGAAGCATTCACCAGCACTACCATGGCAGCGTGAACAAATGCAGAGTGATGTAGTGTGGGATTGCTTTTCCACTGTGTCAATGGGCATACGCACAAAAACACACAGAGGCACACATGCATGCACACACACACACACACACACACACACACACACACACACACACACACACACACACACACACACACACACACACACACACACACACACACACACACACATGCGTGCACACACACACACACACACACACACACACACACACACACACACACACACACACACACACACACACACACACACACAGGAGTGCATACACTCCATTTCTATTCCTCGCACAGTGCACTGCACACACATGCCCCTACTGGGAGTTTACATAAGGACCTGCCACACTGGTCCTAATTCAAATACTGTAAATCACAAATGATATATCACTACATTTAATATTTATTTCCTCGGAAGGCCCCAGGGCGTCGAAAGCTCGAAGGGACCCTCTGCACATGCACGTGTAAATCTTTGTTTGCGTGCATAGCGTGTGTGGAAAGAGTGACAGTCAGGCAGCAACAGTCATTTTTACTTGACCCACAAAGGAAGCAAATGGAAGAGAGAATCAGCACCAGTATATTTCAGTGTTGAAATGAAAACAAAGCAATGCTGGATGGTGGACCCTCCACCTGACCTCACACAGCCCAGTGGGCCCACCTGACTTCAACATGCTTTAAGTCCTACACATACAGGATGCTGTAGTATAGCGGCACATTGAAACAACAGGATGTGGCGCTCTGCTGCCCGGCTGCCAACTTTGTACAGTTATAGTAAAATAAATGGAAAAAACACTTTCACCGCGTGACAACGCCTAGAAATAGAACGTTGGCGTATCGGAGTGCCGCGTGATGGCACAGGAGAGCACATAGCTACAGAATTTTTTAAATTTATTTATTTATTTATTTTCCTCGTCCTTTTTGGGAGGCTGCAGCCCGCAAATTGCGGCAAAAACCTTAACCTGTCCGCCTGACCCGTGGGACAACCCACAGGACCCACCACTATCGTGCCGGCCGGTGCATCACTACTAAACACTCTCCACCATCAAGGAGGTAGCACACTGGTATGTGTCTGTGTGTGTGTGTGTGTGTGTGTGTGTGTGTGTGTGCGCGTGTGTGTGTGTGTGTGTGTGTGTGTGTGTGTGTGTGTGTGTGTGTGTGTGTGTGTGTGCACGTGTGTGTGCGTGTGTACATGCGTGCACAAGTGTAATTGTCTGCCTTTAACGTGTTCTATGTACTCTTAACATGCTTGACAGCTTCTGGCCCCCTGTGGTTTGGGTGAGAGTTCATGGACTAACGGCGTCCCATAGCATTGTGTCCTGCCTGGAAAACTGGTGATGGAACTGAATGAGATTTTGCCACCTGCAGGAGAAGCAGCAGGTCCCGCGGGTGTCATGATGGTGATCACTTAACAGGGACATTCCACTAGAACAGGGGTTTTCAACAGGTGGTCCGGGGACCACCAGTGGTCCCTGAGAGGGTTCCAGGTGGTCCCCAGCTAAGTTGGTTAACCAGATGTAACTCTTGAGAACGTAAAAATGAAACCAAATGGACCCTTGCGGGTCCATTTGGTTTCATTTTTACGCTCTCAAGAGTTAAAATATTCATCATTAAAATATTCATCATGAATTAGCCATATTGGAATTATGTTTTGCTTGTTTTGTTTCCCAAATCCAGCCTGGAATTGTGGACAAAAGCAAAATAAATCTTTAGATTTGGGGTCTGTGGGGCTAAAATATCCTCAAATGGTGGTCTGTGGCTCAAATCCTGAATAAATGGTGGTCCCTGGGATGAAAAAGGTTGAAAACCCCTGCACTAGAACGACCTCTATGGGTGTATCAATACCAAAGCCTCTTC